>CM060886.1:122173008-122773008 GCA_030762935.1 Hymenopus coronatus
ATGTCCAAGCCATAAATAACCGACAATTATGCAAAGCCATTCAGAATGGCAGAGGGCTTAAAAGGCTATTACAGAACATTCAATTATTACATTTTATTTTTTAGGAATGTCTTAAGCTTATGGTATTTTAAACCAAGACGTTAGTGATTTTTGAGAAAAATCAAACTTTTCGAAGAAATTCTCATGTAAAGCACAGATTGAGTTGGGTATCCTCGAAATATGCTGAAGTTATAAATGCACCCAGTTTGTTATTTAATGCTGATTACAGACGACCTACCCACCCACACGCGAAACGTTTACTGAAAATGCTTTTTCTTTATTTAGGGCACCTCAAATATGTATTTGCGGTAAAATCTCGACATAGCATTTTTGGATGGAGTACATTACTTCTCCAGCTATTATGTACATAGTTTGTGACAGACAAAATAATAACGTATATAATTTCTTCTTTTTTTCCATTTATATACCGCCTTCTCCTTTGGAGTAGTTGCTCATGACAACGATGTTCACACCTTTACTGTTGTTGGTTATTTTTGGTGAATTTAATTTTAACGCACCTTTAACTTTACATGCACACATTCACAACTCCTGACTCTCAGGAGGATGGGAGCAAAATTTCCACCCCCAGCAGGGATTCGAACCTGGGAGTCCTCACATAGCAGAAATGTACTCTACCGATTGAGCTACAGAGCCAGCCCTATATAATTGGTTGGCCCTAAACACTACTATAGAGTTTTGTTGTTTTTTGTTTTTTTTTTTTTTTTTTCACACAAGCCGTCTGTAGGACAGGAGCTGGATATGTAGTCAGACTGAAAAATTGAATGCCATAGCCGGGATTTGAACCACGGATCTTCCGGTCTCTAGCCGGTTGCTCTACCACTGAACTACCATGTCAACATACCGGCATAGCATTAAATTCCTCAACTGACTCGCATGTCTTTAATGCTATGCCGGCATATTGTCATGGTAGCTCAGTGGTTGAGCAGACGCGTAGAGACCGGGAGATCCGTGGTTCAAATCCCGGCTATGGCATTGAACTTTTCAATCTGACTACATATCCAGCTTCTGTCCTACAGACGGCTTGTGTTAAAAAAAAAAAAAAAAAAATAGTTGGCTATACCATGAAACTCGGGACTTAAAAGTACTTACGCAATTGTAAGTTGCTATTGGGGTATGTCATTTCAAAATAATTTGAGATCACCTTGTGGTTTACCGGAAAAAATGCGAGTAAGTTGAGGAATTTAATGCTATGCCGGCATGTTGACATTGTAGCTCAGTGGTAGAGTAGCCGGCTAGAGACCGGGAGATACGTGTTCAAATCCCGGCTATGGAATTGAATTTTTCAGTATGACTCCACTACTAGTGGTTTACATTCATTGGAATTATTACGTTATTCCTTATTGCATATTTTAAATGGTTTGATCTTGGCTTTGGCGATTTGAAGAATCTGGAAGACAAAAATAATGTAGTTAAAAGTTCCATTTTCGCATTGGTCTGATCAACTCCAGTATGATGATTTATTTGCGGTTTCTTGATCTTGAAACTGGTGTTAAACCACAAAGAAAGCTAGACTCGGCTAGGTTGTGTTCACTTGGATCGGTGCCCAATGTGTGAACATGAGGATCAATACATGCTGCAGATAGATACGTGAAAATGCAATGCAAGTGATAAGTGAATATTATCGTTTCCGCAATTTGGAAAAGATTTCTCCACCGTTGCTTCTTTCAAATGTCATATGTTCATAAGTAATACCACGAGTGTCTTCATCTTGTCGATAATTACTGTCCCAAGAGATGAAAACACGAGTTTTATTTATAAGGCAATTCAGCGAAATAGACTATTAATAAGTTATAATACATAGGAAGGGAGATTTTATCAGGTTATGATTGTAATGCTTACATTAGATCTCAAATGGTAGATGACTTATTCGACCATGTTTATTCACGGAAGGTTTCCCCCCCCCCCTTTCTTTCTTCACTGCCTTCTGATTTGACATACCTGGCTGGATTTTCACCTTGTTGCCAATAACCAAAACAGGAGATTAAACAAACGAAAGTCAGGTGCGGCAAGATTTCAAAGAAATGAACATCAGCTGCGAAAAGATGTTTCGACAATATCGCTCCAGTCAGATGACAGTGATTGGTTGAAATTGCCTATCTCGGCCATTGCATTGGTTCTTTAATAGTTGAGCTGAATTGCTCTATAGGGACAATGCTTGAAGTTCCATTTCTGAAACATGAGTATAAATTTGGTTCTATTTTTGGGTAAACTACACATTACTCAAAGATACAAATTATTTGTATTATTCTCTTTCCTTTAAACTTAAAATATGTTTTAGAGAAACCAATATTTGATGCATGTATTTTTACTTTACCGCAACTAAATATATACTTGAAGTAGATATTTAATTACATCCAAAAGTTCGATGTAAATATTACACCATAGATACACGTTTGGAGGTCCCTTGAAACCACTCCAGAAACCAGTTAAAAATCCATATGCGCGCATATGAAGCAGAGCTTTAGAACAAAAGGTCAAACAGTCTGTCTCAGTAGTGTAGGACTAGCAGTCTGCCTCACATTCAAGAATCTGCTTAAGGCGAGTACCGGAAAAGGGCTCTTAACTTGATAAACCGATTACACCGGCGGACGGCTTCCCTCTGGTGGACCTGGGGAAATCTCGACCCACCCAAGACGGCTCAGGGAAGGCTACCATCTGGTAGGGGGCAAGAATAACTTTCCAAGCAAGTATTCGACATCTGTCCATCGACAAGCCCCCCAAGCCTATCTGAAACATGAAAGGGAAAGCGAAATGATAGGAAAGGTGGGAAAAGAAATTGTGGTAAAAGATAATTCACACCACCATCCACCTTGCAAACCAGGGAAAAACTAGGAAAAACCTATCGTCGAGTGATTGATTCCAGGAGTCGAACATAGGACGTCTAGAATGAGAGCCTCACACAATAAGAGGAGTCATCTTGCTCGCTTCTGGAAAATATTGGGTTTTAAGTTTAGTACTTACTCTACTTTTAGTCTCTGAATCACCTCTCATACGCGGATATTTTTTCTAAAAAAAAAAAGAGCTATTTTTGGGAAGTGCTCTGTGGGCCTCTGTATTCTGGTAAAATCCCTATATCTACTTTTAGGCAGTATACAATATTTCCTCTACCTACTAGAGAGAGAGAAGTAAAATTGATTGCCAAAAAAGTGTGAACTTAGGTCACGTTTAAACCAAATGTATATTACTTTCTCTACACGTACATAGTGTATAGAGAAGGTATTGTATTCCACCCGAGATTTCACCGGAAATACATGTTTTGGGTCCCCCTGAATCCAAAAAGGAAAAAGGTCCGTGTGTGTGTCTGTGTCTGGACAGCATAGCTCAAAAACGAAAAGACCGTTAAATACCAACTTTGGTATTCAAGTTTGTTATCTTCCAAGGATGCGACACGAAGATTTTCAAGAAAATACCCCAGCCCCAACTACCCTTTACATGGATTTTTTTCGAAAATTTTGATTTTCTCAAAAATGGCTCTAACGATTTTGATTAAAATATCGTATATTAAAGATATTTACCTGACAAATAATATGTATATCTTGAATTTTCTGGGAACAGCCTCTGAAGACTACTTTATTCTGGAAGAATTTTGCATAACTGCTAAACCGTAAGAGATGGACAAAAAATTAACACACAAAACATGTAGAGCACATTAAAACACACAATTTATGTTATATACAATTTTTTCGAGGAGTTGATCGTTTTTTAATTATTCCTTGCTTTTGGTTTCAGCTTTGAAAAACTTGTACTTTTCTCAAACAGGAATTTGTCAACTCGTGTCCATACAAACAAAGGAACTTCAGACACCTAGTAACCAGCTTTTGACTTCACTTGAACCTATGATACTCCCATATCTCGCTTGTATTTTAAGATCGACAGTTACAGAGAGAAACGCAAACACGTAATGTGTGTTTCTGAGAGTATTCAGCAACAGTTGAGCAACGGATGCACTTAAGAAAGTTGTGCAACGGTTAACATATGCTGCGGATATTGAGCCACCAGTAGCAAGCTTATCTCACTGGTTTCACTGCAACCCCGTCAATATATCCCCGTCCTTCGTGTACTGACCCGCGCACTCGCTCCAAAACATTACATTAACTCAGATCCTCGACCAAACAACTTCTATTACTTTCTCTACACGTACTAAATAAATGAATAAAATCTGAATATCATCCTACCCCGTCCCTTGGTTACTATACCGGGGCATATATCCAAACTTTATATTTATTTCACAAAAACAATTCATAAAAGTTACAATATATATATTTCTGAAAACTTAACCTAGTACAACTTTTAAATCAAAATAAATTAAAATAACGAAATTAAAAAAAATACTAAATCAAACTAAATAAAATAAAACACTAATAATTAACCAAGAAATGAGAAAAGAATAAGTATTTTTAAGTAAGTTTTGGCAAAAAACAAATGTATAAATGCAATTATACCTAATATTTACTGGAAGCCAGTAAATGTAACTAATAACCTATTACACCTAACTAGAAAAACCAACTTCTATCCACTGAAAGTCAGCGGAAAATGTGCTGGAAACTAGCACTTAACTAATGTATTAACCTATGTATAGTTTCTACTAGTTAATTTTATTAATTCCACAAAAGGGTCTTCATTTATTGTTAATATTGAGATTATTATTATTTTTATTATTATATTCATTTCTCATCTCATTTTGTTTATTTAAAATATTAAATAAATTAATGTATTCTCTCAACACGTACATAGTGTATAGAGGTATTGTATTGCACCCAAAAATTCGATACCTAGATTTCACCGGAAGTACATGTTTTTAGACCTCCTGAATAAAAAAAAATTCGAAACAGCATTTGTGTGTATGTGTGTGTGTGTGTGTGTGTGTGTGTGTGTGTGCAGCATAGCTCAAAAACGAAAAACTGCATCAAGAGTTTGGCCTCCTGCCCATCAAATATATCAGATCTCTCTCGAAGGTCTTCTATTCTTCATTACCTAGGTTTCAGGAGCTCTGGTGTACAAATTGGGAGAAATAAATCCTCAACAACCAAGACTAAAGAGAAAATTACCATAAGACATCATCGGACACCAACATTTAAGAACTTGACTGATCCAACCTGATTTGTAATATATAACATTTTTTCTGCATCTTAATATTGTTAATGGTTAATAATGCAGTTTCATGTTCCAACTCCTAGTTTACAAACTTGTTAATATTATTTTCATTTTCATTTTGAATTTACCTAAGCTTGTTATAAACTTCATTACCATTGTCAATTTATTTTAACCTCTCCTATTTTCAACAATGTACTTATGTTAATGGTGTCATATGACCCATTTCAATGTTATTTAATTGTTATTTTCAGTTAAATTACTATAAATTGCCTGTATAGCTTTTAGCTGGTCGGCCAAAATAAATAATTAAAACAAAAAAGAAAAGTAAAGTCCGTTAAATACCAAACTTGTTATTGAAGTTCAGCATCTTCCAAGGATGTGACACGAAGTTTTTCAAGGAAATCTCCCCAGCCCCACTACCCTTTATATGGAGAAATTTCGAACATTTTGATTTTCTCAAAAATGGCTAACGATTTTGATTAAAATGCGTATATTAAAGATATTCACATGACAAACTGTGTATCTTCAATTTTCTGGGAATAGCCTCTGAATACCTCTTAATTCTGAATGAATTTAGCTGAATTTTGAATAACTGGTGAACTGTAGGAGACAGACAAAAACTTAGTACACATACTTTATGTCATATAGGTACATTTTCAGTGAAGTTGACCGTTTCCTAGACATTTCTTGTTATTGGTTTCAGTTTTAAAATACTTAAGCTTTTCTCATATCGGAACTTTTCAACTGATGGTCATGCAAATAAACATATGCCAATCCTATAACAACCAGCTTTTAAAAGATTTGACTATCGTTTTAGCCTAGTGTATTCCCTTATTTACTTTCTGCTTAGAAGGGAGCAAGTAAGATCATTTCTGCTAATATTTACCTCGATGAGCATGAAGTAAATAGAAGAATAAGCTTTTTAACTATAATTTGCTACAGAGGTGTAGAGAAAGTCATATGAATGGAACACGTATTTTCTTATCCTGCACATACTTGGGAACAAATCAGTCATATTTACAAGTTCATTGCTATAAATGTAACTATTTTTTCTATTTTTGCAGCCTAGAGGTATTATTATCACAGGCATAAGCTGAGTCCGGATTCTTACGCAATTGCAAATTCTAGTCCTTTATATGTGGACACGCAGCCACAACATTTCTATCAATTGAAGCTCATACATTGCTATACTGGAGTTTCATTTTATGTATTATTTCCTCTACTTAGAACAAGATAAAGTATTGCATTCCATCCAAAAATTCGATACCGATATTTCACTTGAAACATGCTTGAGGTCCCCTGAATTCAAGTCTTTTTAGAAAAAGGTGCACCTGCTTTTTGGTTGTATAGTGATAAACGCCTGTTTTTACTAAATAGACACCGCAGGCGAATTCATGAAATGAAGATGGAGCACAATGGAATGCGATGGCGGGGGAAATCGGAGAAAACCCGCCCCTGCGTCGCTTTGTCCACCACAAAACCTACATCTGTTAAAAGGCTTAATCTCCTGTTTACTTCACGCTAATAAAGATAAACATCAGTTAAAAAGGTCATATTACGTGCTTTCTTATAAGTAGAAGGAATATAGGGGGATGCATTAGGCTAAAGCGATAGTCAAATCTTTTAAAAGCCGGTTGCTATGTGGATGAAATCCGTTTCTTTGCATTGGCAGGAGTTAGCAAACTCCGGTATGTAAACATTGATATCTCAAAAATGGTCAACTCTACGAAAAAAAAAACATTTATGGCATAAATTGTGTGTGTTTATTGAGATCTCTTCGGTTTAACAGTTACGCAAAATTCACTCAGAATAAACGTCTTCAGAGGTTATTCCCAGACATTTCCACATATATATTTTATTTGTAATGTATATAGTTACGCAAAATTCACTCAGAATAAACGTCTTCAGAGGTTATTCCCAGACATTTCCACATATATATTTTATTTGTAATGTATATATGTTTAATATAGGATATTTTAATCAAAACTGTAAGGGTCATTTTTGAGAAAATTAAAATTTTTGAAAATTTTTCTACGTAAAGGGAGGTTTGGTGGGGGATTTCCATCAAAATCTTTATGACGCATCCTTGGAAGATACTAAACTCAAATACCAAGTTTGGTATCTCACGGACTTTTCGTTTGAGTTATCGTGCTCTCGGACAAATACGGACTTTTTTCTAAAAATCTTATGTGTACCATCCACATGACTTTCTCTACATCGCTGTAACAAATTGTTGTTAATAAGCATTTTCTTCCCTTCTACTTTATAATCATCTAGATATACATTAGCAGAAATTGTCTTAATAAGGAAATACATTAGGCTAAACCAATAGCCAAATCTTTTAAAAGCTGGTTGCCATGTGGTTAAAATCAATATCCATGCAGATCCAGGAGTTAACAACTTTCGTGTTGCATCCCTGAAATATTCTCAACTTAAATACCAAGTTTGGTATTTTACCGACTTTTCGTTTTTGAGCAACGTGTTTACAGACACACGGACACAAACTTTTTTGGATACAGGTGACCCTAAAACATCTATTTCTCGGTATCGAGGTTTTGGGTGGAATGCAATACCTTCTCTATACACCTCATACATAGTACGTGTAGAGAAAGTAACTTTTCTTTGTTTGGATTCAGGGGACCTCAAAACAAGTATTTTAGTTGAAATATCTAAGTTTTGGTGCAATACAATACCTTTACCCACTATTATATTGCACATACGGGCTAGAGAAAGTAAAAATATGTTGCTGTGCGATGGAGCGTGTGTGTGTGTGTGTGTGTGTGTGCACATGGCTCCAGTCTGCAATAACACGTGCTGTTTAATTATAGCAGTACGGAGCATAAACCTCGAGGAGTTTGGATCACAGCCTAAACGTGAAACGTTCGCCTCAGCCATTGTAATATGCCACGCGTGGAATGCGGAAGCTGCATCATTAGGCTTCGATGTGATAAGCCACCACAAAAAAAAACCTGATGTGTTCCATTCACATGACTTTCTGTACATCTCTGTAACAAATTATTCTGTTCACTTCATCTAATCGAAAAAAATTAGCAGAAATAGACTTATTACTTGCTTCCTTGTTAGTAGAAGCGAAATAAGGGAATAGCATAGGTTAAAGTGATAGTCAAAAGCTGGTTGCTAGGTGACTGACGTTCCTTTGTTTGTGTGGACAGGAGGCGACAAACTCCTGTGTGAGAAAAGTATGTTTTTTAAAGCTGAAACCAAAAACAAGGAATATCTCAAAAACGATCAACTCCAAGAAAAAAATGTATACAACGCAAATTGTGTTTTAACGTCCTCTACATTTTTTGTGTTTAAAGTTTTCGTCCATCTCTTACGGTTTAGCAGTTATGCAAAATGCCGTAAAATTCATCCAGAATAAAGTAGTCTTCAGAGGCTATTCCCAGAAAATCAAGATAGGTATACATTTTATTTGTCAGGTAAATATCTTTAATGTACGATATTTTAATCAAAATCATTAGAGCCATTTTTAAGAAAATCAAAAGTTTCGAAAAAAAGTACCATGTAAAGGGAGTTGGGGGGATTGTCTTGAAAATCTTCGTGTCGCATCCTTGGAAGATACCAAACTTAAATACCAAGCTTTGTTTTCAACGATATTTTCCTTTTTGAGCTATGCTGCAATACACACACACACACACACACACACACACACACACACACACACACACACACACACACACTTTTCTAAAAATGCTTTTTTTGGATTCAGGGGGTCTCAAAACATATTTCCGGTGAAATCTCGGTATCGAATTTTGGGTGCAATACAATACCTTCTCTATACACAATGTACATAGTACGTATAGAGAAAGTAAAAATTGAGTAAACTAAGAGTCGTTTGTTTTCCTCAATACCCCTTCATTATTCCAAGAGCGTTCCGGTTTTTACTTCGTATACTGGAGGTATTTATCCACCCAAAACTTCCACATTCAGACCTCACCAAAATATGTTTAGAAGCTTCTGAATCCAAAACAAACGTTTGCTTTCTTCTCTAGTATGTATAGTAAGTAGGGGGTGTAATGTATTCCACCCAAATATTAGATTCCGAGACTTCAGTGAAAATACACATTTTCAGACTTCCTGAATAAAAAAATCTTATGTGTTCCATTCACATGACTTTCTCTACATCTTTATAACAAAAGCTTATTAAAAGATTATTGTTCTATCTACTTCATGCTAATCGAGAAAAATTAGCAGAAATGGTCTTATTACTTGCTTTCTTGTAAGTAGATGGGAAATAAGAGTACACCAGGCAAAAGCTATAGTCAATTCCGTTAAAAGCTGTTTGCCATGTGATTGAAATTATTTTACTTGCATGGCCAGGAATTGAGAAGTCCGCGTATAAGAAAAAACAAATAACATGGAATATCTCGAAAATAGTCAAATCCCCGGGAGAAAAATATATATGACAAATTGTGTGTTTTAACGAGATCTACATATTTTGTGTAGTAGGTTTTTGTCTATCTCTTACGGTTTACCAGTTATGTAAAAGTCATCCAGAAAGAAGAGAAATATATATATATATATATATATATATATATATATATAATATATATATATATATATATATATATTAATTGTCACGTATATATCTTTAAAATGTGGGGTTTAATTAAAATCGTTAGATCTATTTTTGAGAAAACCAAAATTTTCAATTTTTTTCTTATGTAAAATGTAGTTTGGAGTGGGAGGATTTTCTTGAAAATGTTCGTGTTGCTTTAAAAGAAGAATGTTAAACCCAAATAAAAAAATTAAAACCAAAGGTAAAAATCTCCTTCATGCTAAATTTATTAATTTATAATATCGATATCGAGGTAATATGCCCCGTACTCATACATACAAAAAAGCAATAAAAATTAACAACCTTGTAAGATACTGAATTTGAATACCATGTCTGTCATTTAACCGACGTTTCGTTTCTGAGCTATGCTGCCACACATGTTTCTAAAAACATGCTTTTTGGATTCAGGGTGTCTTAAAACATTTCGGTGAAATCTCGGTATCAACTTTTGGATGGAATACAATACCTTCTTTATACCTACACTATGTAGATAGTACGTGTAGAGAAAGTAAAAAGAAATTTTTAAAATTCTGAGAAATTATAACACAGTGCAGGACAATATTGGGACATTTCCAAAGCGAAAATGTTAACCCGTTTCTCATATCCCAGTGGGTCTGGTAGACTCTTTTGAAAGCAACAGTTTGAAGTGAAGTTTCCAGTCGACCAAACTTCAAATGTCTTTACAACGTAACATTTGCTAAGCTATTAAAGCTTTCCTCGCCGTTGATGGACAGGAATGAGTTGTGTAACCTTTGGATGTGGCCGACAGGAACAAAAATAAGCAATGTCTGGGTCAGGTTCAAAAGCAGACATCTGGCTTGCAGTGTTTGTTTTTGTTGGTCAAAGCTTTTAATGCAATGTTTGAAGTGTTTGCATTTCGCAGTGCAACTTCACAACAGACTTTCTGGACCCCAACTTTATCTGCAGACGTTTCTTGCTTGAAAAGGATCTAAATGGCGTAGTTGGTCTTCTGATCCCAATTTTGCTGGTTCAAACCTGTTCCAGACCGATGTTGATTTTTTTTAATGCATTTATTTTAAGTAGCCTAACTGCAAGGTCTTATAGCGACTTTAAAAACATGATACAAACTTTATCACATGGGATAAACATAACATTATACAGTACATTAACTTTACAATATTTCCCAAACTAAAATATTAAACAAATTCACGTACATTGTTTACAGTGAGATTGCATTGTGAAGCAGTTTTACAATAATTTATCATACAATTTGGTGCATTTAAAAAACTGTATCAGTCTAAGACATGAGCTCGAGTCCTTCATTGACAGCTTTAGGTTATCTGGGATCTTGAGTTTTTTCCTGTAGAGTTGGTAGCGCGGGCAGTTCTCGACTATGTGCTGGATACTGTTACTTGTATTGCAGGTTGTGCATTGTGGTGGCTCTTCTATTCCGAAGGCGTTTCTGTGTGCTCAAAAGCGACAGCCCCCTGTCAATAGATTTAATGGCTTCAAAGGAACTCCAGCAGGGCAAAATCCCGGCAAACTGATACGATCCTGACAACTGACGGCGTCGTTAATAAACAAACATTTTAATTGATGTAGTATAAGATGATGATATCAAACCTATGTTCGACAAAATTTTGCTCCATTCACATGACTTTCTCTACCGGTTCGCAAACAAACTATTCCTAGAAAAGATTATTCTTTTATCTACATTATGCTAATAGAGATAAACATTATCAGAATCGGTCTTATTGCTTTGCTTCCTATTAAATAGGAGGAAAATAAGGGAATACATAAGGCTAAAGCGATAGTCAAATCTTTTAGGTGTCGCTGTGTTAAATAATTGGAATTCGGTTTCTTTGCTTCAATGAAACGAATGATAACCCGTTTGAGTTAAGTTTAAGTATTTTAAAATAATTGAAACCAATAACAAAGAATACCTTGGAAAAGGTTAATTTAAAGATTAAATGTTTATGAAATTGTGTATTTTAATGATATGTACCTACAGTTTCTGTGAAGTAAGATTTTGTCTATCTCTTACGGTTTACTGGTTATGCAACAGTTTTCCAGAATGAATAAGTTTTCAGAGGAAATTCAAGATATACATTTCATTTGTCATGAAATTATCATAAATATATAGTATTTTAATCAAAATCGTTACAACCATTTTTAAGAAAAATCAACGCTTTCGAAAATGTTACCATATAAATGGTAGTTTACGGTGGAGGGATTTTCCTGAAAATCTTGTGTCGCTTCCTTGGAAGATGTAAACCTAAATACCAAGTTTGGTACACTCTCTCTCTCATTTAAATATAACGTTATTTCAAGTCATTAAATAGCGATCCCCTCTTAAAAGACTGGTTTTCTTCCCGTCGTGGATTGATCATTGTTATCCCTTTCGGAGATAATATTCTCACCGCCGTGGTGTTGTTCGACCCAGGTCACGCTTTCCAACAGGGTGGTGAGATAAAGCTTGCCTTGGCAGCCTGTCAAAGGGCATTCTTACCGCATGGTGGTATCATCATCTTTGATAATTATCAATTTCTTTCATTATACTTTGAGGCGGTTCCCTAATATAGCAGTTCCGGGCTCGAATCCCGCGTGCAGGTTTAGGATATTTATGGCATTGTGTGCCCTAGCTCAGGATTTTGTTGGCACGGAATCTTTTTCAGTGGGGTAAGACAAGTAGTTTCCTTGGATTTCAAGCTTGTTATTGACACGTTTATTCATTTCCTTCGACCTTTTCTGTCGTCGAACACACACGCATTCCTCATAAATTTCCCTCTTTCCAACTATGTCTTACGCGACCACACCTCATTACGTTTGACAGTCTTCTGGAGTATTATTTCCGTCGCGGCCATATGTAGCACGTTCGTTTCCAGCGCAGACTCAGATATCACGTCTTAACACAACGAATCTTCCATGGTTAGTGAAATCGCGTCGCTCGACCAACAAGAGAACTGTTTCTATTTGCTTTGTTATGTCCACCCTCGGGTAGTGGAAGTTCCAACCCCTTCGGTTCATTGTTCTGCCCTTAAACGGTACTATCCTACCTGGGTCGAGTGCCAACTTGTAGTAACTGTGTCCTTGCCCTCTTAGACGTATTTTACATGTCTTCCCTGGCCATTTCCAATGTATATTTGTCTCTTCTTAGTATAATCTACATTATATTTGATATAATTTACACCTCCTTTTTAGAGGCCTTTAAATCCTGTGACACGACATGTATTGTCTCAACTTCCAGTTTTTATTTCATTCCGTATTTCACTTATTAGTAACATTCCGTTAGTAACATTTCCTGAGAAACCTCATTTGTGCTACTTCAACTCTCTTTTTATCTTGGGCTCTCAAAATACAAGTTTCACTTCCATACAGAAGTACAGGCTTTGATAACACATTATAGAATCTTATTACTTTCTCTAGTACGTATATGCTATATATATATATATATATATATATATATATATATATATATATATATATATAGCAGATAGAGGAGGTATTTTATTGCACCCAAAACATCGATACCGAAATTTTACTGCTAATATATGTCTTGAGATCCCCTGAAACAAAAACAAATCATTAATAAAAGTATCTATGTGGGGAGGGGGGGATTGCAGAATAACTCAAAAACGAAAAGTTCGTTAAGCATCTTCCAAGGATGCGACACTGCCTTTTACATGGAACAATTTTTCGAAAATGTTGATTTTGATTAAAATATCATATTATTTAAGATATTTTCATGACAAATGAAATGCACGTCTTGAATTTTCTGGAGTAGACTTAGAAGTAGTCTCAGTGTTGTGTAATTGGTAAATCGTAAGAGATAGACAAAAACTGATGTGTTCCATCCACATAACCTTCTCTAGCTGTTCCATATACAAGTTTTTCTTAGAAAAGATTATTCTGTTATCTACATAATACTAATCGAGATAAACATCAGCAGAATTATTATTACTTGCTTCCTTGTAAGTAGAAGGGAAATAAGAGAATATACTAGGCTAAAGCGATAGTCATATCTTTTAAAAGCTGGTCGCTATGTGAAACAATTGAGGTTTGGCTCGCTTTGCATGGTTCCCTTTGAGATCGTTTAGGAGACTTAAACAAGGAATATCTCGAAAATGGCCAACTATAAAATAAAAAACATATTTGACAAAGTATGTGTTCTATCGAAATCTACATTTTATATAGAAGGTTTTTGTCTTCTCTCTTACGATTTAACCGCATGAAAACTTCTTCAAAACTCATCCAGAATAAAGAGGTTTTCGGAGGCTATTCGCAGAAACTTCAAAATATACGTTTTATTTGTGATATACATTACTTCAATTAGAATCGTTAGAGCCATTTTTGAGAAAAACAAAATTTTCAAAACAATTTTCCATATAAAGGGTAGTTTATGGTGGGAAATATTTTTGAAAATCTTCGAGTTGCATCCTTGGAAGATACTAAACATAAATGCCTACTTTTGTATTTAACGGTCTTTACATTTTTTATATTCTGTCCTCGCACACATATCTTTATCTAAAAATGCCTTTTTCCGACTCTGTGAACTTCAAAACCTGTACTTCCGGTGAAACCTCGACATCGAATTTTTGGATGGAATGCAATACCTTCTCTAACTAATATGTAGATTATATATATATATCTACATACGGCAAGAGAAAATAAAAATGTAGATCTCGTTAAAACACGCATATTATGTCTCATACTTTTTTGTAGAGTTAAGTATTACTTGCTATTGGTTTCAATTTTAAAATACCTCAAACTTTTCTTAAACGGAAGATGTCATTCGTTTCATATCTCTCTAATTTTACTCCTAGCCAGGCAAAGAGTACCCAATTTCAAATTCAGACGCATAGCGACAGTTTTCGAAAGATTTGATTATCGCTTAGCCTGTGTATTTCCATATTTCTCTTCTACTTATAAGGAACTGGGTAATAGGACTAATTCTGCTAATGTTTATCTCAATTTAATTAAAACTTTTATAAGAGTAATTAGTTTGCAGAACAGATGGAAGCGTGTGAATGGAACATAGTTTTTAAGTAATTTGTAGAATAAGTAAACACTGTTGTTGGACAATGTAAAGTTTGCTAGTTCAGGTTTTTGGTGCATGTTTAACTGCATGTGTTGGAGCTTTCGTAGCATATAATGTTAGAGCACATAATTCTCAACAAGTGATAATGAATGACAAATTGAGCTATTCTTCACTGTCACACGCAACATTAATCTGCAACACCTGTTATACGTCACACAGGTGCGCATCTGAATCCTTTACAGCACATACGCTTCGAGAACAGTCCGTTTCCAGCGTCCTTTTATCGGCCATGCACAGCAAGTTTTACTCTACGCTCCAACGCTTTCTGGGTGCTGCGGCACGAATCGACGTCACGCGCTTCTGATTCGCCTCTTCAAGCTTGCTTCCTTCCTTGCCAGCCGATATTACTTTGTGCGCTTCCAAGCTGTTTGTAAAATGTGTCGCATCCACAAAACTATCTCTACACTCTTCTGAAATATTCTTACAAAGGTTTATTATTCTTAGTATATTTTTTTTTTAATAGCTTAACGTCCTTTAACCTAATTGGTCATATCGGACGATGTATGAAACTGGTGAAATATATGCTCAAATAATCTCGGGATCTATGGAGCTTAAAGCTACTCGACATTCAGCTTAAAGCTACTCGACATTCAGCTTCTCAGGGTAAAGGTAAACCCCGAAAAAAAAACCTTATCTGTGTAACTCACCCTAAGCGAGATTTGAACTCGTGACCTGTTAAATGTGAAACAGACACGCTACCACCACACTACTCAGGCCGTCAAGTATTTCTTGTTAATCTGAGTTAAACTTTTAATTCATATGACTATCTCTACCTGTTCTGCAAGCAAATCATTCCTACAAAAGCTTATTCCACTCTCTACATCATGCGACAGTCAAATATTTTAAAAGCTGTCATTATGCGATTGTTCTTGAAATCCGGTTCTCTTTCCAAGGCCAAGAATAAAAAGAGATATTAAACGAATGAGGACTTCAAGTTTGAGAAAACTTTAAGTATTTTAAAGTTGAAACCAATAATACGGAGTGACTGCCTCCGTGGTCGAGTGGTCAGTGAGCTGACTTCTCACCCGGAGGTCCCGGGTTCGATTCCCGGCTGGGGCGGAGAATTTTTCTTTAACCGGAATTATCTTCCATAGAGTCTGGAAGTATGAATGTGCGTGTGTTTAGTAATATAAAGTTTAACCTAATGTTCTGAACCTACAGTTTCACAAGATATGACCATTGATGTTAAAGGGGGCTATACAAATGAAGCAATAAAAAAAAAATAATAATACGAAGTGTCCTGGAAATGGTGAGCTCTACAAAAATTTAAAAATCTGTATATTACATGCATAAATTGGGTGTTTTAAACAGATCTGCATTTTCTGTAATAAGTTTTTGTTTATCTCTCACGGTTTACCAATTATGCAGAAGACCTTCAGAATGAAGAGGACTTCAGAGGCTATTTAAGATTTTAATCTAAATCATCAGAGCCAGCTTTTAGAAAATCGAATATTTTGAAAAGTATTTTATGTAAAGGTTAGTTTGGGGTGCTAATTTTTTTTTTTTTTTTTCTGAATTAGCATGAAGTAAATTCAAGAATAAGCTTTTTAACAATTTATTGCAGAGATGTAAAGAAAGTAATGTGAACGGAACACAGACTTTTTTTTTTTTTTTTTTTTTTTTTTTTTTTTTTTTTTTTTTTTTTTTTTTTTTTTTTTTTTAGATATTCCTTTTTATTGGTTTCAGTTTTAAAATACTTAACTTTTCTCATGCCGGAATTTGTCAACTCCTGGCAAAGTAAAGAAAAGGATTTCAACCCCATGGCAACCAGCTTTTAAAACATTTAACTTCGTTTTAGACTAGTGTACGCACTTATTTCCTTTCTACTTACAGAAAGCAAGTAATAAGACAATTTCTGCTGATGTTTACCTCGATTAGCATGAAGTAGATAGAAGAATAAGCTTATTAACAATAATTTGTTACAGAGATGTAGGGAAAGTTATTTGAATGGAACACATCAGATTTTTCATAGATGGGTATTAAGAGCAATTATTGTTCGGAGTGCGAAATGCCTGTTGGATACATCTGCTTAGGATAAAAGCATTTTCGTTAACATGCGTAATTTTCATTTCTCTTTGCTGTTTGATGAAAAATCCTCCCATCAAATTATTTATGATACAAGTGGTAAAAATAATGTTTTATATTGTGAGTCTTGCGAAACGAGGTCGTAGGCCAATTAAAACAATTTTAACACGTGTGTCACACACTATTTTTAGACAGTTCTCAATATTTATAGACATATTATAATTCTGAAGATATTGTTGTACCTATTTCACAGTGTTCATGCTTAATGATCTGCGATATTCAGTTGTTGCCTTGCTTAGCACCAGTGCTGACAACATGACTTACTCGTACACATTGAAAACGGGCTGCGCCGTTGCCGAGTGGTTAGACCACTCACCTCTCACCTAGAGGGTCCGATCCTAAGCGGCCGCATGCGAGATTTGTGGTGGACGAAACGGCACAGGAGCGGGTTTTCTCCGGGTTCTCCAGTTTCCCCAGTCATCGAATTTCACCGGTGCTCCATCTTCATTCCATGTACCATCAGTGTCATCGTCTGCGCTGCCACAATAGTAAAAGCGTGCGTTTAACACTATTTTTAAAAAATGCAAACATCCCATACAACAGAGGCAGTGCATCAATTCTAATGTTGCTCTCTCCGCTGCTTGCATAATTTCGTCTGGTTCAGCAGATTCCATTTCCATGACATTGAAATCATCTGCCATTTTATGGATCGATACGAGCTTTCAGAGTCATAGACTACTTGAATGAGGCCGTGGACGCGTAAATTAAAGTTGGCTACATTGGAGTGTTATAATTTTATAACACTGAGTGACAGAATTTTCTACTTTTAATTCTATTGAGATCTGGTAAAAGACCTAATTTTGGCATCAACTGTCTAAAGAAATGCATTTCAAATCCTTTACGCCACCTTGTTTCAAATGCTATGCAAGAAAGGAGGAAAGGCGGGATAGAAAACATTGCGGATGCATTAGCGTGCATTCCTACATGTGGCCAGCCCACCAGCAGCTGTTGGCTGCGGACGGTGACCTAAGAGATACTAATGTGTTCTGAGGAGAACGTCACGAGTAAAAGTTGAAGGTTATCCAGCTCATTCCTTTCCTGCAAAACTTGGCTATACGTGACTCATCCTTCCTTCCGTGTCGGAACTGATTACCTAACCACATTTTCTTATTTTGGTACAAACACGTGGATATATAGTTTAATTCCTAGGGAGGGATATCTGGAGAAGGAATCGAGTGTTTTGACCACGGGCAGGCCTTTCACGGTCTCTCCCATTTTCCATTCTTCTCAATTTCGTCTTCGTCTCTGAATGCAACATATTTTTTCTATGACCGAGCGTAATTGAATATTATGAGCTCATTTCATATCTCAAACTTGACTTTTAAGGAATCCACGTGCAAGTGTAAAATGCAAGCGTAAAGTAATCTTGTTACAACTTGTTCGCTGGTGTGCATACATCGCCGGTCAACAGACAAATAATTAAAATTAGTCGTGCACGATATAATGTGTTCAACGTCAATAAGTGATAAATATTCTTTCGCAGCTCTAAGGATATCATAATTCTAAAAAGAATTAAAAAAAAAAAAAAAAAAAAAAACGCTGCGAAATAAATAACGAACTATAACCCTTGGTGAATGGCTCAAACTTAACCTCAAACTTATTTCATCTTTCGTTGCTTTTCTTTTAATATTAGAAAATTCTCACAGAAAAAACATTGTATGAGACGCGATTGTGAGGTTTCTTTTCGATTCTCGCGTGATTGTGAAACTCGACTGCGTCTCGTTTCGCAACATTCCCGTTCGAATACAAACACATAACTTTACGCTCTTACATTATAATAACTATATCCATTTCCTATTATACTCCACCTTCGATCGATTTAATACAATGTTGAATTCCTACAAAAAACAGCAAATTGTCATTTTGTTTCCGTATTATCGCACCTTTATTTTCTCTACAAAGTACTACGTGCCTATATAGTAGTAGAGAATGTATTGTATTCCACCTAAAAATGCGACATCGAGATTATATCTTAAATATATTTTTGAGAGAAAAAAAAAGTATTTTAGAAAAAGTTCCGGTGTGTCTATGGGGAGCATACTAAAGAACGCAAAGTATATTAAATACTTAACTTCGTATTTAATTTTAGTATCGTCCAAAGCTGCGACACTAAGAAAATCCCTCCAACCTAAATTATCTTTACATGGAAAGATATTACGAATTTTCAGTTTTCTCAAAAATGGCACTAACGCTTTTGATTAAAATACCACATATTAAAAATACTTACATAACAAAATGTATATCTTGCATTTATTTGGGAATAGCCTCTGATGCTCTCTTCATTTTGAATGACTTTGTTACAACTGATGAACGTAGACGAAAACTTGCAACACAAAAGTGTAGATCGGTTAAAGCATTGCAATTTATGTCATGTACGTTGTTCTTTTTTCCTAGAGCTAACCAAGCTGTTCCTTGTTATAGGTTTTAAAATTTCCAATACTGACTTTTCTCAAATGGGAAGTAGTTATTACTTTTTCTTCCTGATCATGCAAAGAGAAGAGAATTTCAATTGCATAACATGGCGACTATGACTTAAAATATGTTATTGATTTAGCTTAGTGTATTTCTTTATTTCCCTTCTACTTAGCAGGAACTAAATAAAAAAAAAAAAAAATACCAGCGTCCATCTCGAATAGCATGAAGTAGAGAGAAGTATATATATAAGCTTAACGTCCTTTAACCTGGTTGGTCATATCGGAAGATGAATGAAATTGGTGAAATGAAATGATGCTTATCCGGGTAACTCATCCTAAGCGAGATTCGAACTCATGACCTTTCGAATGTGAAGCAGACACGCTACCACCACACCACCCAGGCGGGCAATAAACAGGTAGAAGAGATCATGTAAATGAAAAGCATCAGGTGTTTGTCTACTTCCTTAGTCTTACTAACCACTGTCAAACTGGAAAATGCTAAAAATAAAACCTGATTATCTAAACGTATTTCTGCTATACCTAATAACTACAGAAAAGCGCAGTACCTATAATTACGATTATAAAACCCCTGTTTTGATTATCTCTCTTGGTAGCACTGACATTAGGGATATTACAACTTAAAGTGCTGAATAATGACAATCATAAAATTGGACGTGTTCCATTCACATGACTTTTCCTACCTATTCTATACAAAAATGCTTAGTAAAGCTTAAATTTCTTATCTACTCCATGGTAATCAAGATTCATTTAACTAGTCAAAAACTTTACAAGTCCAAGAGAAATAAGAGAATATACTAGGTTAAAATGACAATCCACTCTTAAGAGGTGATCCCTAATTGATGATAACATTGAAATTCTATTCTCTTTGAATGGTCAGGAATAAAAAGGGGAAAAAAAACGAATGACTGCTTCCCATTTGGTAAAAGTGTATTAACAATATTAAGTCAGTAACAAGAAATGTCTCGGAATTGCCAAGTCAACTTAAAAAAAAATCTGACGAATTGTGTGCTTTAACGAAATCTACACTTTTTGTGTAGTAACATTTTGTCTATTGCTTACGGTTTAGCAGTTATACTAAAGCAATCCAGATTAAAGAGGGCCTCAGAGGCTATTCCCAGAAAATTTAAAGTATGGCTTTTATTTATGCGTAAAAGATCTTTAATATATGGTATTTTAATCAAAACCATTAGAGCCAATTTTGAGAAAATAGAAAATTTAAAAAAAAAAAAAAAAATCTTTCATTATAGGCTAGTTTCGTATGGGGGGGGGGGGGTTTCAATAAAATCTTCATGTCGCATCCTTGTAGCATACTGAACTTAAATACCAAGTATGCTATTAAACAGACTTTTCGTTCACAGATACATCGACAGAGAAATAGAAACACCCTCGGGCCTTTTCTTAAATTGTTACTTCCTCTACAAGTACTATGTACATAGTGTATAG
The DNA here is from genome assembly GCA_030762935.1 of Hymenopus coronatus. NCBI lineage: Eukaryota > Metazoa > Arthropoda > Insecta > Mantodea > Hymenopodidae > Hymenopus > Hymenopus coronatus. The sequence continues at coordinate 122,193,764 of CM060886.1, forward strand.
AAAAGATATTGCATGCCACCCAAAATTTCGATTCCGTGATTTCACCGTAAATATATGTGTTTAGGTACCCTGTATAAAAACATTTTTAGAAAAAGGTCTGTGTGTGTCCGTGTATCTGTGAAAACGATAAATCAAAAACGAATTGTCAGTAGAATACTTAACTTGGGACCAATCCTTAGGATGGCTTCCCTTCAAAAGGAAGTCATGCTAAGGATTTTTACGCCTGAAAAACACCATCGTCCTCCGCAGGGTTTGAACCCGCGACCTTGGGTATAAGAAGTTAGCATGGTAACCATTAAACCACGGAAAGCGATAATATTCCTTGTTATTGGTTTCGTTTTTAAATAGACACTTCTCTCGTACGGGAATTTGTCAACTTCTGACCATTGATTTCAACCATATGGCAACAGCTTTTAAAACATTTGACTATCGCTTTAGCCTAGTTTATTCATTATTTACCTTCTAATTGCAGGAATCAAATAGTAAAGGTAATTTATATTAATGTTTATATCGATTACCATGAAATAGAAGGATAAGCTTTTTAATAATAATTCGTTACAGAGATATAGAGAAAGTTTGTTGATGGAACACATCAGATTATTTTATTTATTTATTTGTGTGTAAAAGTGCCTAAGAGTGCAACAGTCGTTTACGCGTTGCATTTCTTGGCAATAAGGTTGAAAATGCGACAGTGAAAGAATTTACGATAAGCAACATAAAGGCTGCAATGACGTATTTTGCACCACCTGTATGTTTTCACTGCAGCTGTTACGACTACGTTTGCAACACAACCTGCGGACTTTAATTGCCATAATTACCGTGTTGCCCCATACTTTCACTTTACGGCGGGCACCCTCTTCAATTTCGGTTGTCTACCAGCGCTCCCAGGGGCAACGCCCTCTTGCTATCGATTCTGGGAAAAATTATGCGTATCGAAAACTGGAAGTCTGAGAACAAAGAAACCGCGACAGGATCGATATGCTTGCGGCATAATATCACGTTTCCAATATTTATGAGAAAATGTCGAATAACCATTCTGCTTCCCAGCAAGAACAAAACAGTCCTGCGCTTAGACTGCTCATGTGCACAGGTCTTGATTCAATTTAGTTCACATTCTGCTGGCTCTCTGTGCCTGCAATTAGCATATATACTAATACTATACATATATAAAGTGTGTGTTTAGTACCTGTAAACAGTGTTGCCAATTCCAGCACAATTTCCACCTAAATCACATCTGCAATCCCTCGAAATCAGGCCAAAATCCCATATATAATTTTATTTTCTCTGCACGTAGGTGCTATGCAAATAGGTATTGAACTCCACTCAAAAATTCGATGTCGAGATTTCATTTGAAATATGTTTTGAGGGCACTAAATATAAAAAAAAAGCTTTTAGAAAAAGATCCATGTGTGTAGGGGGGGACAGCATAGCTCAAAAATGAAAAGATTGCCGTGCTGAGACCGAGTGGCTAGACCACTCGCCTCTCACCTAGATGGCCCGGGTTCTTTCCCAAGCGACCGCAATGAGATGGACAAAACGGCGCAAGGGTGGTTTTCTTCGTGTTCTCCGATTTCCATCGCCATCACATTCCACCGATGCTCCTCCTTTATTCCACGCATCGTCAGTACCATCGCCTGCGGTGCCACAGTAGTAAACGTGGGCTTTAAACACTGTAAAAATAAACAACAAACGAAAAGGCCATCAAATACCAAACTTAGCATTTCAGTTTAACGTCTTCCAAGGATGCGTATATTTTCAACAAAATTCCCCTACCACAAACTATCTTTTACAAGAAAACTTTGAAAATTTTGTTCTTCTCAAAAATGGCTAAGTATTTTGATTAAAATATAGTAGGTGTATTTTAGATTAACATGATAAAAAATGTGTATTTTGATTTTTTTAACAGCTCCAGAAGACCTTTCCATTCTGGATTCATTTTGTACAACTAGTAAACCATAAGAAAGAGACCAAAACTTAATGCACAAAAAAATGGTAGATCTGGTTATACGCTCAATTTATATAAAATACATTTTTATAAAGTTAACCATTTCCAGTTTTTTCTTGTTATTGGTTTCAATTTTAAGTTACTTGAGCTTTTCTCAAACGGGAAATCAACATTAGTTTCTTCTCTCTTGTTTTACTCCTGGCCATGCAAAGAGAACCGAACGTCAATATTGTACGCACAACGACAGCTTTTAAAAGATTTACCTAACGCTTTAGCCTAGTGCATTTCCTTATTTCTCTTCTGCTTTGAAGGAAGCAAGTAATAAGACAATTTCTGCTAACGTTTATCTCGATTAGCGTAATGTAGATACAAAAATAGTTTGTTTGCAGAACAGGTAGAGAAAGTCATGAATGGAACAATTCGATTTTCCAAAATAATTCTCCACATTATAGTACCGCCGCTGTATCTCCAGCTCTGGCATTCTGCGTGACGAGAGAGGCAGAGTTAGCAACTCTATGCTATTTCTTTGTAAAATGCGAACAATAAAAGCAGTATCGTTAGCTATAACAATAATTACAACTATAACGATAACTATAAGAATAACTATAACAAGGTTAACGCTGTAAATCGCACACGCACAAAAAACCAACTTCACCTGGACTAAAGCACTATTCTCGAGGCACGCGCTCCGCTTACAAAAAAGTTGGCAATACAGTCGAACATCCATTGCAATCACATGGGGAAAAAGCATAGTCCTAACAGCTTCCCAGCTTCCACCCTTTGCTGTGCGCGCCAACCCGACGCTGTAAAACTTGCCTGATTTTCCCCACTTCCGCGAGTGTAGCATAGCTCTGAACTTTTAAGCCTGTGTGCGTCACCCGCTTCACGAGGCGGAGGGTCCGGAATGTTTTAAATAATTCAGTTCCTTTTGAAAACTTCATAATTTGCCACACTGCTGAAATCATCATAGAGAATTTGCAGATGCATAAAATTCGTGTCATTAGTTTTTATAATGTTTATAAGCGTCTTCCACTCTGTTTGTGGTACATTTTGGATAAACTTTACAATGAACATCCATCAGCGATTCGTCAATAGTCTCTCCAGACCAAGATATTAACTACATCAAACACAAGTACGTGGAAAAATGAAAATTGGATCAAGTAATAAACTTCAGGAAGCTCGCTCTGGCTGCACCAAACCTTTCCTACATTCCCGAACTCTCAAAAGAAGAGATCAAGTAATCGTCACTCGACTCAGAATCGGTCACTCCAAACTGACCAACCTCCAAACTGTACGAGCTGTGACAGACCTCTAACCATACACAACATCCTTGTAGACTGCCCACTGCATAGCAGAAGTCTTCATAATGCAATCAACACACCTAACATGCTGAAGAAGACGCTACAGTTTATAATGCATACAAAGCTTACTGATTTATTGTAAATGTTAACATAACTGCAACACTGTGTAACTGGAAATCGATATGCAATGTGTTTATGATCGGTCGTGATAAGACTTCGTTGTCAAAACGACATTAAGTAACGATTAATAAAAAATCTTATGTGTTCCATTCACATAACTTTCTCTACATCTCTGCAACAAATTACTCTATTTACTTCATCTGATCGAGAAAAAATTAGCAGAAATAGCCTTAATACTTGCTTCCTTATTATTAGAAGCGAAATAAGGGGGTACCATAGGTTAAGTGATAGTCAAGAGCTGGTTAATATGTGACTGAAGTTCCTTTGTTTGAATGGACACGAGTTCACAAAGTCCTGTATGAGAAATGTATAAGTTTTTTATAGCTGAAACCAAAACAAGGAATTCTCAAAAACAATCAACTCCACGAAAAAAATGTATATAACATAAATTGTGTGTTTTAAAGTGCTCTGCATTTGTTGAGTGGTAAGTTTTTGTTCATCTCTTACGGTTTAGCAGTTATGCAAAATTCCGTAAAATTGACGCAGAATAAAGTAATCTTCAGAGCCTATTCCCAGAAAATTCAAAATATACATTTTATTTGTCTGGTAAATATCTTTAATATACGATATTTTAATCAAAATTGTTAGAGCCATTTTTAGAAAATCAAAATTTTCGAAAAAAGTTCCATGTAAAGGGTAGTTTGGGGTGGGGGGATTTTTCTCAAAATCTTCGTGTCGCATCCCTCGAAGATACTAAACTTAAATACCAAGTTTGGTGCTTTACTGACTTTTCGTTTTTGAGTTATAGTGTTTACACACACCACACACACGTACACACACACCTTTTTGTGAAAATGCTTATTTTAGATACAGGGGACCCTAAAACATATATTTCCGGTGAAATCTCGGTATTGAATTTTTGGGTGGAATACAATACTTCTCTATTCCTATGTAGATTGTACATACGGGGTTAGAGAAAGTAAAAAAAATTACAATGAGTAAGATTCCGGTCCCAAATTTTGAAGTTAATTTTGTACTCAAAGTAATGTTTTTCTCGGAAATAGTAGAATTAAAGTATTTAAACAGTACATGCACTCTATCACATGAGATAGAACAATGGGTAGTTAAAAAAACATTGACATACCATTCACACGAGTTTCTTACAAAATGTTATTATTCTATCTGCTTCTTGTTAATCTGGATAACCTTAGTAGAAATGTTTTTATTATTTATTTTCTTTTAAGTAGAAGGGAAGTAAGAGAATACAATGGGCTAAAGCGACAGCCAAATTTTTTAAAAGCTGCCGCTATGCGATTCTCTCTGTACAGGAAGGAGTAAAACATAAAAGAAAAGATTGAAACGAAGTTGACCTCCCGTTTGAGAAAAGTATAAGTATTTTAAAATTGTAACAATAACCAGTAATATCTTGGACATGGTTAACTTCACAAGAAAAAATGTACAGGACATAAATTGTGTGTTATAACCGATTTAAATGTTTTTGTTCAGTAATATGTTTTCTATCTCTTATGGTTTACCAGTTATGCAAAAGTCTTCCAGAATGAAGATGGGCTATTCCCAGAGAATTCAAGCTATTCCTCTTATTTGCTGTGTAAATGTCTTTTAATATATGGTACTTTAATCAAAATGATTATAGCTATTTTTGAGAAAATTAACAAATTTGAAAATTGCTCCAAGTAAAGAGTTGTTTGGAGTGGGGGGGGGGAGTTTCTTAAAAATCTTCCTGTTGCATCCTTGGAATATGCTGAACTTAACTACCAAGTTGATATTTAATGTACTTACCGTTATGTTGTTCAATACACGTGCGCTGGCCAACACAAAGGACTTTTTCTATTTTTTTTTTAAATTCACAGTACTCTAAAACGTATATTTCTTGTGCAAACCTCGGTATCAACTTTTGGGTGGAACTGAACTCTCTGCAGAGTTCGTTCTCTCATTTTTATACTTGTCGACCACGTGACAGGAAACTTCCGGAAGCAGCCTCACGTACGAACCAACCGCAGGTGTCGCTCAAATGTAAACAATGTGCGGTTTCGATGTCAAGAAACGTGCCGACAGCACACGTCCTCACTCACACAGGTGTAACAACCTCAACTTCGATTTCAAAAGAGCTCGCTGACGCCACACGTGTTCATTAACGCAGGTGTAACAATGCACGGCAGTGTAATTAGCTATGACTTCCGAAGCAAGCCGTTCACACACGTGCGGGATGTAGTCATTATACATAAAAATATACGCGCACATACATATAGGTATTGGATAATTAGATAGAAGCAGAATTAATGCACTAAGTAATAAAATAATGTACAAGACAATAAAGAGATGCTGGTATATCAGAACGTAATCAAATAAAACTACGTCTCTACTTACTCTTATGTACATATCTGCATAGTATCTACTTGGTAGAGAAAGTATCTACTTGGTAGAGAAAGTAAAAGTTCAGTAACAACAATTACATTTTAACACCCTTAAATTAATAAAACATATTGCAGATTCATAAAATCCCATAATTTAAATCATGAAGAATGACAAGGAAAAATACTTCTGAAACAATAAAGAGGCCCGCCTGGGTAGTATGGTGGTAGCATGTCTGCTTTACATTCAACAGGTCGCGAGTTCGAATCTCGGTTAGGGTGAGTTACCCAGATTAAGGTTTTTTTCGGGGATAATTTGGACCCGAGATCATTTGAGTATTATTTCACCAATTTCATTCATCGCCCGATATGATCAAACCAGGTTGAAGGGCGTTAAGCTAATAAATAAATAAAATAAAAAATTGAAGAGCATTATTCCTCATCGTAATCCTGTTGCAAAATATATGAATGACCATAGATTGAGTTTCAGAGATTAACTTTTAATTATTGCAGCTGTTACTTTCCTCATTGATGTATGTTTAAATAAAGAGCGTCTACTATAAACGTAGCGTGTAAAGGTTAACTTCAATATATAATAGAAAATGCATAAATTAACTATCTATCCCGTTTGAATACAAATCACCACGTGTGTCACAGTAACCTTTCCATTCAGTTAAATCAGTGATGAACTGCGCTAGAAAGTGGCAACGTCGCGTCGCCGGTCATTCCCATGTTAAGTCATCCGTCATTTTCTGTTCTAGCCTGTATGGTATTTGAAACTAGCAATTCCCACTGTAAAGTTCATCGTTCATTTTAGTGTAAAGTCGGCCATTTTGAATTCTTGAATAGTGCTTCCACAATATCAAGTGTTTACTAAGGTTCGAACATACATAGGTTCGCCAAAACGAAATTCCTTGTCAAACAGAATCTTCTTGAGTTTTGGTCCTGCATGCCGGAAGCAGTTGTTCAATGATAACTGCCGGCACTAATGGCCTGAACGTAAATCACGCTCACTACAAGCCTGTACTTTCTCTACCACGTACAATAGGTAGAGAAAGTATTGCATTCAATGCCGAGATTTCACCATCGGTTAAATACCAAACTTGGTATTTAAATTTAGTATCTTCCAAGGATGCGAACCGAAGATCTTCAGGAAATCCCCTACTACTCTTTAAATGGAATATTTTTCTGAATTTTCGTTTTACTCAAAAATGGCTCCACCTAGGCGGCCAGGGTTCAATTCCAGCGGACCGTATAGGATTTGAGAAGGACGAAGCGGCGTCTGGTCAGGTTTTCTCTGGTTCCTCCGCCCCCCTCCCGCCAGCTATCATTTCACCAACTTCTCCATCATCACCTTTCCTGTCGTCCATTTCGCCTTCATTTCGTATCAGCTACGTCCTCACATTCACACCAAGCATTGAGCTTATAAACCATCTTGGATACTCTCTCTGATCCATAGCGCATCTGCTCCTCAACAACATCTGACCTCAGGTGAGGGTGTGCTAAGGTTCGATCCCAAGCGACCGCATGCGAGATTTGTGGTGGACAAAGCGGCGCAGGGGCGGGTTATCGACGGGTTCTCCGGTTTCCACCGCTGCTCCATCTCCATTCCATGTACCACCAGTGTCATCGCTTGCGGTGCTACAAGTAGTATAAGCGGGCGTTAAACACTGCCATAAAAAATAAAAGACCTAGGGAGGTCGCGCCACAATAATGTGTGCTAACTTGCATTCGAGAGGTCTTGAGTTCGACTCCATAACTGACCTATGTTTTCTCGGTGTTTCCCTGGGTCGCCAGGTGAATGCTGGGTAGGTTCCTCATATCCGAATTTACTCATCTGTTTCAGGGTTGATGGTCTAGGTGACGGTGCTCGATGGTAGCTTGCGCACTCTGAAAGAATTTAGCTTGGTGTCGTTGTCGTTACCGCTCGATGCTGACCCACCTTCGGGACTTTGTGCCCCAGGCTCCCTCTGGGGACCAACAAACGTTCGGTTCTCGCGAGCACGGATGGGCAGCATCAGAGGCGTTTCATTTGTAAGCTTCTTGTGTCCGTCATCATCCGGATCTGGTCGTATTTTCTCTCCCTCTCCCCTCTTTCTCGAACGCCCTGAGTAACGTAAGACGCAAAAGGGCCACATGGGCCTACGTGCAGTGCTCTGCCCCAGTAAGGAGGGAGGGGGCATCCGCGATCTTAAATCTGCTCTTAAAATAGCTGTGTGGTTTAATGAATGTACTCTTGCCTGTCAATGAGGGCCTAAAGTTTTATTTACTTTTTACTTTTCTACATGTATACATAGTGTAAAGAGAAGGTATTGTATTATTCCACCTAAAATTCGATACCGAGGTGTCACCGGAAATATTTTGAGGCCTCTTGAGTCAAAAAAAAATCAGGAAAAGGTATGTGTGTGTGTGTGTGTGTGTGTGTGTGTGTGTGTGTGTGTGTGTGTGTGTACAGCATAGCTAGAAAACTATAAGACCATTAAATACCAAATTTAGTATTTAAGTTTAGAACCCTCCAGGAATGCGACACGAAGATTTTCAAGAAAATACCCCCACCCCAAACTACCCTTTACATGGAATTTAAAAAAATATATTTTTCTAAAATTGGCTCTAACGATTTTAATTAAAATACTGTATATTAAAGCTATTTACATCACAAATAAAACGTACATCCTGAATTTTCTGGGAATAGCTTCTGAAGACCTGTTCATTCTGGATGAATTTTTTCTGAATTTTGCGTAACTGGTAAACCATAAGAGACAGACAAAAACGTAATATACAAAAACTGTAGATCTCATATGACAATTTGTCATATACATTTTTGTTGCAGAGTTGGCCGTTTCCGAGATATTCCTTTTTATTGGTTTCAGTTTTAAATAAAACATCTTCTCAAACGGGGCCATCTTTCGTTTCTTCACTCTTATTTTTCTGCAAGTGCAAAACGAACCGAACTTCAATTGTACACATATCGTCCGGGTTTTAAAAGATTTGACTACCGCTTTAGCCAGGTGTACTCCCTTATGCTTATAAGTAATAAGACCAATTCTGTCCAAATTTATCTCATTTAGCATAGTGTAGGTAAAAGAGTAAGAATACTTTTTTTTTTTTTTTTTTTTTTTTTTTTTTTTTTTGCAGAACAGTTATGGAAAGTCATATGAATGCATCACATCAGATTTTTATGGTAGCTTTTTTAACATTTTAATTTGTGAAGGTAAATTAAGACTGCCTAGGTTAACCTGGTATTTTCGGTAATGTCGATGCTAAAACGACAATCTAAAGGAAGCATTGAGACTGGAAAAAGAAATATGCCGATGGTCTTTATTTCATCCTCAATTTATGGCAATAGGTTTCAAATAAAAAGTTAGTCCTTAGTCGAGTTGTGCATAATTATGTTGAACTCATGTAATACTTGATCAGGCACATTAAAATTGTTACCAACTCTACAGTACATTGTCATTTTTGCCCTGTTATACTCTTAGTATATCCCTTTTTAATATTCTTGTTGACCTACAGTATTCCATATCCATTCTCAAAAGGTAATTTAAGCATTTTTTCTAAACTGCTATCTCACTTTAAAATACTGCGCTTCTAGAACTTAAGAAATGATTTATGCACAAACGTTGTTTGATTTCTTACGTTTCTTAAGCTTTTTGTGACGTACCGGTATTATACGACTTATAACATATAGTTTATATACGAGCTCGTATATCATATTAACTTCGGACGTTCAAGTTCCGTATCATTATTAGCATTGCAAAGTATTTACATTTTCACTGTTTAGTTAATTTTATTTATTAAACCTTGTCTCTCTAAGATGTTTTAAAGCTTTTAAGCTTTTCAGAGTTTGCTACAATGTGTTCTAAATCATAATATTTACCGTCCATAAATTACAATTTTTCCCTTGAAATTTTAACTTTTAGTAAACGTATTTCAAATTCAGATACACGAATAAGTACATCTACTTAGAGGAGATTAAACACTCGATTGGTATTCAATTATACCTATTATTTCATTACTGAAACAAGCAAAGATTAAAGGAAATGCCTCTAAGCAGAGTTGTAGCTATTCATTAAAAATCGACCACTTTCAGCGTCTCTTAACAATGTTTATAAAACAAGGGAAAGTGTTGGATGAGGCTATGATACCTGAATGCATTTAGTTATTATAACAGGAATTTCTAGGCATTATAACCACGAAGTAGTGACATCGCAGGTAACAAACCACTTCTGTCTCTCGTACGGTCTGTTTGCGTTTGCAGAAAACCAACCAGCCCATTTTTATTTTCCCATTAGCGATTCTGGCCACTCTTGTTTACATTTTGTATTGGTATAGGGCTTAAGTGTAGATAACCGAGCGGAATGATTAAGGCGGTTTCGTCTGCGGTCCGCATTAGTGGGTTTGATCCCCGTGGCCAAACTACCTGGTCCATGAGTTTATTCGGGGGTTTCCCGTGTCGTCCTGGGTAGGTTTCTTTCATCCCTCGAATTTTCTGTCCCTTCATGTCGTTTCCATTTTCATTTCATTCATCCTTCATCCCGTTGGTTTCTTTCAGTCGGCGAGGTGATCGGTGCAGGGAAAAAGGATGCTCATTGTGAATCTCCGTCCTCAAACTTGTCGGAATGAGGACGTCTCTGATGAAGGGTTGGGACCTGTGTGGGGCGGGGTCCGCGGTCTAAATGTCCGGCTATCGGAGTTGTTCAATCTGGAAACCGCAAGACCCTAACATTGCTGTGCCGTCGCTCCTGGTGTATCCCCTCACCTCAGCCCTCCCTCCCAGGGACGCCCCATCGTGGGGCAAAGGTATAACCAACACAAGGTTCGGTGCTAATCCCATGTGTAGATAACGCAGTCTGATGCTTAAATATCCCCTTGTCTGCACATTACTTTCACGGTTTTAACGTTATTACGTCTCCATAATTGCTATTTTAACTGTGTATTCTTTTTTAAAGATATAATCCAGAGAACTGGTGATCATAAAATTGTGAATTGGTAACGGCAAACAATCGTGATTGGTTGAGCTTTTAACGTATCCTAGCGTTTTATTGATCGGGTAGCCTAGTGTAGGCGAGACAGTTATGAAACTACAAATATAAAGCAACCAAGAGAAGTTTTGTATTACAGTTCTTTCATACACCAATGGCAAGGTAAACTACCGTCACAGCGGATGGGACTCACCCGTGCGTCGACATTTACCCAACGGAACGTTTTTATGACCCACTCCACTGTTTTCATTATTTACGTTTTTTTCTGTGCTTCTAATGGGCATGTGACCTTTGAACTTTAGGGCTTTGTGTGCTCTTCTCATTACAGCATTTAATTTTAAACGCCCTTCTGCAGAAACCACGCATTTTCTCTCAACAGTTTTCCTCATTATCTCGATCCAGCCACACAGAACGCTTGCAAAAACAAATGAGTCGCGTTTTTGCTCACCATAAGTTTAGAAGCGGCTGCAAACGGACAAATCAAACCATCGCATTCTTATTCTCAAGCATTTGGTCCTACTTATACATAATAAATAATTTTGCCGAGGTTTCGAAGTTCTACTTTGAATTTGAGCCAAAAGTAAACACCATATGTATGTTTGAAGCAATCAAGTTGAAAGCCAAGGGGTGAGCTTTTGAACGTCCTAATCTCTAAGTTTTAAAATGTAATTAAGTGAAATGTTATTCATAGGATATTCTATTCCTAAATGAACTATTGTCATAAACTTAAACATAAAAATAAAATACAAATTTAATAGTATTGGTTATTACTTTCTCTATACGCACTATGTACATAGTATATAGAGAAGGTATTGCACTCCACCCAAAAATTCGATACCGAGATTTCACCGGAAGTATATGTTTTAGGGTCCCCTTTATCTAAAAAAAGAATTTTCGGAAAAAAGTCCGTGCAAGTGTATCCGTGTGTCCGTGAACATGATAACTCAAAAACGAAAAGTAGGTAATACTTGGTATTTAAGTTTAGTATCTTCCAGGGATGCGACACGAAGATTTTGAGAAAAATCCCTCCACCCTCAACTACTCTTAACATGGCTATTTCTGTTAATTATTTACTGATTAGCATTGAAGTAAATAGAAGTTTAAGTTTTTTAAGAATAATTTGTTGTAGAGATGTAGAGAAAGTCATGTGAGTGGTACACATCAGATTTTTTTTTAATAGTATAAACGAAAGACAGTTTGCAGTAATTTAACATTAATATTTAGTGTACTAAGCTATGCTAATGCCAAATGTGTTATATTTTTGGACGATGACAATGCCAACAACTTGAACAAGCACTAAATGATCCCCTACCTCGCACGACTGTAGGGAGTTCTGAAATAGGAGCGAAGTCCAACTCCACGTGTAGTTAAGTTAACTGTCTGCATATCAGGCATGCTACCATTGGTTACAAGAGGAACGCCATTGGACAAACACTAAATGAGGTCAGTGATGCTATCCCCTACTTTCTGCACGAGAGCGCGACTTCTGAAATGGTGGCTGAGTTGTTCTCACTTATTAACGAGGATTTTCTACAAACTATTCTTTCTATCTATCTCTGCCCTAAGCCATACCTTGTCAACTGGCGCTCATCGAGTTGGGGCACCCTGGCCCGGCTCAGCGGAAAAGCATCATTTGGTAATACAGTTGTTAATTTGAATGCAAAAAATCGCATATTTAAATTATTAGTGTTCACCACACGGAAGTACTGGATGTTGAATTTATGTATTTACAATATCTCGAAGAGAGTGAGCCTATGTTAGCTAATTTCGAACCTCTACATATTATTTTGAAGATCTCCAAGAAGAAAGGCTTAACGAGACATGTCGTTCAACGAAACGATTAGTTGGTATTTTATGAAAACAATACACTACAGATAAACGTCATCCTCTCACACGAATTCAACAGTTACATGGCATTGCGGTTTTACGCAACAGCGACTTACTAAATCGCTATTAATGATATTTATTAATGGCGTATGAAGTTACAGTCTCTAGGCATGATAATGAAATTTCAGATATGCTTACATATTTAAAATTGAATTCATTGCCGGTCAGAAATATCACAATGTCTCTGTAATATTCCACAATTCTCTGGATCCATTGGAACAATTTGTAGATTGCACTAATTTATCTATTACATCGCCTTTTAGGGCATAATAAATACACAACACTACTGGTAGTGGTATTCTAGGCAGAACAAAAAGTAATAAACAATCATTTTGCATATTAAGTTTTTGTTTATTCACTTTCTATCAATCAAATTTACTTCGACTAGCTGTACATGAAAAATGTGTTAATCACTAACAAAATGAAACATAACTTAATCATAAACAAATTAGGTATTTAAAATGTAATTTTGAGCAACAGATGAATAGCAGTCATATGGATGTATAATCGTAGACCGTTTTATCGTGTCAAACAACACAATGTCTATAACAATGAGTCAACCATAATGTGTCCACCAATCATTATCTTGATTTCAAAGCTTTGGTGTTACAGGATATTCATAGTCAAAATCGAAACTGAACACTCCACATTACTAAACGCAGGCAGATTTTAATGAAATGACGGTACATAAATCTATGACACCGCTAAACTTAAAAATAGATGTTTTTAGACAGTTGATGCTAAAAGTATGTCTTTTACCAGATGTCAGTAGTGTTAAAAGGAAATTCTGTCACTTGGCGTTTGTGTGTCCACGTCCTCATTCAAGCACACTATGATTCTGAAAGCTCGTATCAATCCATAAAATGGCGGATAATTTCAATGCCATGAATATGGAATTTGACTGAACCAGAGGAAATTAAGCAAGCAGTGGAGAGAGCAAAATTACAACTGCTACACTGCCTCCCTTGTATAGAATGTTTTAGTTCTGTCGAGTAAGTCGTCATGTTGTCAGCACTGATACTAAGCAAGGCAACAACTGAATCTCAGACCATTAAGCATGAACTGTGTGAAGTAGGTAAAGCAATCAATTCATAATTATAACCTATCTATAAATATTGAAACGGTCTTCCTACAGTATAAAACGCCAGTTTTACCACTTATATCATGAATAACTATTGTTAGGCAATATTTAGTACAAGTAAAAAGAATATTGGTGAAAACGATGACCAATCAACTAAACCAAATGAATCATTAGAGCTATATGTCATTTTGCAACGCCAGTCGACATTATAGACCCGCATTTTCTTTTTTAACGAATCAATAAAAACCTAGAATACTAAAAGAAGCTTCACAAAAGGACTGAATACAGGATAAAGTTTGTAGAAGGTTCACACTTTTCTTGGCACATCTATAAAAATTTAAGGCGCTGCAGTGTTCATGAAACTTGGGGCAAGTTTAAACTAATTCCATTGCTTGCGGCAGAGAGGCTAGTGGTGTGTTTTCTTACTAACTATGGTTCGTGACACACTCCGGGTTCCAATCTTGTTAAAATAACTGTTATTGATAGGAGAAAGTTGATAGACGAACAGTATTCCCTAGCGTTCAGTTATTTTTGATTTATACCTTTAATAAAACAATTTGATGTGTTAAGATTCACATTGACTTTCGATACGCTCATCGTTTATTTTACTACTATTCCTAGGTAGAGATGGTATTGTATTCCAGCTAAAATTAGATACCGAGATTTCACCGGAAATACGTGTTTTGAGAGCCCCTGAATCAAAAAAAAATCATTATTAGAAAAAAGTTTGCGCTATGTACGTGTTTGTGTGTGCGTGTACTAAACTTAAATACTAACTTTGGTATCTTCCAAAGGTACAACACGAAGATTTTCAGGAAACTGCACCCTCCCCTTCATCCAAACTACCTTTACGTGGAAGATATTTCGAAATGTTCCATTTTCTCAAAAATGGTTCTAACGATTTTTATAAAATGCCGTATATTAAAGATATTTTCATGCCAAATAAAATGACATCATTTGTTAGGAACAGTCTGAGAAGTCATTTTCATTCTGAATGACTTTTGTACAACTGGTAAACTGTAAGAGAGAGACTTACTATTAAAAAAATGGATTAGTTAACACACACAATTTGTTATATATAATTTTTATTGGTTTTAGCAACTACAAAACTTAAGATTTCTCTTAAATGGGATGTCGTTATTCATTTTTTCATTCTGATTATGCAAAGAGGAGGGAGTTTCAATTGCATCACATAACGACGGCTTTTAAAGGATTTGACTATCGCTTTAGCCCGTTTCCCTTCTACGAGACGTACTGAAAAGGAAGCAAGTTATATGAGTATAAACATTTCTGCTAATCTTTACCTCAATCCAGCACGAAGCAGAAGAATAAGCTTTTTACTTTCTCTACCGCATGTACAATGCACATGATGGGTAGAGGAGATATTGTATTCCACCCAAAAATTCGATTCCGAGATTTCACCGAAAATATATGTTTTGAGGTCCCTTGTGTCCGAAAAAAATGTTTAGAAAAAGCTTCGTGTGTGTATGTATGTGTGTGTGTGTGTAGACAGAACAGCTCAGAAACGAAAAGACCGTTAAATACCAAACTTGGTATTTAGTTTATATCTTCCAAGGATACGACTCGAAGATTTAAGAAAATCTACATGGAAAACTGCCCTTTACGTGGAAAACTTTTCGAAAATTTTTATTTTCTCAAAAATGACTGACGCTTTTGATTAAAATACCGTATATTAAAGACATTTACATCCCAAATAAAATGAATATCTTTAATTTTCGGGGAATAGCCTATGATGACCTCTTTATTCTGGATGAATTTTGCCGAATTTTGCTTAACTGTTAAACCATAAGAGAGAAACAAACAATGTAGATCTCGTCAAAACACACAATTTATATCATTTACATTTTTGTCGTGGAGGTAACCGTTTCCGACATATCCCTTATTATTGGTTTCAATTGTAAAGCACTTAAACTTTTCTCAGACACGAAGTGTCCGTTTTTCTTTTGTCCTACTCCTGGCCAAGCAAATAAGCGATTTGCAATTTCAATCGTATAACTACGTTTTTAAAACATTTGACTATCACATTAGCCTAGTATGTTCCCTTAGTTCTCTTCTACTTATAAGGAACTAAGTAATAAGAACATTCTGTTAATGTTTACCTCGATCAGCATGGTGTAGAAAGAAGAAGAATCTTTTCTAAGACGTTTGTTTGTAGAACAGCTAGAAAAAGTTAAACGAGTATAGCACATCAGATTTTTAAGAATTTTTTTTTGCAGAACAGATGAAAAAGTCAAGTGCATGGAACATGAGATGTTTTTCTATATACTTCATGTCAATTAATAATCGAAATACATCTTATCAAAAATAGTTCCATTACATAATTAGTTGTAGGCGTCAGGGAAATACAGAAAGCAATCTATCTTTCCTTGAAACCAAATGAAACACTGAATAGCAACATCACTTTAATAACACGACAGAAGTATTGAAAAATTAGAACCAATAATAACGAATACCTCGAAATTGGCTTATACCGCATACAATACTATTTGAATAAACTGTGTTTTAAAGATGTCTATATTTTTTTACACAATAAGCCTTTGGCTATATCTTATGGTTTACCGCTATACGAAATAACATAAAACACCTGAATGTAGAGGACTATTTGCAAAAAATTGAACATATAAATTTCATTTGCCTTGTAAATAAATCAAAATAATTAGAGCCATATTTAGAAAATCAAATACTTTCAAAAAAATGTCTAAAGTAAGGTAATGTAAATGTAAAGGTTAGTTGGGGTGGGGGATATTTTTGAAAATCTGCCTCCTGTATCTCAGGAACATACTGTGCTTTTTTATATAGGGGCGTGACAACAACCAACCGAAATATCTTTCTTATTAAGTTTGTGAACATTACACAGTGAAAGGGTATAAACCAAGAATTTATGACGTGTTCTTTCTTTTCTACCAAAAATTCGAAATGGGATATCAATGGAAATGCATTTTGAAGCTTCCAGAGTTAAAAACAAATAATAATAATAATTATAATACTAATAATTATAATAATAGTAATAATAAATAATATTATTAATTATTATTAATAATAATGCATTGTGTGTTAATGTGCGCATCTGTGAACAGCATAATTCAAACGAAAAGTCAGTTAAATATCAGACCTTGTAATTAAAGTTATGCTTTTCATGAATGCGATACAAAGTTTTTCAATAAAATCCCCTAAATTACAGTTTAGAGGGAAGAGTTTTTCAAAATTTTGATTTTCGCAAAAATGGCTAACTATTTTTTTTAAACTACCAAATGTTTAAGATATGTTCATTACAAATGAAATGTAAATCATGAATTTTCTGGAAATATCCTGTGAAGTCTATTTCATTCCGAAGAAATTTTGAATGATCGGTAAATTATATTGATAAGACAAAACAATTTTTACACAAAAAATGTAATACCTCTTAAACATTAAATTTATTTTGAATGACATTCTTTCTGGCTACGCCATTTCTGAGGTATTCGTTATCAATGCTTTGAAGTGTTCAATACTTTGCAGCTCTTTTAAAGTCTTGTAAATTTTTTCCCCACCAGATTGCATTCAAGCAATATGGACTTTAAGGACACGAGACAGACAGACAGACAGACAGACAGACAGACAGACAGACAGACAGACAGATAGATAGATAGATAGATAGATAGATAGATAGATAGATAGATAGATAGATAGATAGATAGATAGATAGATAGATAGATAGATAGATAGATAGATAGATAGATAGATTTGCCAGAACAATATACAATTTGTGTAGCAATGTCAACAAATGTATAAATAACAAAACAAGTTACAAAAACATATTACTTTTACAATTATAAAACTCTGGAACAGTGGATTGAAGAGCAGAACAGTCTTAATTTTTCTTTTGAATAATGATAAGGACAAGGTTTTTACACGATTGGGAAGGATATTAAATAGATTTAAAGATATGGTTTCAAATGAGTTTTGGACTTTGTTATACTTACATTTTACAATACATATGTTTGTAGTATTTCTTGTGGAATAATTGTGAACAGAGGAACGCATTGTATAAGAATTTATATTCATTTTGACAAATAGTAAACAATTAAGAACAAATAAAGATACCGTAGTTAATATACCCAATTTAATAAAAAAAAAAAGGTTTGAGATGTATCCTAGGAGATACACCACTCATAAGCCTACTGGCTTTCTTTTGAAGCACAAAAACTTACTGGCAGAAACATGGTTGCCCCAGAATAGAATACCATAATTCATATGGCTATGCACCCATAATGTATGGTTTTCAAGGCATCCAAAGATAAATATTTTTTTAAAAATTCTTAATAAAAAGAGTCATCTGCTTCTTATTACTGTTGATATGGCTATGTCAACCTAAATACGGTTGGCTATTAATTCCCAAAAATTTAACAGAATTAGCAACAGAATCTGAGCTACATAAATTAACATTAAAAGCTAAATGAACAGTTTTGTTATAATCAACAATAAGACTATTGTGCGTATACCAGTTTTCAATGATATTGGATAACATTACAATTTTAGGGTCCATAAGAGTTCTATCTTTGAGAGATATTGATTGCCAAATCATCAGCATACAGGTAAATCTTTAAACAATTGTGTTGTACATTATATGGGAGATCATTGATAAAAATGATAAAAAACAGGGGCCCAAGTATGGAGCCCCGTGGAACACCATGTTCTACCAATTTGAATTGTGAATATTTATCATTTACATAAACAGATTGATACCTATTTAATAAATATGATCTAACCAGTTTCAAACTGTTATCATCAAAACCATATAATTTAAGCTTTTTAAGCAAAGTATCATGTGAAATACTATCGAAAGTTTGAAATGTCAAACTCTGAAATGTAAAGCTGCATTTAAGTTTAGGAATATTATTCATAAATAAAAGTGTCTCGTTATTACTATTGGGTAGAGTTTTTACAATATCTTGTGGCTAAAAAAAAAAAAAAAGTTAAAAGTATCAGCAGTCAAGTCAGATGGGATATTATTAGCTTTAGAAACCTTATTTCTATAAGTCGATGCCACAGACCAGATACATTTTCATTTATTCCAGCTGTTCTTAATTAATGATGAATAATATTGCATTTTTGTAAATTTAAACATAGTTTTGTACTACTTCTTAGTTTTTAACAGCGTCCAGTTCTTAAACATTTGACTATCGCTATTATGTGTAATGCAGCTTATTTCTGTAAAAGTTTATTTCAAGGCAAATAAAGTAGATGGGAAACAACCCTTTGGTGTTAATTTCACACGACTTTCTCTATCCATCTTCAACAAATTATTTTTATAAGAGTTTATTCCCTTACACACTTTTCGTTTATCTAGATAAACGGTTGCATAAATGCTTTTATTACATATTTCCTTGTAGATGCCAACGAAAAAGGGAATGCAGTAAGCTTAAGCGATAGCCAAAGATTTTAAGAGATACTCGCTATATTGTTTGCTATGAAAGTCTAGTCTTTCTGCTTGAGCAGGAGCAAGAACGAATAACGACATCCCATGAGGAAGTTTTAAGAATTGTAAAATTGAAATCAATAACATAGAATATCTTGGAAATGGTTAACTCTGCAAAAGAATTTATTTGATATAATTGAGTCTTTTAACCAGATCTAAATTTTTGTATAGTAAGTTTTTGTTTATTTCCTGCTGTTTATCCGTTATTCAAGTCATCCAAAATGAAGAGCACTTAAGAGGCTATTCCCAGAAAATTAAGATATACTTTTTATGTCATGAAACTGTTTAAATCATATAGTATTTTAATCCAAATGGTTAAGAGCCATTTTTTTAGAAAATTAACATTTCCGAAAAATGTTCCATGTCAAAATGTACATAGTTTAGAGTGGGATGATTTTGTTGGAAATCTGAGTCACAGCCTTGTAAGATGCTAAACTTATTATTAACTTTGATATCTAACCGACTTTTCATTTTTATAGTTACGCCGTTCATAGGCACGCGCATGCGCGCACAGGGACCTTTTTCTAAAAACTTGTTTTGTTTTGGGGATTTAGAGATCTCAAAATGTATATTTTCGGTGAAATCTCGGTATCGAAATTTTGGGTGCCATACAATACCCTCTTTATACACATGAACATACCTAGTAAGAGTAGAGAAAGTAAAAATAAAATGTCAAAAAAATGTTAACGAGCAGTTATATGTTTACAGAAAAATCATAATTTTCTTCAATCAGTATTTTAATATCAAAACCAATCAGTGTACTTAGAAGGAATGAATATCATATTGTGAAAGTATTACATTTCTGGGGTGGAAATTTGTGTGTGGTGGCTGTAGTGTTGGTGATGTATTGTTCTTATCTCTTGTGTCACAGCGGTGTTCTTAGGTCACGGTCAGTTGGAGCTCCTCTATGAAAATGTTTGTTTAGTGTTTTTATTTTTGTTGCTAAAATATTTCTTTGACCGGATCGCTGAGTTGATAAACGCTTGGTCTGATAATATGCAATTGTTGCCCGACAGCTAACAATAGTACAGCCGTTCGCCAAGACTACTGTTGAATTTGATTTTGTGGTATGTTTCTGGTATATTTCCAACCAAACCTTCCATAATCAGTCCTTCACTACGTTTCCATGGGGAATTGAAATCGGTTTGAGTACACTTACCGTATCGACTGCATGGAAACGCGGATTCAAATGTATTGAATCTTCGATCCGATCCTTTTAAAAAGTGGGATAGAATTGAGATCGCAACGAAATATGTTGCATGGAAACATCTCCATATTGAAATCGTTTTCTGCTATACTCGTTGCAGGCGCTAGTTATTTGTTAACATATATACTTATTTATTTTTAATTGCTCTGTGGTAGATCATAACAAAACTATTTTTTATGGTTTCTCTAGTTTGCAATATATTCTCAAATATAATTATTTAACTTCAAAAACCTGTTCGTAATACACAGATAAATATATACAAGTTCACCAACGCAATTAAAAGCTGACCAACATGAATGGTTGAATAAACTTATTCTCGAAGCTTACTATTCAAAACGATCTCAATTTATATTGAATTTAACATGTGAAACGCGGATCGTATCGAGATGGAATTGGACTCGAATCAATTTCAGTTCCTTATGGAACCGTGGTACTTCAGTACGAAATTCCTGGTCCAGTTATTGTGTTTTAAGATAGGTATGTGAAGGTAGGTAAATATATGAATAATTACACAGCTACTTCCAACGAAATCTTAACTTTATTCGCAATGAAAATTATTCATATGATAGCGTCACTTTTAAATATGCGCAAATTTTGCTGCTATATTTTTGTAATTCTCTCTTTTATAATAGTATATATTTACCATGTTTCCATGGGGAATTGAAATCGATTTGAGTACACTTACTGTACTGAATACTACATGGAAACGTGGATTCAAATCGTATTGAATCTTGGATCTGATCCTCTTAAAAAGTGGGATCAGAATGAGATCGGATCAAAATATGTTGCATGGAAGCATCTCCGTATTCAAATCGTTTTGAGTACGGCACACAAACTCTTCTTCTGTTATACTCATTGCAAGCGGTAGACATGTGCTAATGTTTTTTGTTTATTTCTCTATGTTAGATTATAAGAGAACCACTTTTATGATTTCTATATGTACTTTCTCAAATATAATTATTTAAATTCAAAACCTGTACAGATAATGTGTTTATGTTCAGCAGGTTTGTCAACGCAATTCGAAGTTGACCAACATAAATAGATGAATAAATTATTTTCGAAGCTTGCGTATCCAAAACGATATCAATTCGTATTGAATTTAACATGTGAAACGCGGATCGTATTTAGATGGAATTGGACTCCTATCGATTTCAATTTCCCATGGAAATGTGGTAATTAATGCAGAAATCATTTCATTAAACAACGCGATGGTTTGACACTCCTCTTTCTTATTAATTTCCAGTCAGATTATTCCCACACCTTAAGCTTTTGATGTAACTCACGCTATATAGCTTCAGCAAGTATTTTTCATGCACATACAACATTTAAAGAATTGCTTACCCCTATTGTATTTTATATGTTATGGTAGCAAACAAAGTTCTAGCTATGCATTTTAACATAATTTTATTTACAATACAAATTAAAAAAAATAACATCGTTAGTTATAATTACTTTACAACTCTGTCAGGTTTAATTCTTTGCGAGGTAAGATTTATCATAAACAGAGTTGTTGCGAGAGGATAGTAATAAAAGAGATAAATTATGGTGGTAATTATATCCAGCATTCTTATGGTGGATGTCACGCAAAAAAAATCATTTCTTGTGACATTATAGAATAACCACGCAATTAAAATACTTCAATTAATTCATGTATAGGTGCTTTTAAGCATATTATTGTACAAATAACATGTAGTAGTGTATATGTATTTTTGCATGTCAAATTGCTGTTAATTTATAATACATGTACTGGCTAAGAACAGTTAAATATGCATGCAATAAGTACCATGTAATTGAAAACAATGGAATTATACTTAACACAAGACGTTTACGCGAGTTAAATTCACATCGGAAATTATTACATATAAAAAATCTGATGTGTACCATTCACATGACTTTCTCTACATCCCTGCAACAAATTATTCTTAAAAAGCTTATGCTTCTATTTACTTTATGCTAATCAGAAAAAAATTAGCAGAAATAGTCTTATTACTTGCTTCCTTGTAAGTAGAAGCCAAATAAGGGACTACCATAGGTTAAAGTGATAGTCAAAAGCTGGTTACTATGTCAATGAAGTTCCTTTGTTTATATGGATCGAAGTTGACAAGTTCCTGTATGAGAAAAATATAGGTTTTTCATAGCAGAAACCAAAAATAAGTAATGTCTCAAAAACGACGAACTCCACGAAAAAAATTATATAACATAAATTGTGTGTTTTAACGTGCTTTACATTTTTTGTGTATTAAGTTTTTGTCCATCTCTTACGGTTAGCAGTTATTCAAAACTTCGTAAAATTCATCCAGAATAAACTACTCTTCAGAGGCTACTCCTAGAAAATTCAAGATATGCATTTTTTTTGTCGGGTAAATATGTTTAATATACGAAATTGTAATCAAAACAGTTAGAGCCACCTTTGAGAAAATCAAAATTTTCGAAAAAAGTTCCATGTAAAGGGTAGTTGGGGGTGGGGGGATTTTTGTCAAAATTTTCGTGTCGCATCCCTGGAAGATACTAAACTTAAATACCAAGTTTGGTATTTTACCGACTTTTCGTTTTTGAGTTATCATGTTCACACACACACACACACACACACACACACACACACACACACACACACACACACACACACACACCTTTTTGTGAAAATGCTTTTTTTGAATATTGGGAACCCTAAAACATATTTCCGGTGAAATCTCGGTATCGAAATTTTGGGTGGAGTGCAATACCTTCTCTATACACTATGTATATAGTGCGTATAGATAAAGTAAAAATGAGTAGTGCTAATGTATCTGTTCAAACAAACCAGAAAAAGTTAATTTGCTGTGGAAATTCACAGAACTACGGACAGTGAGAAATTTCCTTGTGATTAACACTTGTGGTGTGTGTCGTCTGTTGGTAGGGGCTTCCGTAAGGATTTACAATTATAATCGTTATTACCTTCTACATACCGCGGACATTGCTCTTGTTCTCTATCCTAGAACTACCACGAGTGACACTGCGATTTGAAAACGTCTGACAGCCGTGATAAACGACGTTTACGTTAGCCAAAATAATAAAAAAATTAGGTTCAATGAAGCACACGGCCCAATGCTGAAAGGGATAGATGAAGTAACTAGTCAGAAATGGAGGAAAAGTAGTTCAACATGCGAGAAGTGTGATAGAAAATGCATGTAAAAAGGCATTTTAGAGGAAGCAATGGAACATGTGGCGCTACAGACGAACAGCAAGTAAATATGGCTACAGCGTACCGAGACAGTCACGTGTCAGCAGGAATGTCAATAACAAGGTGGTCATTATCCTAAATATCTTTCTTTACCCACGTGAAACGGAAGAGCCGGAGATACAGCGTGGTACAATAGTTCAAGTGACCCGTTACGAGATAAGGACCCACTGCCGTTGACTCGCCTGGTTTACCTCTCCACAGTTGGCAGGACCGGCTGGCCAGCTCGAGAGAGCGTGGCTCCCTCTAGGAGCGAGGCGAGCGCAGTGTAGGTTAGATAGAGGTAACGTCAGCATGTTGTCTTCTAGTGGTACCGGCTTTGCTAAGCGGCGTGCCACAGAGTTCAACCCACAGTGGGAAATAGACTACTTGTTCACGGAAGTGAGCTTGGGAGCACAGTGTTTACTGTGTGGCAAAGTCATCTCCAACAAGAAGTTCAACGTTGAACGTCACTACAAGAACTCTCACTCTGAACTGTATGGCGAAATTGGAGGAGAGGATCGTACCGCTCTTCTGGAGAAGCTCAAAGAGGAGAAACCGCCACTATCAGATGTAAGTATTAACAAACAGAATCGATTCGAGTGTTGCTTGGCTTGCTTTGGCGTGGCACGGCTGTACTTTCTCCCTCCATCCGTCCGCCTGGGAGCGACCGGCTCTGTCTGAGCTGGAGCGGAGCAGCGTGCATGGTGCTGCTGCCTGGCGGAGAGTGGGAGAAGTGCCGGCTGCCATCAAATATCCTAGCGCACGTGAGCGACCTTGTCGGAATGTTTACGTCTCTCATGTCAGTGGAGGAATGTCTTCGTTGATAGGCTAGATTAACATAACACGCGTTTCGGAATTCAAAGCAGTATTACTTCCTCTACTTAAGACATAGGTAGAGAATGTATTGTATTTCACCCAAAAACTCGATACAGAGTCTCCACTGGAAATACGTTTTAGGTCCCCTTAATCCAAAATATCTTTAGAAAAAGGTTCGCGCGGGTATATATGAACTGCATGAGTCAAAAACGAAAATTCGATAAAAACCAAACCTATTATTTTAGTTCAGCATTTTCTAAGGATGCCACACGAAAAATAAAGAAAATTCCTCCACCCCAAACTACACTATACAAGAAACATTTTTTTTTAATTTTAGAATTTTTCAAAAATGGACCTAACGATTTTTTATTAAAATTGTTAAGATATTTTCATGACAGTAATGGGTTTTCTGGGAATAGCCTCTGAAGTGCTCTTCATTCTGGATGACTTTTGCATAACTTCAATATCTAGAAAAAAAGTAGATCTCGTCAAAACACAGTTTATCATATGCTTTTCTTTTGAGTCAACTATTTCAGAAATATTCCCTTGGTATTGGTTTCAATGTTCTCAAATACCCAGAACTCTTTTCTGCTGGTCAAGCAAATCGTGCGGAATTTCTAAGTCATCACATAGTGAAAGGTGTTTAAAACATTTGACGTCTCTTGCACTAACAGACTATTTCTGTTAATGTTTAATTTGATTAGTATGAAGTAGATAGAAGAATGAACCTTGCTGAAATAATTTGTTGCAGAATAGTAGAAGAAGTCACATGAATGGGGCACATCAACATTTAGGGGGGGAGAGCATGTCCGTTGTTTATATATAGCAGACGAAATGCTGAATAAATAACCAATTTGATGTTTAAATCGGCATCTTCCAAGGACGAGACTAGCAGATTTTATACAAAATGCTTCAATTACAAGCCATTCTTAACTTGAAAAAAAGTCGTTAATTTTTATCTATCTACTCACTAAATGCTCAAATGATTTTTATTAAGCCACTATATGTTAATATTTCCATGAAATAAACAGCAGGCCTTTAATTTTCAGTTAATAACATGTGAAATCCTCTTCATTCTCAATGAATTTTGTTTAAAGGATAAACCATAAGATGTTTACAAAAATGCGAAAAAGTGTAGAGCTCCTTAAAATTGAAGCCAATAATAAAGGAATGTCTCGGAAATGGTTAACATCAGAAAGTATAATGATAGAATTTTTATGTAGTATGATTTGGTGTATATTGGTTTACCAGTTATCCAAAAGCCGTCCAGAATGATGAAGGCTGCTTCAGAAAATTCAAGATATACATTTGTCATGTAAATATGTTCAATAGGGATTTTTATTAAAATCCTTAAGAACTATTTTTGAGAAAATATAAATTTCCTAAAAATGTTCCACGTCAAGGGTAGTTTGGGGGAGATATTCTTGAAGATCTTCGTGGCGCAACCTTGAAAGTTGAAGTTAAAAAATCAAGTTTGGTTTTAACGGACTATTCGTTTTTCAGTTATGCTGTTCACACACTCATACATACACTGCTTTTTGGACTCAGGTGACCTCAAAATATATTTCTTGTGAAATATCCCATAGCATTTTTAGATGGAATACAATACATTCTCTACGTGGTATGTACACAGTACGCGTAGAAAACATAGTGTGTATAAAAATAGTTTGATGGCCCCGTAGCTCTGTTGGTAGAGCACCTACCTGCTGTGCTAGGAGTCCCGAGTTCGATTCCCGGCTGGGGCTGGACATTTTTCTCTAGCCAAAATTATTTTCTATCCTCCCCAGAGTCTGAGAGTGCGAATGTGTGTGATCTAATGAATAAAATTAGTGAAATATAAAAACCAGACAATAATACACATGTTCCAAAGGGAAATGCCGCCGATATGATCATGCAATTAAGTGCGGGGTATAAATGAAACCACAAAAAAAAATCTTATATGCTCCATTTGCAAACTCTAGCAAAAAAAACTGTTCTTGCAATAGATTGTTTTATCTAGTCATGCTAATCGAGATAAATATCAGCAGAATTGGTCTCATTATTTGCTTCCTTCTAAGTAGAAGGGAAATCAGGAAATACATTGGGTAAAGCTATCGTCAAAATCTTTTAAAAGCTGGTCGCTGTGTGAATCAATTGAGGTTCGGTTCGTTTTGCATGGTCGCGTTTGAGAAATGAGCGTGTATTTTCGGTAAATCTTGGTATCGACTTTTAGAGTGGAATACAATACCTTCTTTATTCATATACTATATACTAAGTAGAGAAAGTAAAAAAATAAAGTATTTAAATTCAAACCAATAACAACAATTAATGTTGTTACCACATAAAGAATTATTTTAACTAAATTGTGTGCTTTAACGAGATCTACGATGTATTCCCTTATTTCCTTTCTACTTACTAGAAGCAAATAATCAATCCATTCTGTTAATGTTTATCTCAATTAGCATGATGTAGATGGATATAGGTATTTTTGTAAGAATAGTTTGTACATAATACATAGAACAGCTAGAGAAAGCTATGCGAATGGAACACATCAGTTTTTTTAAAAGCATAATTGCTGATAAATTTAATTAAAATGGTATTATAAAAAATGTGATGTGTTCCATTCACATGGCTTTCTCTACCTGTTCTGCAAACAAGCCATTCTTACAAAAGATTATTCATTTATCTGCACCATGCTAATCGAGATAACCACTAGCAGAAATAGTCTTATTACTTGCTTCCTTGTAAGTAGAAGGGAAATAAAAGAATATACTAGGCTAAAGCGATAGTGAAATCTTTTAAAAGCCTGTCGTTTGTGAACAACTGAAGTTCGCTTCGCATTTCCAGAAAAACCAAGAGAAAGATGAAACGAAATATGACTCCCTCTGAGAAGATACCTAGTTTTAAACTGAAACCAATAAGACGGAATACCTCGTAAACTGTCAACTTTACAACAAAAATATACGACATAAATTGTGTATTTTTATCGAGATCTACATTTTTGTATAGTAGGTTTTTGTCTATGTCTTGCGATTTACCATTTATGCAAAATTCATTCAGAAGCTAATCCCGGAAAATCCAAGATACACATTTTATTTGTGATTACATAGTTTTAAAATGGCGCTTTATTTATGGACGCTCTTAAAATGTCGTGGTTCTCAGCGTTCCATTGCAAACTGGGCATGAAAGACCGCTTAATTTTACTTAGAGGCCTCTTTATCAGACTTGAGGTTCTCTTACCTGACACGGGACCAATGGCTTTACTTCCCTTCCGAAGGAAGCCAGGCTAAGGATTTTTATGTATGAAAAAGTCCATCGTCCTCCCTCGGGTTGGAGCCCGCGACCTTGGGTGTGTGAAGTTATTTAAACGGAGTAAATAGATTTAATATACGGTAGTTTAATCAAAACCGTTAGGTAGTCATTTTTGGTAAATGAAATTTTCAATTTTTTTTTTTTTTTTTTTTGTTTTCCACATACAAGTTAGTTTGGGGTGCGGGGATTTTTTTGATAATCTTCGTGTCGCATCCTTGGAAGATATCAAGCTTAGTATTTAAAGGTATTTTAGTTTTTTAGCTAAGCTGTCCACAGACACACTCTAAAAATACTTTTTTCTGACTCAGAGAAGCTCAAAGATATACTTCCGTTGAAATCTCCACTTCCAATTTTTGGGTTTAATACAATATCTTCTCTACACTCTATGTACATAGTACGCGAAGAGAAAGTAATTAAATAATAAAACCTAATGGATAAAGTGTGACTGAACTTAGAATGCATTCATCTACGCCCTCATTTCAATCTGTAACCTTAAATAGTTTCCGAGATAATGGCAATTTAACATTTGCGGGCAGGAGTCTTAATAGGGCTCTAAATCTACCCTTAACACAAGTGCCATGAGGATGAAGCTGCACGAAAAAGGTTAGTAACGCCCTCAAGGTGTGTTACCCAAGTTTTCCATTACTCTCCCATTCTTCCTCTCGCCGCATTTGATGCTCGCTCGTTTTTCTGGCCCCCGGGATTTTCGCATCACCTCTTGTCAGGCAATTATTTGTTCTTCTGTTAACAAACCTTCTCGTTCTTGACACGCTTTTAGCGCTCCTTACCAGAGGTGCGGCAAATTAGACAAATATGTCCATCTTGTTAAATAAAAGCTACTTTTGTAATGACGTAACATTGTAGACGCGTTGATTTCAGATAAACCAGCCAGACGATAAGCTTCCCGAGCATTTAGGTCAAAAGGTTACAGCAATGTGGGAAGATCCTTGAGCATTCCTCTGTGCCAGAAGCGAATTATGACATGAGAAAGTCCAGAAAAAAACATAGTTTTAAATTAACCAACTGAAATGATACACTTCTCGCAAACTCATATTAGAATGCAAGCAGTCGTTAAATCATGCAATTGAATCAACGAATTTAAAAATCAGTCCTCTCCAGATTTACTTTCTCTAGCCCGTATGTACATAGTGAATATAGAAGCTATTGTATCCCACCCAAAAATTCGTTACCCAGATTTCACCGGTAATATAAATTTGAGGTCAACTGAGTCCGAAAAAACATTTTTAGAAAAAGGTAAATCTTTCAAGGATGGATAACAATTTTTAAGAAAATCCCCCCACAACCAACTACCCTTTATTTGGACACATTTTTAGAAAATTTTGATTTTCTCAAAACCAGCTTGAACGATTTTGATTAAAATACCGTATATTAAAGATATTCACATCGCAAATAAAATGTATTTTTTTAATTTTCTGGGAATAGCCTCTGAAGTTTTACAGAATTTTGCATAAGGTTTAAACCGTAAGAGACAAACCTTCTACGTTAATATCTATTATTTATGTCAAATGCGTTTTTCTTGTAGAGTTGATCTTTTTCGATATATTCATTGTTATTCGTTTCAATTTTTGAGCTAATTAACTTTAATCAAACGGGAGAATGCAAAGACAACCGAAACTCAAATTGTTTCACATAACGACCAGCTTTTAAAAGATTTTGCTATCGCTTTAGCCTAGTGTATTCTATGATTTCCCTTGTGCTTACAAGGAAGAAAATAATAAGGCCAATTCTGCTAATGTTTATCTAGATTAGCATGACGTAGATAAAAAATAATCAGCCAGAGAAAGTTATGTGAATGGAACATGAGATTTTTTGTACACAAAATCCAGATTCTTTTACTTTCCAGCTCAGGTGAACGTGGACACATCATCTAAGCTAAAAACAAGTCATGCTTCCTTACTGTGTAGAGGAAATATCGAGCAAATGCTCTATTTGATCTAAATGCCTGCCATATTCTAGAGATGACCTGTTGAAATAATCCACCAGTCACCATATGCAATTGTGTAGCCATTTTTACTTTCTCTACACGTTCTATGTGTGCAGCGTATAAAGAATTTATTGTACTCATCCCAAAAATTCGATACCGAGATTTCCCCGGAAATTCACGTTTTAGGACACCTGAATCAAAACTAAATAAAAGGAATAGAAACATGCCCGTGTACATAGCTTAAAACGAAAATTCCGTTAAAGTCAAGTTCAGTATCTTACAAGCATGAGACACGAAGATGTTAAAAAAAAACACCCCTGACTACTCCTTACATGGAAAAAAATTCTAAAATTTTGATTTTCTCAAAAATGTTTCTAAATGTTTTTATTAAAATACCGTATATTAAGGATATTTACCGTATGTCAAATAAAATGTATATTTTGAACTTTCTTGGAATAGCCTCTGAAGACCTCTTTATTCTAGATGAATGTTGCCGAGTTTTGCAATACTGGTAAACCATAAGAGATATATAAAACTTATTACAAAAAATGTAGACCTCGTTAAAACACACAATTTATGTTATAGGTATACACTTTTTCTTGGAGTTGGCCGTTTTCGAGGTGAATATCGTTTTCGCCTAATGTATTCCCATTTCTACTAATGCTTATTTCGATTAGCATCAAGTAGATAGTAGAATAAGCGTTTTAACAATAATTTGTTACAGAGATGTGGAGAAGGTCATGTGAATGGAACACATAATTAAGATCTTTGAAGGTGTGTGTGGGAGGGGGCGGCTATATGAAAAACAAACAGACCACTAAATACCAAACTTGATAATTAAATTTAGTATGTTCCAAGGATGTGAATATTTTAAAAAAAAATCCCCACCCCAAACTACCTTTTACATTGAAACATTTTTTTAAAATTTTGTTTTGCTCAAAAATGGCTGAGGATTTTGATTAAAATACCGTATATTAAATATATTAATATGACAAATAAAACTTATATCTTAAATGTTCTGAGCGTCCATTCTGGATGAATCTGTAAACAAGCAACATCTAAGAGACGAAACATTTATATATATATATATATATATATATATATATATATCGGTTATTCCTTTTTTAAAACTTTTTTAACTTTTTTCAAAAGGGAAGTCATCTTTCGTTTCGTCTCTTTTGTTTTACCCCTAGCCACGCAAAGAGAACCGAGCTTCAATTGTTCTTATTGAAGCCAGTTTTTAAAGAATTGTACTATCGCTTTAGCTTAGTGTATACCGTTATTTCCATTCTAATTATAAGGAAGCAAGTAATAGGATACTTCTACAAATGTTAATCTCGTTTAGCATGATGCAGATAAAATAATATTTTACAAGATTAGTTTGTTTGCAGAACACACACCTAAAAGACCTTTTACTAAAATGTTTTATCTATGGGATCTCAAAGCACTTTTTCTGTGAATCCCAATATAGAATTTTTTAGTGGAATACCTGCTCCACCTACAGCACATATACTGTATGTAGTGTATTGTTTTTTGTTTGTTTGTTTTTTTTTTTTTGCGTTAGGGTTTCAACCTTTGCTAAGAGACACTTATCGGAGATGTATGAAAGTTTGCGATTATTCCTTTTTTCCCCCTACTTTCTTTTCTTTCCATCGCAACATCTGAATGGTATCCCCACATGTTGAAAACCTTTTTTCTTAATTTGAAACAATTCTTTGGTAAAAGCTTTATCGTGAGTAACTTTCAGGATTGAACTCGTCCTAAATGAATAGTATGGTATAAAATAAATAAGTTAATTTGTCACTTGCGAAGAAGTTATTTATACATATATACCAGTGACGTAGCGTTCAATGAAAGTTGGGGGATGTACCTATTACATTCCCTAGGACATACCGTAGTTTAAATTGTCTACCTTGTTAGCCATATTGATATATTGTTGAACAGTGGTTCTTTCGTGAATACTGTTCAGCGTATGACGCTAGTCATGACAAAACATCAAGCAGATGGATTTCCTTCCTGGTGCACGCCGGTCTCTTCACATGATGCAACATCGCAGAATACATCTTGCTTATTAAGGTTAAGGTGGTTTAAAGTGAAGCTTTCCATTATTTTGCTTAACAGCGCAAGTTAATTTCGTATTTTTAATCTCTTGTGAACTTATTAGATTACAAAATGCAACATTTTGGACGGTAATTGTGAGTGAACACGTAAGGAAAAATATGCCAGTAAATAAGAACTGAGTATGTAAATGGCTGAAGTACATCTGCGAGCGTCACCACGAGAGAAGCACGTGTTGTAAATAGAACTTTCCATTGTAATGCGAGAATCAATAAAATGAATAGAGGTAAGCTTTAGTTTCACTGTAAAAGAAAATATAATTAATGCATTCGCTCTCTTTTTCTTTACCTCGCACTCCTGCTCCTTTATTTTTTAAACATTAGACTTAGAAGTATATACCCTAGTCCATATAACACGCTACGCCACTGATATATACCTCACATCACATAGGACATTTTATTCACGGAGTAAATAACCGCATGGTTGAGGAAGTAAGCCAGGCAGTAATCAGAAACAATTTTATCTTGCTGGACCACAAGGTTGCCAACTTCCGCTCACATGTGGTGTCGCTGTGTATTTTAACAAGCGAAGCTAACTGGGTATTCATTAATATTCCAGGAGAAATTTATGTTGCATTCCAATGTGAGGTAGGGACCTCTTTGTAGGTCTTCAATGAAGCTAACTGCGGGCCGTAGGCTATTCAAAACCTTCTCTAAGTTGACATGGTTGTCCTTTAATAACTTAATTTATCACAATGTTAAGAATACTTCAGGTTGATATTAGCCTTTGAATAAATGGGAGTGCATGTGAAACCAACCGAATGCCGATTTGATGTGAAACACAATATTTATCTTACCCAAACCAATTCACAGGTATTTCTTATATATGTATCGTGCTTAAACAGATTTTATTACACTCGTGCAACACTACTGAAACATACGTCACAATAGGACAGAATTGAGTAAATGCATTGCGACGACCAGCGCTCCACTACGAGCCATAGCATGTGCTAGTTTAATTGTTCAATGCTGTGGATCTTCACTGGTAAATATGACTCAATAAACCACCACCAGGCAAAAAGGTTTTAGGTGAGCGAAGGATCCACATCCTTGGCGCGGCACGACAAATCCATCTGCCGGAAAACGTTTGATTCAGGCAGATACGAACAATGAGGTGATGCCCCATCCGGTCGGAAAATAATAATATCCATAATCCCATCAGATATACAAAATTGTCTCCACAAATTGTTCCAATTTGTCGAGGTATGCGTTTCCAATAACGAGGAAAAATTATTAATAGGTATGCGTCATCTATAATTTTCATCATTACCAACAAGAATAAAATATTCTGTAACTATATCACTAAAAATGTTTGGTCACTTTTAGGATTACCCTGTATGTTCTCTACTTGCATATAGTAGATAAGTGAAGGAACTATTGCGCGCGCAACGTATCACTTGGTCAGTTTGAAATAATGTGAAATTAAGTTTCTTAACAGAATACTCAATCCAGAATGGTTCTAACGATTTTGATTTAAGTATTGTAAATGGTTTAGTTGAAACCACATATAAATTAATAGAAGAATATCAGAAAGCTTCGAAACTGAGGGTTTGGGGCAATGGAATGCTTTGTTGACTTTTCTGTTCAATTTGTTCTTGGAAATAATTGTAAGAAGTATACAGATTAACTCAGGAGAAACTATTATGAATATATCCATACAATATTTATTTAGCCTATGCAAATGACTTTGTAATGAAGACTAGATCTTTACTGACGCGAAAGGAGACTAATGATGAAACAGCGAATGTAACAAAAAAATTAGGTTTAGAAGTAGTGTAGCATCTAAACTCTAAAGCAAAAGCAAGAAATGTAGACAGTGAAATACCGATAAATGATATAAAATATAAAGAAGTTGATAATTTAAATATTTAAGTTCATTGATAGTGATTGTACCGAGGATTGTACAGGTAATAGATTTTTGTTTATTTAGGTATTTTGTATGAAAAAAAAAAAACTAAGTTACAGATCTACAGTACAGCCGTTTTATCTCAGACTAAAATTTTGCACGACCGAGAGAGGTACTGTTGCCTACTATTGCCACTATTGTGTATAATGACTACAACTATAGCAGGGATAAAGCAGTAAATTGCACACGAATGAAAAAGCAACTTCACCTGGACTAAAGCAAACTACTATGCACGTGCTCCGCTTACAAGAAAATTGGCACCACAGTCGAGCATCCAGTGCCGGAACATGTGAAGAAAGCATTACTTGGTCATAGCAAACAGCTTCCACCCTTTGCTGTGCGCGCCAACTGAACGCTGTAAACCTTGCCTGATTTTCGTTACTTTTCTTTCTCGTTGTATTGTGCGTGTAGCAAAGCTCTAACCAACAACAGTAAACTGTATTTATTAAAAATGTTACTAAAAATAAAATTAGAGCGCCGATGTATCTGTTGAAACGAATCAAATAACTTCCTTTACTGTGGAAATTCACAGCGAAAGTATTGTTAAAGGTAGGCATTCGGATATATACCCATCTCTTTCTTTAACCTCTTGAAACGTCAGGGTCGGAGAGTGGTTAGGATGCATAGTGTAAAAAAATCTTTTCCGAAGGGAGAAGAGTAACACCAAGATTAAGATGGCATGATTTTGCGGAAAGGGAGTTGCATAGCATGTACATTTAGAAGATTGAGGCGAAAACCAGAAATTAGAGAAGAGCCATCATAATTAAGGAGGCGCTAGCTATACTATAAGAACTGTTTGCCAGAATAATATAAATTTAATATATTTGCATGATAAATAAACTACATCTTGAATTTTCTGCGAGAGACTGAGTCTTTTCAATCGCAATTAATTTTTGGTTTCTCCAGCAAAACTTTCTCTACCTATTCTGCAAACTAGCTTCTTACAAATGTATTCTTTCTACTTAATGTTAATCGAGATAAGCATTAGCAGAATGATCTTTTTACTTAGTTCATTATAGGTAGAGGGGAAGCGAAGCAACACACTTGGCTAAAGCGATAGTTAAATGTTTTAAAAGCTGTCGTTTTACGATGGTCAATGAAATTCACTTCATTGGATGGCCAGGAGAAAAACAAAAGAAACACAGACGACTAGTTTGAGTATTTTAAATTTTAAACCAATAACAAGGAATGTATTGTAATTGGTTAGCTTCATTATAAATTGTATAGGCCCGCCTAGGTAGTGTGGTGATAGTGTGAGTGCCTCGCATACAACAGGTCGCGAGTTCGAATCTCGCTTAGGGTGAGCTACCCGGATATGGTTTTTTTCGGGGTTTTCCCTTATTCTGAGAAGACGAATGTCGAGTAACTTTAAGGTCCATGGACCCCGAGACAATTTGAGCATCATTTCACCAATTTCATTCATCGTCCGACATGTCCAACCAGATTAAAGGACGTTAAACTTGCAAAAAAAAAAAAAAAAAAAAAAAAAAAAAAAAAAAAAAAAAACTGTACAGCACATGTGTGTTTTGACGAGATCTATATTTGTCTGTTTGTCTGTCTGCCTCTGTCTCTGTCTCTCTCTCTCTCTCTCTCACTGTTTACCAGTTATGCATAAGTAATTCAAAATGAAACTTTCAGGGGATATTCTAAAGAAATTCAAGATATAGATTTTATTTGCCATGTAAATATCTCTAATATATGCCATTTTAATAAAAATCGAGTCATTTTTGAGACAAACTTTTTGAAACTTTTTCCATGTAAAGGGTAGTTTGGGGTGGGAGGGTATTTTCCTGAAAATCTTCGTGTTGCATCCTTGGGAAACACTAAACTTAAATACCAAGTTTGATATTGCCCGCCTGGGTAGTGTGATGGTAGCGTGGCTGCCTCCCATTCAAAAGGTCGCGAGTTCGAATCTCGCTTAGGGTGAGTTACGCAGATGTTTTTTTTTTCGGGGTTTTCCCTTATCCTAAGAAGACGAATGTCGAATAACTTTAAGCTCCATGTACCCGGAGATCATTTGAGCATCATTTCACCAATTTCATTCATCGTCCGACATGACCAAGCAGGTTAACGGACGTTAAGCTAAAAAAAAGTTTGGTTATTTAACGGGCTTTTCGCAAATGAGTTATGCTGCCCCCCCCCACACACACGAACATTGCAGTGTATGTACGTATTTGAGAAAGTAAAAATAACAAACAGCATAGTTTAGGTAGGCCGTGTTTTAGAAGAAGCACGGAAGGGCTCCTTTAAGAACGCGACCCACCCACTAAGGGTATCAATCAGGTATGAACATCTACCACCCTCTAGATACTGCCGCACCCATGTTACTCTAATGGAGTCAGTCATATAGCACGCAACATACGTCACGTCACGCAGAACTCAACAGTCATAAAGGCCAGGTAGTACATTCATTTCTTTCCAAAGGGCGTTGTTAAATCTCTAGTATTTTGTTTGCTTCCAGGAACGGCTTTAAACAAATGACTGGCGAACATACATACGTACATGCGCTTTTGTAAATTAGAAATAGGACTTCACAACAGCACATTTGTGGTGAGTATTAAATGAGTTTCTTTTTTATACATGCGGGCGCCTTTCAGTCAACGTACTGTCTTATTGATGCCTTATTCACCACTCAAAAACTAACCGATTGATTTTTTTTTTTACTTTCTCTAGACCTATGTACAATGTGCATGGTAATTGTATTCCACCCAAAAATTCGATACCGAGAAAACATGTTCTGAGACCCCCTGAATCCAATAAAGCATTATTAGAAACATGTTTGTGTGTAGGGGAGCAGCATATCTCAAAAACGAAAAGTCGGTTAAATACCAAACTAGTTATTTAAGTTCTTCCAAGGATGCGACACAAAGATTATACAAAACTCGCCCCCAAATACCCTTTACATCGAACATTTTTCGAAAATTTTGATTTTCTCAAAAATGGCTAACGATTTTTATGTAAGTGTGTTTGAGATATTTTCATGACAAAGGAAATGTACATCTTCAATTTTCTGGGACTAGCATCTGAAGAACTCATTTTGGATGAATTTTGCACAACTGGTAAACCGTAAGAGAGAGAAAAACTTAAACCCCCCCAAAAATGTGGATCCCATTAAAACACACAAATTATATCCTATACTTGTTTTATTGTAGAGTTAACCGTTTTCGAGATATTCCCAGTTATTGGTTATTGAACGGGAAGACATCATCTTATCGTCCCTCTTGTCTTGTCTATTCCTACCAACCAAAGAGAACCGAATTTAATTTTTTTTCATTTAGCGACCGGCTTTTAAAAGATTTGATTAACGCTTTAGCCTAGTGTATTCCCTTATGCTTACAAGGAAGCAAGTAATAAGACCATTTCAGCTAATTTTTATCTGGATTAGTATGAAGCTAGAAGAACAAACTTTTTAACAACAACTTGTGACAGAGATGTAGAGAAAGTCACGTGAATGGAACACATCGGATTTTTAAACACAGAAATCCCTGATTCATATGCTTCTGTATTATCAGCAATTAATATTATTGTATATCATAAGCAATTTTGGTTACAGTAAGCCTGGTTTGTTTTTGTTATTAATCCAGCGCCAAGAAATCATGGAAGGAGAATACAAGCCGTGGCTAACTTCATTGAATTGAATGGTCTACCATCTTTTGGTATTTTCCTGTTAACTATTGCTGACTGGCACAAACAGCCTATCAATCTGTATTACCTATACTTAAAAAATTGGTGACACTGGGCTATAAAGGCACTAAAATGACTGCTTTAACTGAAACAAATCGAGGAATGCTGATTCGAACCTATAAATTTGGAGTTTCATTGTATTTCAAACTTTGTATTCAATTTCAGCTTTCTATGATTCCATAATGAAACGATAGTAACAATTTTAATTAGAAGACATGCTACAATAACAATCTACAATACTCATCAATTTGCACGCGGTGTCTTCTTACGCCTGTAGTGTTAATTAGCAATAACGAACTATTTGCTTGCTCCTCTTTCTGGTTAATCATTGGTTCATATTTTCAATTATATGTGAAAAGCGGCTTACGCTACCCGATATCCATCATTATTTTTTTTTTTTTTTTTTGCTGCTTTTGTTAGTGATCTATTTTGCTAGTGAATATTAACTACTCAAAATACCAAACAGTAATAATCGTAGTCTTCTTAGAGTGAATAACGTTACAGGAGGCGCAACATCACTAAACAAAACTCGCCTAAATATGTAGAAATTTCTACACCTTAAAAGACAAACAAATGAAAGCGAATGGCTCTTTAATTACCTCTGTTATTCTGCACCCAACGTTTGCTAGATGGAATGTTTATATTTAGAGATGATCTTTACTTCCTGGAGGTCGTACACATTCCTAAATCCCCGAATATCACATGCCCTTCCTTTCTCCCCCCCCCCCTTTCTTTGTATCACACGCAATTCCACTTTTACTAAGTAATATTACGATCACATTACACAATAACAGACGATTTCTGTTACAGATTTATCGTTTATCGAACTTTAATCAACAGTAATCTCACTAGTTTTATTTATCGACCTAAATCGATGGGAAACTCAAGATCAAAATCGATGTGAAGTTCAAAATTAAAAACCTCGAGTAGGATTTAACAATATCATGATTAAAAGAAAGTGTATAATGATTATAAGAAATAAATACAACATTTGAATTAACTTACTAAATTAATTGATCGAACTCCTTCCATGTACTATTTTTGTACCTGTTTGTGTTGGTTTTATTTTGGCGAAACTGTGAATATCTATGCGAAAAAATCAAGGACAATCGCAAACAAATTAACAGTTGTTGGGGAGGCGATAACAGAATGCTAAGGGAGATGACGCAAATGTGGGATAAGCTGCTTTTGATTGTTTGTAACAATCGATTCGTACAGTCTAATTAGTCAAACGTAGCATGACGTGAGCGTTGGATAGTCAGCAGTAATTTCACTACAGATGCTTATTACCTAGGGAAAATAAAAACTAGCTTGGGAATGAATTGACTATTTTGCAATTAACAGAAGTAGGTAAATATAATAGTTTTGACTCGATAAAACCTAAACGCCATTTTCATATGACTTCACTCGTGAAACAAATGACGAGCGCAAAACGTGACGTATGGCAAATAGAAGCAAGTGTTACTTAGGTGTTAAAATTTATGGCGATAAGCCTGCAGCCGCTATAGGTTGAAACATATAGTTCCGTATTGGTTTATTGATCAATAATGACCTCGTATCTGTAACATTTTAAAAATTTCTATTGGAAGTACCAAAAGTAAAAATTACGAACATGGTTACACTGCTGACGCATGCGTCTCCTTGTGCCGAAATTATGCTTCACGTTTCCTGTCTTCCCGATCTCGGTCTTCTATTTCTTTCCGTCACAATTTTTTTTTTTTTTTTTTTTTTTTTTTTTTTTTTTTTTTTTTCACTTTTCTATATAACGCATGGTTCTCCAATCTTCCTTCTATTTTGACTGAGCGAACATAGCAGAATCATTAGTCTTTTAATTGAAGGTTTGTATGAATGGTTGCATAAGGTGAATTCTACATATAAAGAAACTCCCTCTAAAATTATACCCTTAGAATAAAAACCTGCCTTCCAAAATCCGTCGTGATAGACCATCCTCTATCTGTCAAACATGTTCAAACCAAATTAATCCCAAGAAACAAATTGTTGGGCATCGCGGTATCACTAACCGCTTCAAGTATGTAGTTAGGATTTTAAATGCCTATTTGTGCATTCCTAATATTAACAGGTTGTTGCGTATTCATAGCACGGATTACTGGCTCATAAAGATTCGAGTAACAATAATAGCAATTACGTATTTACTATAGTAATGCCTAATACCAGCATTGAAGTTACCGTACCATAGATGTAAAAACCCTGTAAACTATAAATATAGGATGGTCAAGATCTGCATTTATAATTACTCTCCATGCTGTGTGATAATAGGCCACATGACATCTGCTCACTTTTCTCCCACGAGGAGAATGCATGCAAGTGGCTCTCCTGCTTATTGCTTCAACACGTGGATATGAAATGCAGGGAGAGAAGCTAACTTCTCATTTACGAACATATGAAGACGCTCTCATGTCAGCTAAGGATGCCCAATTATTTCATGATTTATTTACTACAATTTATAATTCTAAGATTACATAAAATGTATCTAACTCGTAGACAATTTTAATATTACACTCGTTAAAACTGTCGCGCGAACGACAGTGGTTGCGATAAACATACCATTATTACAATTTGATTGAATTCGGTACAAAATTAAGGTAAATTTATATGGAAACATTCACAATAAACGAAGTACTGCATTTATTTTATCATAAAAGTATGAACAAATTTTGTCGACACGTTTTAAAATTGACTGAATCGGTTACAAATTAAGGTTTGCATAATTAAAGGACCTCAGCTGTTATGTGATGCACGTCAACCTAGAGCTAACGATACTGTTTATGATATTCTGTTTAGTGGTTTCATATAGTGCAGTGTTCATTTGCGTGGCTATGACCAAGGGGGAATAAACAATTGTGGCGCTCTACACAACACATGGGCATGGGTGTTATATGTTTGTGCAATGTGTATGTTTGTAAAGGAACAGTAAAACCAGTAATCAGTAAAACCTACGGGGGGAAATGTAAATGGGAATACAGCGCCGGAGTCCTGATCAGACTCCGGTACTGTTTAAAAAAAAACACGGTTCTTTGAGATGCTTCTCATCGACAAGGTGGCCCGAAGCAATTAAAGAGCAGCTTGCCGTCTCTATCAGCCTTACTCCAACAGGTGTCACCTAGTCCAAACCATGTTTCTAAGATTAGGGAGGCGTTTAATTAAAACAGGCAGCTTACATAAAAAAATAATAAAAAACGTCGACGTCAACTCGTTCGACATCACATAATCAGGAGATGCACAAAATGTTTCGAAGTTGGCGGCAGCCATTTTAAGCACCTTGTGTAGTTTGTTTTATTTACTTACAGTATTTTAATTTACTGTTTTACTTCTTTCCTATCTTTAGTGATTTATCTGCCCATTTAACAAAAGCAGTTTAACGAATAACTGAAATGCCTCAAATCCATACTAAGCATTCTGGTGCAATATAATGTCGCAAGACTGTGCTCTTACCCTCCACGCGACATACAGAGGCATTTTTTTTAAGTAGTTCGGCCTTTTGCCGCATGAGTTGCATTTTTTTTTTTCGGGGCAAAAGATATTACGGCGTTAGGTCTGCCTGAAGTCAGTCTCAGTTGGGATGCTTTACATGCACAGGCCTACTCAGATTGGAGCGGTAAGGGTTTTCATATGGCGCGATCCGCCGTTAATTCTGTACTCTAAGGGCTAGACTGATATCGGTATTACGTGGACATGATTGCTCGGTGAAACTAATATTTAAATTCATTTGGTTTTTGTGAAAAGGTTAGCCGTCAGGATTTCTCATCTAGTAATTTCGTTGCCAGTTATGTGAAATGATATGCCACATTACGACGTTCCATAGTGCATTTCACTGATTTTACATGTTTGTTAAAAGGCTAAATTATGGGAAACTCTGTAATCTCATTTCGAATTAAGTATGAAGTTACCTATATTACGCACATTATTTTATTATGTATTGTTAAAGTTTTCATAGCTTATTAATGAAATTAATTATTGTTACAAAAGTTATACTGGATCCCATTTTGTTCATTATAGTTAGCGGGGCAACACATATAATTTGTGTCTGCTGTTACCGTGTCGATCCTTTATTGCGAATTTGGCCTGTTCTTCATTTTTCATAAATATGAGTTGTCGGGTGAAATCATCCCAAGTACTGACTTTGGGGATGTTAGTCACATTTAGAAACACGGTTATTTATTAAACCGCACTCGTATATATTTACATCCTGTATAAAGCAATATCAGCATTAAATGCATCTGGAGAACCCACATTATAAACTTCCCCTGGCAGGAGACATGTCCCCTAGAGGACGGCAGAGTTGTGTTCTTAAGCGTGACACATGCTCCGTTTCCTTGGTAACGCTAGATGTCGGTGTGGAAGTGGGACATTGCGATTACAGAAGTTGGGAATCGTGACTGCCTGAATGGCGTGTAGATAATTAAGCTTTTCCTTGACCCTTCACAGCTCCCATAGCATAGTATGGGACACGGGCTTCGTGTTAGAGGAAATGACGTTATGAGGTTTTGTCGATGTTTAGGAAATAATGGCAGCAGCGGAACAATAGCATGCTGTCCAGTGAAATGAGACAGTACTTACAGTTAATGAAAAAACAAATTCATTTAGTTTGCTAACCTATTAAAATTAACAACAATTTAAGTCTATGTGCTCTACTGTTGGAATATATGGCAAAATATAAAAAATATGTATTCCATTTACATGAGTTTCTCTACCTCTCTGTAACAAATTATTGTTGGTAAGCTTATTCTTCATGCTAATCGAGAGGAACAGTAGCAGAAACGGTCTTATCAATTAGTTCCTTGTAAGTAGAAGGTAAATAAGGGAATACACTAGGCTAAACCGCTAATCAAATGTTTTAAACTGTGCTTACTATGGGATTGAAATCAGTTTCTTGCGTGGCCAGGAGTTAAGTTCCCGTATGAGAAAAGTACGAGTACATAATAAGCGAGTGCAGCTTTCCTCTTCTAAGCTGTTTGGAGTAGCGAAATCAGGACCTTTTGCGCCAAATTGTCAGTCGATGAGACCTGGATTCATCATTTTACTCCCGTAACCAAGCAACAATCAAAACAATGTTTTGTTGTTGTTTTTTTTTTTCTCGATCAATCTGCTTCATACTATACTAGTACTTTTAAACGAAACCAATAAGGAATATATTGAAAACTGTTTACACGAAAAAACCTATATGACAGAAATTGCATGTTTTAAGGAGATCTACATTTTTGTATAAAGAGGTCTTCAGAGGCTATTTCCAGAAAATTCAAAATATGCATTTGATTTGCCATGTAAATATCTTAAAATATAAGAGATTTTAATCAAATTGCTAGTGCCATTTTTGAGAAAACCCGAATTTTCGAAATGTTTTTTCTGTAAAGGGAAGTTGACGGTGGTGAGATTTTCTTATACATTTTTGCATCCTTGGAGGATACTGAGCTTAAATATCAATACTTGACGGACTTTTCGTTTTTGAGCAATGTTGCCACCCCCCCCCCACACACACACACACGGTCTTTTTTTAAAAGTGCTTTTTTTTATTCAGGGGGTCCCAAAACATGTATTTCCGGTGAAATTTCTGTATCGAATTTTTGGGTGTAATACAATAGGTACCTTATCTATACACTATGTACATATTACCTGTAAAGAAAGTAAAATACTTGTAACATTTTGTATGGATAGATTTGCATCAATAATGATAAACACAGAAGAACCATTTATATTTTGAAAAATCAGATTATAGTAAATATATACCTACTAGTATTTATGCAGAGATGAAAATTGTATTTATAGTTTTGATTAATGAAATAGATATGCGAAATTTGTATTGTAATGTGTTAAAGACATCCTTAGTTGTATAATGCAACTTCATTAGAATACTGCGGTGTAATTTGAATTAACCAAGGTTTTCCTTATTTCATGTACTAGTACTGTGCCAAATAGACGAGAGCAGTCAAGTTGCTTAGTGGAGGAAGAGGGAGTCTTCAAGCGATAGCCATGCAGTAGGTAAACTTAGCAAGATATCGGCTGCCGGCCGACTGCAGCATTCAGATCATGCCACTGCGCATCATGTTTATACTACTCTCCTCTACTTGCTTTTATGCTTTACATTACAGAATTTAACAACTTAGCTCTTACCATTAAGTATATTAATGACTTTGAGATATAGACATTCGGTTTATATTAAGTTGTAACTACAGCAGACTGTACGACAAACATTTCATAATCAATTTTCAATTCCTGTTTTATAGTGTTAGTCTTTATTAGTTGGGTTTTATTTAAAAGAATAAGAGAAATCTCTACATGTAAAGAAAACGTATTTCCTTCACAAACTCTTGATATTTTTTCAGTTCCCAAGTTTTATTTGCACATGCAATGGAAGAGGCATCAATCGATCAGTTGAAAAGTTTGTGGCAGGAAAACAAAACAAACCTTTCCACCCTGGAGACTGGTACCACTGCAAATATTTGTGCTGCTGGAGCCGACGCAATCAAACAACCTGATACCTGGAATTAGTCTAGCTTTTTCTGACGGTTGAAACAAATGTTATCCATCAGATATTTTACAGACAAATTCAAAGTCAAAGTTTTGCGGCAAGATGTTTTAAGGAATTTTTATGTTAATAATCACCCTCCAAAAGTCATGTTTTATTTATAAAACGTTTCATTATTCTTTTTACTTTCTCTACATAGGTAGAAGGTATTGCACTCCACCCAAAATTTCCATACTGAGATTCAACCGGAAATACACGTTTTATATCTCCTGTATGCCAAAAAAAAAATTAAAAAAAGGTCCGTGTGTGTGTCCATACCAAACTTGGCATTTAGGTTTTGTATCTTTTTTAAGAAAAAATTCCCCCACCCCAAACTACCTTTTACATTGAAATATTTTCAAAATGCTTTATTTTCTCAAAATGGGCTCTAACGATTTGGATTAAAATGCCGTATAGTAAAGATATTTACGTAATAAATAAAATTTACGTCTTGAATTTTCTGGGAATAGCCTCTGAAGAACTCTTTATTCTAGATGAATTTTGTAGAATTTTGCATAAGCGTAAGAAATAGACAAAAGCTTACTACACAAAAAATGTAGATCTCGT
The DNA here is from genome assembly GCA_030762935.1 of Hymenopus coronatus. Classification (NCBI taxonomy): domain Eukaryota; kingdom Metazoa; phylum Arthropoda; class Insecta; order Mantodea; family Hymenopodidae; genus Hymenopus; species Hymenopus coronatus. Next base: position 122,238,186 of record CM060886.1, read on the forward strand.
TAAAACACACGATTTATATCATGCATTTTTTTTTCGTAGAGTTGATCATTTCTGGAATATTCCTTGTTATTGGTTTCACAATTTGTAAACTCCTGGCGATACAAAGATTCGGATTTCATCCACATGGAAACCAGCTTTTGAAAAAAACTGATTATCGCTTTAATCTAGTATATTCCCTCATTTCCCTTCTGCTTACAATAATTCTGCTAATGTTTATCTCGAGTAGGCATGAAGTAGATAGAAGAGTAAGATTTTTAACAATAAGTTGTTTCCGAGATGTAGAGAAAGTCTTGAGAATGGAACACATCAGATTTTTACTTTCTCTATACGTACTATGTATATAGTGTATAGAGAAGGTATTGCACTCCACCAAAAAATTCGATACCGAGATTTCACCGGAAATATATGTTTTAGGATCCTCTGTATCAGAAAAAAGTCCGTGTGTGTAACTGTAAACACGATAACTCAAAAACGAAAAAGTCGGTAAAATATCAAACTTGGTATTTAAGTTTAGTATCTTTCAGGGATGTGACACTAAGACTTTGAGAAAAATCCCCCCACCCCAAACTACCCTTTACATGGCACTTTTTTCGAAAATTTTTATTTTCTAAAAAATTGCTCTAACGATTTTGATTAAAAATTCGTATATTAAAGATATTTACCTGACAAATAAAATGTAGATTTGAACTTTCTGGGAATAGCCTCTAAAGACTACTTTATTCTGGGTCAATTTTACGGAATTTTGCATTAACTTCTAAAGCGTAAGAGATGGACAAAAACTTACCACACAACAAATGTAGAGCACTTTAAGACACAATTTTTGTTATATACATTTTTTTCGTGGAGTTGATTGTTTTTGAGATATTCCTTGTTTTTGGTTTCAGCTATAAAAAACATACTTTTTTCATACAGGACTTTGTGAACTCGTGTCCATACAAACAAAGGAACTTCAGTCACATAGCAACCAGCTTTTGACTATCACTTTATCAAATGGTACTCCCTTATTACGCTTCTACGTGCAAGGAAGCAAGTAATAAGACTATTTTTGCTTATTTTTTCTCGATTAGCAGGGATTAAATAGAAGCATGAGTTTTTTTAACAATAATTTATTGCAGAGTTGTAGAGAAAGTCATGTGAATGGAGCACATCAGATTTTTATTTGTATATTGATGTCGGGAGTTTCTGTATTAAGCGAAACTCTGAAGCCATTGTTATAAATAACTACAGGTTCAAAGAGAAGATAGAAAACGTTTAACATTTCATTTTCTATCGATTAGCTAAAATTACTTGAACTACACAACAATTTTCACTGAAACAGTATAGATTAGCTCTCACGTCTCTGAAGCTCGTCTGCTGCCACACGAAAGCAATCCATGCACTCAATACGAATATGATTATTCCTTGTTTTTGTAACTGAAAAGTGAGAGTTTACTTTAAAAAAAAAACTTGTGTGTTCTATTCACATGACTTTTTCTACCTATTCTGTAACAAACTATTCTTACAAAAGCTTATTCTACTGCCCACTTCAGCTAATCGAGATAAACATACACAGAAATGGTTTTTAGTTCCTTATAAGCAGAAGGGACATTTTGGATTATATTAGCCTAAGCGATAGTCAAATTGCTTAAAAGCTGGTGCATGGCGAGGATTAAAATAAAAGAAAAATGAAATGAAACCAATAACAAGGAATATCTTAGAAATTGATAACTCCACAATCAAGATGTATAATGTGACATAAATTGTGTGTTTTAGCGAGATCTATATTTCTAGTGCACTACGTTTTTTGTGTATTTCTTAAGGTTTTCCAGTTATGTAAAATTCATCCAAAACAAAAAGGTCTTCAGAGACTATTCCCAGTAAATATCTTTAATATACGGTATTAAAATCAACATCGTTAGGCATTTTCGAGAAAATCAACATTTTTAAAACTTTTTTTAAGTAAATGGTAAGTTGGCAGTGGAAGGGGAAGTTTCTCGTGTCGCACACTTGGAAAATGCTGAACTTGTCAAGTTAAGTATTTAACCGATACAAACGCGCGCGGACCTTTTTCTAAAACTGGTTTTTATAAGAGGCCCTAAAATGGTATTTTCGGCGAAATCTTGGTTTCGAATTTTTTGGTAGAATGCAATACCTTATGTACTATGTAATAACCAAAGAAAGTAATAATTTTCTCTAGCCTTTAGTCTGAAATGGCAAGGAAAGATAACATAGCATGGCAGGTGATTTTGTATACTTTACTGGTATTAATGTGATTTAAATGGGTGTAGAAATTAAATGTGCCTAAATACTATAACGTGTAAACTATCAAGTAGAACAACATATTACGAGTTTGAGCCCGTATTACATTAGAGGTCGTACGTAGCTAGGGAAAACGCGACAAGCCAGTCAAATATGCGGCATTGCTCCTATATTTTCTAACTCGCATGTGTTCATCTGCTCTTTGCATGCGTAACGTTTGAGCATGCTTATTGGAATCGTTTCTATTAAGATGATGCACCTGTGAAAATTGGCCAAAAACTAAAAAAGTATTTTATTTCATAGTAAAGTTATATGAATCCTAAGCTTTAAGAAAATATATCACCTTTCCCACTTGGCGCGCTTAAAATTACCAATTAGCTAAAACTATAGATGCGTAGACACATGTTTATGTAATAGGCACTCCCAACTTTAACCCTTATTTTCCCGCAAACTTTTCTTCAATACTTTTCCATACCGAAAATATTCCGCACGATGCAATAATTTGTTTCAACATTGCTATGCTTCCTTTCAAAAGCATATTAAACGAAATGGTCACATTACTTTTTCGAAATAATGAAACAAATAAAATATCAAGTTTTGAAAATCAACAATTTCGGAGAGTGCGAGAAGTAATGTTTCTCCACTTAGTAAAGCTACTATACAAGAATATAATACGATAGATCTGTCTTGAGGACTCATTTGATGTAAAACTGGATTTTTGTGTGTCAATATTTTTAAAAGTGCATCACAAGGCTCAATTTTATTAGCAAAATGAATTTGGAAAGTAAATTAAATAACTGTTCAATCTGAAATTTTGATACATTGTCACTATTATTGCATATAAATTACAATAGACTATCTTAGATATTGTAGATTTTCCAAATTTCATAGATGCTATTACCTTAAAGGTCCCATGCAGTCTCCAAATACAAGCGCATTTAAAAAAATGGAAAATTTTTCTTTCCTTACACTCTTTGTTCGCCCCCCCCACCTTGTTCGTATTATTGCGTTAAATACACTTGCTCCATCACTGTTTCTCATTCTTCTTTCTTCCCCTCCTTATTGACCTCTGTCTGTTGGTGTGAAAACCGGCAGTAAAACTAATTTCTCTGGAGTGCTATTAATACAGAGCCTTTGTTTGTACGAGTGGCTGTATAATTAGGAATTGCTTGCCCTGCTCTATGTAGTATCTAACGGTTCTGTTCCGCTCTTCACTTTCCTTTATCACCGTGTACTAGCTAATCAGTAGACTTGAGTCTGCATTCCTTTTTTGACGTGTTTCGTGTTTCACTGTTAGTGTTATGTTGCCAAAATATCCGTATGTTTTATCAAGAGAATCTTCGTACTTATTCCTATATGACATCACTATTGCAGAGAAATGAGTCGGCGATTTATAAATACCTTACTACTCCCCCCAATACACTACTAAATTAAGTTTTATTTATGGACGCTCTGTAACTGCTGCGTTTCTCAGCGTCCCATTGTACATTGGGTGTGAAAATGCCGCTTAATTTTGCCAAAAGACTTCTTTTACGTGCCATAAATTTATGACACGGTTTTACTTCCCTTCCGAAGGAATCCATGCTAATGATTTGACCCGAAAAAATCCATCGCCCTCCGTCGGGATTGAACACATGACCTTGGGAACCAGAAGTTAGCCTATTACCCCTAGACCACGGAACAGGACTACATGTAGCAGACTACTAATAAACGATAGTAGGTAGACTTAGTTACATATATAAATTGTGCTTCATCACGGTGTTGTCTAGGAGTATGAACATCCAAAGACACAACCGACCATTTATTTTGCATGGGACCTCCCTTTCCTTTAGTTCTGACTGGATACTACTGCAATGAGAATACTCAGTTAATTAGCCTCTGATAGTGAAATCCTTATCATTGACGTTCAAGGTTTGCCAAATTTAAAATGCAAACCAGAGAACAGATAGTGATGGCGGCAGCTGATTAAGATATGTCGCTTTGGAAACTTTGTATTCGAGAAAATGGAAATAAAATATCTTGTGTTCCATTCACATGACTTTCCCTACCTGCTCTGCAAACAAAACATTCTTAAAAAAGATTATCCTTTTCTACTTCATGCTGATCGAGGTAAACTTTAGCAAAATCGTCTTATTATTTGATTCATTATAAGTAGAGGGGAACTAATGGAATACACTGGGTTAAAGCGCAATTCAAATGTTTTATAAGCTGTCGCTATGTGATTGTTATTGAAATTCGGTTTTCTTTCCTTGGCCAGGAGTGAAATAAGAGAGACAGACCACTTCCTAATTGAGAAAAGTAGTTTAAACCAATAACGAGGATGTCTTGGAAATGGACATAAATTGTGTGTTTTGAAGGGATATACATTTTTTGTGTAGTAGGTTTTTGTCCATGTTCTACGGTTTTACAGTTATGCAAAAGAAAACTTCAGATGTTATTCCCAAGAAATTCAAAATATCCATTTTACTTGTTATGTAAAAATCTTTAATATATCAGCGGTATTTTTATAAAATTGCTAGCCATTTTTTGAGAAAATAAAATTATTCGAAAATGCTCTCAGGTAGAGTATTTTGGCTGGATCCTTGGGAGATGCTAAAATTACATTTTGGTATTTAAGGGACTTTTCATTTTTAAGTTATGCGGTTCACAGACAAGACACACACACGCATACACAGAACTTTTTCTAAAAATGCTTTTTTTTTACTCAGTGAATCTGCAAACGTGTATTTCCGGTGAAATCTCAGTATCTACTCTGTGTGGAATACAGTATCATCTCTACCTACTAGGCACATAGTACGTGTAGAGAAAGTATTAAGTCAGAAATATGAATTATAGATACTCTAACTGGATTTTTTATCGGAAGAGAGGGCGTGTACTTTATATCGGAATAAAGATAACATCTGATGCAATGTTTGTTTAAACACTGTCTAAATTGTGATTATACTGAGAAATGATCTCATTTCTGGAAACCAGAGTAGGGGAAGCATTGCATACCACCCAAAAACTCGATGTCCAGATTTCACTGGAAATATGTTTTGAGGTCCCCTGAATCCTAAATAGTATTTTTCGAGGTCCATGTATGTGTGTGTTTTGTGAATAGCATTAACTTAAAAACTACAAATCCGTTTAAAATCAAACTTGATATTTGAATTCCACACGTTTCCAAGAATGTGACACTTAAGATTTTCAAGAAAATCTCCCTACACTAAACTACCGTTTACATGGAACATGTTTACTTTCTCTAGCCCGTATGTACCATGTGCATATGGATAGAGAAGGTTTTGCATTCCACCCAAAAATTCGGTGTCGAAATATTATCGAAAATATATGTTTTTAGGTCCCCTGAGTACAAAAAAAAACAGTTTTAGGAAAAGGACCGTTGTGTGCGTGTGCGTCTCTGTGTGTGTGTGTGTGTGTGTGTGTGTGTGTGGACAGTATAGCTTAAAAACGAAAATTCCGTTAAATACCAAATTTGGTATTTATAGTATCTTCCAAGGATGCGATACGAAGATTTTCATGAAAAACCTCCCACCACAAACCACCCTTTGCATGCAAATGTTTTTGAGAAGGTTTATTTTATCAAAAACGGCAAACGATTTTGATTAAAATACCATATAATTATATTTATATAGCAAATAAACTATATTTTGAATTTTCTGGGAATATCCTCAACACTGGTTTATTCTGGAAGAATTTTACAGAAGTTTGCATAACCGTTAAACCGTAACAGATAGACAAAAACCTACTGCACAAAAAATGTAGATCTCGTTAAAACACATGTTTTACGTCATATACATTTTTTATGTGGAGTCGACAGTTTCCGAGATATTCCTTGTTGTTAGTTTCAATTTTAAACTACTTAAACTGTTCTTAAACAGAAAGTGATATTTCGTTTCATCTCTTGTTTTACTGCAGGCCATGCTAAGCGAGGCTAACTTCAATTGTTTCACATAAGACCAGCTTTTAAAAGATTTTACTATCGATTTAGCCTAATGCATTCCTTATGTCCTTTCTACTTACAAAGAAGCAAGTAAGAAGACAATTTCTGCTAATTTTTGTCTCGATTAGCACGAGTGGATAAAAGAATATTCTTTTTGTAACAATAGTTTGTAGAGAAAGTAATGTGAATGCTACATCAGTTTTTTACATTCTCTACACGTACGTGTACATAGTGTTTAGAGAAGGTATTGTATGGCACCCAAAACTTCGATACCTAGAGATTTCAACGGCAATACTTTTTTTTTTTGAGACACCCCAATTCAAAAAAAAAAAATTAGATAAAGGTTCGTGTGTATATGTGTGGACAGCATAGCTCAAAAACAAAAAGTCGGTTGGTATTGAAGTTGAGTATCTTCCAAGGATGCGACACAAAGATTTTAAAGAAAATTCGCCCATCAAAACTACTCTTTACATGGAAAATTTTTAGAAAATTGTAAGTATTCTCAAAAATGGCTAACAATTATGATTAAAATACTACATGTTAAGGTATTTTCATAACAAACGAAATGTATAGGTATCTTAGAACTTTCTGGTACTACTCTCTTAAGACAAAAGTGTACTACACAGAAAAACACACAATGTGTGTCATATTACTTTTATTTATTTATTTTTGCAGAGTTAACTATTTCCGAGAAATTCCTTGTTATTTTTTAAGTTTTAAACTACTTAAACTTGCAAGCGTGAAATCAGATTTCTTTTCACCTCCGGGTATACAAAAGAGAACCGAATTGAGCTTTTAAAGCAATCGACTATCGCGTTAGCCTAGTATTCCCTTATTTTCCTTCTATTACAAGGAAGCAAGTAATAAGAATGTCTGCTCATTTTTATCTCGATTAGCACGATGTGGATAAAAGATTTTTCACATGAATGCTACACATCAGATTTGTTACTAATATCTTGCACCTAAAATCCCTAATTCTAATCATAAATAGCATATTTGTATAAAAATAAACAGATTTGTTGTGGTGACCGCTTTAGTTTATATCATGATGTTAGCTAATGGCTTCCTTGTGTTCAGGAATACGATAGTAAATAACCTCGCGTGTTGAGGAAATACAGCAACCAACCAAGTGTACCCCTGGGATACCTTCAACACAATGTTTGAAAACTTTTGCGTGCCAACTACACACATGTCCGGGCACTGTGATTCCTTTTGAAATAGAAAAAATCTGATGTGTTCCATTCACATGACTTTCTCTACATCTCTGCAACAAATTATTGTTAAAAAAAACTAATGCTTTTATTTACTTAATGCTAATCGAGAAAAAGTTAGCAGAAATAGTGTTATTACTTCCTTGTAAGTAGAAGCGAAATAAGGGAGTACCATAGGTTAAAGTGATAGTCAAAAGCTGGTTGCTATGTGACCGACGTTCCTTTGTTTGTACAGACAGGAGTTGATAAATTCCTGTATGAGAAAAGTATACGTTTTTAAAGCTGAAACCAAAAACAAGGAATATCTCATAAGCGATCAACTCCACGAAATAAAAAATGATACAACATAAATTGTGTGCTTTAATGTGCTCTACATGTTTTGTGTGGTAAGTTTTAGTCTATCTCTTACGGTTTAGCAGTTATGCAAAATTCATCCAGAGTAAAGCAGTCTTCAGAGCCTATTCCCAGAAAATTCAAGATATACATATTATTTGTCAGGTAAATATTTTTAATATACGATATTTTAATCAAAATCGTTAGAGCCATTTTTGAGAAAATCAAAATTTTCGAAAAAAGTTCCATGTAAAGAGTAGTTGGAGTGGGGGGATTTTCTTGAAAATCTTCGTATCGCATCCTTGCAATATACCAAATTTAAATACCAAGTTTGGTGTTTAACGGTCTTTTAGATTTTGAGCTATCCTGTCCAAACACACATACACACACGCACACACACCTTTTTCCAGAAATGGCCTTTTTTTGGATTCAGGGGGACCCAAAACGTGTATTTCCGGTGAAATCTCGGTATCGAATTTGTGGGTACATTACAATACCTTCTCTATACACTATGTACATATTACATGTAGAGAAAGTAAAAAGAGTAGGTATGTACTCTAATTTTAAAAGTGAAACTAAGAACGAACATCTCGGAAATCATTAGCTTCCTAACCAAAATGTACATGACATAAATTTGTGTGCTTTGACAAGAACAATCTCTTATGGTTTTCAGTTACGCAAACGTCTTCCAATATGAAGAGAACTTCAGAGGCTGTTGCCAGGAAATTCGAGATAAACATTTGTAAATACATTTAATATACGGTGTTTGATCAAACTCCCTACAGCTATTTTTCAGAAAATCAATATTTTTTTAATTTTTTTTTGTGTACAGGATGGTTTGAAAATCTTCGTGTCGTGTCTTTGGAAGATGCTGAACATCAAAACATTAAGTTCTATATTTAATTGACTTTTCATTTCCAGTCATGCTGTACACACACCTTTATTTAAAAAAAAAAAAAACAAATTTATTCAGGTGACCCTAAAATCTGTATTTTCACTGAAATCTTGGTTATGAATTTTTGGGTGGAATGCAATAACTACTTATGTACTATGTACGAAGTAAAGAAATAAAAGTCATCCAAACGTGTCATCATATCGAATATTTTGCTTGGACCCTCCGCTTTTTACCACGGGCACATTTAGCTGCAGTTGCTGAGAATCGAACTCGCGACCTTGGGTTTTATATGAATGGGCAATCGTTACCTCTCGACTCGTGGCCATTCGAATAGCTTTGATTGTTGTAGTCCTGGGAATGTGACGCATCCCACACTTATCTCAACGTTGATTACCATGAGAAGTACGAGTAGAACAGCGGTGGAACAAACCCGGCGAGTGAGCGGTAAAAAAATGTAACTTGCAGTCTTTCTTCATCAAATTAAGTTTACAAACCTTTTTTAGAGGTACAGCAGAATTGACATTTTTTTCTAGTCGCTAATTTATCAAAATTGGGCTTTCTGTAGACACAGAGAGACGGAATATTGATAGAAGGGTATGTCATTCAACCTATAGCATGGATCACCCTTAGTATAGTTCAGTTTAGAAAAGAACAGCTCACATGATATGTGGAACCAAGCATTGCAACAATACGGCCTGTAAAATCTCTCAATTCGGAGTATATCGGCTGGAAACTTTTGATAAAGTAAGACGTGTTTCCCTGTTTCAGAGGCGTACTGCACCGCCATTTAATTAGTTAAAACTATGACTGAAATAGGGCATCAATTATATTGAAAACATGGATTGCAAAATAGGAAAGAGTCGGATGCTGTACTAGGGTCGTTTTACATTTCCTCAACATGCTTCGCAGCTTGCTAGAATATATCTGGGAAACTTGTTCTCATCTGTGCAAACATTGTCACCTCTTCCTTACCCACTCCACTGTGCCTGCTTAACTGTGTACAAGACGAAAAACAGCGGGCAGTATCAGTTTTCGTATCAGTATGAAAAAGTAAAAACACATGCAACGTGTCTTCAGTGTAATAGACGCTCCATTGTAATTACAATTAGAACTGAAGTCATGAGCAGCACTCCTCAAAAGCAACAGGGAACACAGCTTGCAACTTTAGCAAATGTTGCCAGCCGATACATACCCCAAAATTGGGAGATTTTGAAGCCGTTTTATTATAATATTTGGTTCCACATATACATGTGAGTAATTCTTTTCTAAACTGAATACTAAGAGTGATAGACGCTACAGTTTGGATGATGATACCCTTCTATCAATAATGCGTCAATGTCTACAATTAAGCCTGATATTGATAAAGTAGAATCTAGAAGAAGGAGTCAGCGTTCTACTATAGCCCATTTGAGGAAGAAAGTCCTCAATATATAGTTTGGTACTCGGCCATTCGCCGAGCTGGCTCCGCCACTCTTGTACTTTGCATGGTGAGCAACAGTCTCCATAATCACTCCAGGTGGCATGGGGAGATCTCACTTCCCCTTGGAAAGAAATGGACATTGAATATGTGCATTTTGTTGTATGTTTTATATGCTTCTTGAACAATTTTTATAGTGTTAACGCCCGCTTTTACTACTATGGTACCGCAGGTGATGACACTGTTGATACATGGAATGAAGATTGAGTACTGGTGGAATACGATGGTGGGGGAAACAGAGAAAACCCGCCCCTGCGTCGCTATGTCCACCACAAATCCCACATGCGGTCGCCTGGGAACGAACGCGGGCCACATTGGAGAGAGGCGAGTGGTCTAACCATTCGGTCATGGTGCGCCGGGAACATATATTTCTCCGTCTGTAGTGAGATACTCCTGAGATACAGAGTACTCTCCTGTTTTGTTATAGAAATCAAGCTGATCCATAAATTTTGAGAAATAAATTAATCTTGTCTTTAGAATAAGCCCACCTGTACTGTACTGTAATGTAATTATCTCTTGTTTGCTGAAACCATACTGCTACCAGCAAATAACGCTAGTCCCTTTCGAAACAAACGTACTGCCGCTTGTTTACGCTTCCTGAACATCCATTTCCCCGTCTGTACCGAGATCTATCCCCCCCATACAGACCCAAGCTTCCATTCACTTCAGGAAATGAAGTGATGCTTCTGTGGCTTGCTTACACCTCTTGGCCAACCATTTCCCCTTTTGTATGAGATGAAGTATTCTGTTTCCTCACAGAAACTAAGATGACTTCTACGTAAACATTCTCGTTCTTAGAAAGAGAGGGCTCAATACTAAGCTTTATTTACTCTTCTTGACCATCAATTTATCTATCTGTATTGAAATGCATTATGCTTACAGAAACCAGGCTGCTCCGCAGACTTTGAGGAACAGATCATTCCCGAACAGCCCAAGAAGAGAAAAAGGCCAGCACCTGTTGAGGAACCCACTCCCGAACTCAAAGAAGTGTACACAAATGCCACCAGCACCAACGCCGCCAGCATTGCCGAGATAAAGGAGTTTGAAGCTGTAGGAATAAACGTGGCTAAGAAGATGCAGCGTATGGACCCAACACAGGCTTTGTATGCAGAATCATTAATCAACGCTGTGTTACAGAGGGGTTTACTCAAAACTTTACGGGACTGTACAGACTTGTGTGATAATCACTGCAATACACTAGCAAAGGTGATGAACTCTCGGTCTTCCTCTCCACCGCCTCTGCTTGTTACTGACGTTTCCAAACTACCTGACCAAGGTCAATCATGAACTCAAGTTAAAATTGAGTATGTATGTTATGTTTTACAAAATATTATTTTTCTCGAAATTGCATTTTAACACACAAATGTGTTGATTATTCTTAAAATCAAATGCAAACAATTGAATAACGTCGTTCATTTTATAATAAACATTAAGCATACGACGAGTAATATAATTTAAGACTGAATTAGTTTCTGTTTTTTTTTTTTTTTTTTTTTTTTTTTTTAACATCCGAGTCATTCCCCATCAAAGTGAGACTGAGAACTGTTTTAAAAAACATAAGTTCACCATTCAAAATTGAAGAACATGCGTGAAATGTTTACTTATGTTTTTTTTTTAATTCTATTTGTTTGACGCAGCTTCAACTGGTTTGTCATACTGCGTCGGTTCTATTTGTGACAGTCGTTTGATTTGTACGTGGTGAACGGTAGCCTTCATGGTCTTTTTCCCATATCTATTACGTATTCGTTTTGCGCCAAGCAGATTGTGCAAGGGTGCTATCCCGTTTGCTATTTTTTCACCATCTGCACTACAGCCAGCCTTCTTCAGTCCATTGGTATAATTTTCTCCAAAACATGGTGGCCCTCAAACGGAACCGTTCCCCCTTTCGCTGGGCACTAACCATTAGCACACAAAAGACGACCCTGTACAAGGGGCGAGAGGCATCGTAGTAAAATCTGTTTCCTGGAGACTGCTTGCAAGTCGAGAATCGCGCCTCAGTTAAGGGACCAGTAATGGAAGACTTGGCAACAGCGAGGGTTGATTTCCAACACCACACACCCTAATCGCAAGCGTCTTGGAACAAGAATGGGGCAGGGTCATCGTGTTCTGAAAAATGCTGTATTCTGTTTTGGTTATGCTTGAAGGAGGGGGAAGAGTACTACTTGCTGCACAAAGCTGTCCTTCCTTCCCTTACCCCACCTGCTGGCTGAAAAGAGTGCCAATAGACTGGAGGTCCCAGGCCTTATAAACCACACTACTTCATTCCGCGATAAGAAAATGGCATTAGGGCACCGTCCGGACTAGCACAGATGGCAGTGTAATCACAATTATTATCTATTTCTAAGTTCACTGTGGTTTTAGACCGAAGGTGGAATTTTGGGTCGAGATATTAAATATCCAATCCGGTGTTTGCCTTGGCGAATCAGGGAAACCACGAGAAAAAAAAATCAAGTCAGATTGGTGGGCACACAGGATTTGAAACGAGGACCGCCTAAACCATCACGCTTGGTGTTTATGCTTTTGTTTTTTCTGTGAATATAGTTGGTGTATTTTTTGTTATCTTTAATTTTCATAATTCAGCTAACCTGATTATTGGATTATTAACAATTATCAGAAGTAAACGAAATACTTCCGTGAAGTTTTTGGTCTAGGGAAAAAAAGCAGGGAAAGAAAGAAAAAAACCTTTGAGCTGCGCACAGGAAAGGAAAATATTAAAAGTTAATGGTTTGGAAGTTGAAGTTTTGATACCTTGTGTTTTGTGTCAACTCTATGCTGCAGGATATCAATTGAATCCAAATTGTTTTTTGTTTATTTATTTTAAGTTATTGTTATTGTTTTTAACAATTCTTAGAAGTTCGATCCTTTAAAATCTTCCATAAGGGATAGTTTTCATTTAATCTCTGTGAAATTGTACACATCAAATGTGTAAAGCCAAACTTTCTGTCTAGTGAAGAATTTTTGGGTTACTTATTTTTAAAGAAAAAAAGCTTATAGATGATAACTATTTTATATTGTTTTCTTCTGAACTAAAAATTTCAAACTAAAATCATATGAGAATTATGTGCATCTGATAAACGATGTGGATATCCAAAAACATTTTTAATACCATATGTGATGTTTTGAACATTTTTATATTCATTGCCTTGAACTAATGAAGATATTCAAACAAAATGTATATCCTTTCACTGTTTATGTAAGAGAAACTAAGATTTGTTTTTGCCAAAACTGACTGATAGTTTTGTAAAATAGTATTTTATGGTGCATTCCCATAAAACAAATCAATGTTTATATTATAAATGTTATAAAATTGAATTGTTATATTATGTGTAAATAAACACAGTTTTAATAAACTGTAGAAGAAAATATATATACACATCCCTCAGCTTTTCCTTATACAAACATCCTGCTCTACTTCAAGACCTAGGTAAGTAAGGTATTATTTTAACTCTATAATTCAGGGAAACCTAAATACGATACGTAGTGAATGCAGTAAGTATTCGTTACCACAGTTTTAAAATTCTAACAGCCAAATGGACGCAAATAAAATTGTCGTTTAAATCTGCAGAAACAACAAACGACATTACAAGACGAAGGCGTAATTCTTGTGCTAAAAAGAAGTTTCAAATCCTCAAGTTTTTTACTTTCCCTACACGCACTATATACACAGTGTATAGACAAGGTATTGTATTCCACACAGAAATTCGATACCGATACTTCACCTGAAATACATGTTTTGAGACCCCCTGAATCCAAAAAAGCATTTTTAGGAAACTTTCCGCTCGCGCGCGCAGCATAGCTCAAAGACGAAAAGTCCTATAAATACCAAACATGATATATCTTCCAAGGATGCACCACGATGATCTTCAAGAAAAACCCCCCCCACCCAACTACCCTTTACATGGAACAATTTTCGAAAATTTTGATTCTCAAAAAAGGCTAATGCTTTTGATTAAAATATCGTATGTTAAAGATATTTACATGACAAATATACACGTATATCTTGAATGTTTTCGGAATCGCCTCTGAAGACATCTTTATTCTGAATGAATTTTGCATTAACTGGTAAACCGTAAGAGATAGACAAACCTTAGTACACAAAAAATGTAGAGCTCGTTATAACACACAATTTGTGATATCCATTCTTTCCCCTGGAATTGGCCGGTTGTAAGATATTCCTTGTTATTGATTTCAGTTTTAAAATACTTGATACTTTTCTCATTCGGGAGCTTGTCATCACCTGGCCACGCAAAGAATGGAATTTCTGTACCATAGCAACCACATTTTAAAGCATTTGACTGCCAGTTTAATCTAGTGAATCCCCTAATTGCCCTTCTACTTATAAGGAACTAAATAATCAGACCGTTTCTGCTAATGTTTATCTCGATTAGCATGAAGTAGATAGAAGAATAAGCTTATTTTTACAGAGAGGTAGAGGAAGTCATGTGAATGGAGCACATCAGATGTTTTTTCTCTCTCCTTGCAAGCCGTGTGTAGGACAAGGTTTAGAAAGGTAATCAGATTGAAAAATTCAAATCTATAAAAATGATTGGTGTCTAAGGGCGCTCAACTACATCATTAGCACAAGGAGATCTCAAATTATGAGAACACGTACCACAATGGAGACTTACAGTACTTTAAGTCCCAGGCTTAATTGTTTAACCGGGTCAATTAATCTCGGCTGTGGCATTGTTTTTCAGTCTCGTGCAATCCTTTAAGCTATTGTCGTTGAGGCAGTTCATTATTGACTGAGGTATTTAATAATGATATAATCGCAATAATTGTCAAACAGTAAATTGGACGATCTTGATCACAGAATAGAAATATACAGAAAGGAAAATCCGCTGTAAACCGTGCGCCAAAATTCAGTGCGCATGCGCGAATTCCGCCATACTTGGACCGAGTAAACAGCTATGTTGAAGTTATACATCTTGTTAATGTCCTTAATTGTGTATTTTAGCTACTGGTATTATACTCTACTCAACGGTTATATTATACACTGTACAAGTTAGGGTATTTGTTAACTCTTGAAGCTTTACTGCTCTTATAATGAGCAGTAGTAAGAGAAAAGGCGGCCTATGGTGCTCAGATTCTAACGCAAAAATAATTAAAAAAACGATTAATATGGCAAAGAAACATGGAATGTCCCCTGTAAAGTTAACAATGTGGTTTATCATGTGTTTGCATCAAGCTTCAGCTCTTTTTTTTCTTTTTCTTTTTCTTTCTATGATAGGACTGATTCATTCTGCCTAATCACATATAGATAGTCTATTCTGATTCAACATATTACTTTTTTTTATTATTTTATTAAATAAAGCTTGGCAGCCTATTGAATCACTTAGTTATTTACTCTTATCCATATATTTTCCTAACCATAATTTCATGTTGCTACGGTTTGTTTTGTAGATATGCACAGCAAACAAAACAGTCTCAAAAATCTGATGTGTTCCATTCGCTGTTCCATAACCAAAAGTTTCTTACAAAAGATTATTCTTTTATCAAAATCATGCTAATCAAGATAAAAATTACCAGAATTTGTCTTAATACTTGCTTCTTTGTAAGTAGAAGAGAAATAAGAGAATGCACAGGCTAAAGCGTTAGTCAAATCTTATAAAAGCCTGCGACTATGGTATTTAAGCTTAGTATCTTCGAAGGATGCGAATATTTTCAAGAAAATCCCCTCACCCCTAACTACCCTTTACACAGAACATTTTTTGAAAATTTTGATTTTCTCAAAAATGGCTCTAACGATTTTATTAAAATATCGAATATTTTATACAAATAAAATTTATATTTTGGCTTTTCTGGGAATAGGCTCTGAAGAGCTCTTTATTCTGACTCAGAATTTTGCATAACGGTTAAACTAAGATATAGACAAAAACTCACCACATAAAATGTAGATCTCGTTAAAACACAGAATTTATGTCATGTACGTTTTTTTTTTTTATGTATAGCTGACGGTTTCTAAGATATTCCTATTATTTGTATTATTGGTTTCAATTTAAAACTAATTAACTTTTCTCCAACGGTACCATAAAAGCGAACCGAACATCAATTGTTTCACATAACGACCATTAGATTAATGTATTCCCTTATTTCCCTTCTATTTACAAGGAACAAGTATTAGACCATTTCTGCTAATGATTATCTCGATTCGCATGGTGTAGATAAAAGAATAATCTTTTATAAGAAAAAATAATTTGTGGAACAGCTAGAGAACGTTATGTGAATGGCACCATCAGATTTTTATACACTACGTTTTTGTCTATCTCTTACGGTTTGCCAGTAATACAAAAGTTATATAAAAGTAATCTAGAATAAAGAGGTCTTCGGAGGCTCTTCCCAGAAAATTCAAGTTATACATTCCGTTTGTCATTAAATATCTTAAACCTGCGACATTTTAATCAAAACCGTAAGAGATAGAATCTTACTACACAGAGAATGTAGATCCTGTTAAATCCAACAATTTGTCATTTACATTTTTTAAGGAGTTAGCCATTTTCGAAATTCCCCCTGTTATTGATTAAATGTTTTCAAATACATACACATTTTCTTTCGTGTAAATTGCCACTCAGATTTTTTTCTTTTTTCAAGTTCTTGTAAATAGAATGGAATTTCAAAACATCACATAGCTGCTGGCATCGAAAGGATTTGACTATTGTTTATACCTATACGAAAATGTAGCTCTATTAACAAGAAACAGAAGAACAAACAGCCGTATAAATACTAAATGTAATTTGTAGCAGAACAAACAGATAACGTCATGTGTATGCCACACATGAAATTGTTATTACAAATATTCGTGATTTTTTATTTTACACGTTTTAATCTGCTTAAAATGGATGTAATAAACAGCGTTCGCTTTGGGTTTACTTGGTCCCAATATGACGTGTAGCGGAGAGTTTGGCTTCAAGCACATCAAAGGAGCCGCCCTCAAGTTTCCTTTCTGTATACTCTATTCTGTGTCTTGAATATACCTTAAACCTGCATGCCCGTCCGCTAGAACGAATCAAGGGGACAATTGGAGTGTCCTGGAGCCAACTTCCAGTTTCTAGCAGTAAGGCTTGATGGGGAGGCGTAGTTGAAAGTCTGCACGAGGCAGACGTGTGTGTGTTCAAGGGAGCTTAACTTCGGAGATAGAAAAGCAATTTATATTGACATTTGTTTTGTGGCGTGCTTCTACGATCTCTCTTCATTTTGCTTCAATGTATAGTTGGTGCAAACATTGAATTCGTTAACATCAATAAACAAGAGAATAAAAGGTATATCCACGTGGTATTACTTTCTCAACACGTACTATGTACATATTGTATAGAGAAGACAATGCATTCCACCAAAAAATTCGATACCGAGATTTCACTGGAAATACATGTTTTGGGTTCCCCGAATCAAAAAAAAATTTTGGGGGGAAAAGGTACGTGTGTGTGTGTGTGTGTGTGTGTGTGTGTGCGTGCGTCTTTGGACAGCATAACTCAAAAACGAAAAATCCGTTAAATACCAAACTTGGTATTTAAGTTCAGTATCTTCCAAGGATGCAATACGAAGATTTTCAAGAAAATCATCCACCCCAACTACCTTTCTCATGGAACATTTTTCGAAAATTTTGATTCTCAAAAATGGCTGTAACGATTTTGATTAAAATATCGTATATTAAAGATATTTACCTGACAAATAAAATATATATCTTGAATTTTCTGAGAATAGCCTTTAAGACTAATTTTGGATGAATTTTACGGAATGTTGTATAACTGGCAAACCATAAGATATAGACAAAACCTTACTGAATAGAAAATGTAGTTCATTAAAACACATGATTTATGTTATATACTTTTTTTTGGAGTGGATAGTTTGAGATATTCCTTGTTATTGGTTTCAGCTTAAAAAAACTTACACTTTTCTCATGCGAGAATTTGTCAACTCCTGTCCAGAGAAGCAAAGGAACTTCAGTCACATAGCAACCAGCTTTTGACTAATCACTTTAACCTATGGTTACTCCCTTATTTCCCTCCTACTTACATGGAAGCAAGTAATAAGACTATTTCTGCTAATTTTTTTTCTCGATTAGCATGAATTAAAAAGAAGCACAAGCTTTTTAACAATAATTTGTTGCAGAGATATAGAGAAAATCATGTGAATGGAATACATCAGATTTGTTTAGTAATATCCCACTCCCTGAAAGAGCAGAAGTGTGTTTCACTGCTTGCGAGGGCCACAGCCGTGAAAATATGATTAATTAATAAGTACCAACTGTGCCATCGTATACACAGTTTGTGAGCTAAAGATATTTAATTGCCATTTATGAGTAGGCAATTGACCAAGTTAGCAACACTAAAAAGAACAGACAACAACGGCCAAGGGTTACTGATGGGCAGATAAAAACAGTTTTGGGTGCCGTCTGCAAACGCCAACAGATTGATAGGATGGGTTGCTTATTTGTGATATTCCTACCTATAGTCCAACAACACACCAACTTTATTTCCTTCCGTCCTGGCTTTAAATGCTTAGAAATTCCTATACCTGCTTATAATCTACTCGGCATTTATTCTCCATTATTTTTTTTATATAAGTTAGAAACGGAAATTTAAATTTCGTGGTAATGTTTTTTCTATTTTTGGAAACATATTATTGAAAGCAATATTAGGCTATATTAGTGTTTTTGTGGAAATTTATTCTGAAAGAATTCGTTTATTACATGTTTAGAATATACTGTTAAATGTCATTTTTGTAGGAATAAAATAATTTGAGTTCTAAAATTTGAGGTCTTAAGATATGAAGATTTTTCAAATTCTGAAAACGATTAATTGCTTTTCTAGGATTTTTTAAACTGGGCATGATGCGTTTAAGTACCAAGAACCCATTCATTTAACTTTCTCTACCATTAACAATGTGCACAGTAAGTAGTACTCCACCCAAAAATTCGATAGATATTTCACAGGAAATGTATGTTAAAAGCTCCCCTGAAACAGAAAGAAAAAAAAAAAACTTAAAAAAAAAGTGTGTGTGTGTGTCCTTGTGTATGTTTGTAAACATCATAACTCAAAATATGCTGAATACCAAACTTGATATTTAAGTTCAGCATCTTTCAGCATATGAAGATTTTCAAGAAAATCTCCCACCCCAAATTACCTTTTACATGGAATATTTTTCTACTTCTTTTTTAATTTTTAAAAAATGGCTAAAATGAATTTGATTAAAATATTGCATGTTTAAGGTATTTGATAGCAAATTAAATGTATATCTTGAATTTACTGGGAATCACCTCTAAAGTGCCTTTCATTCTGGATGATTTTTCTATAAATGGCAAGCCGTAAGAGAGAGAATCTTAGTAGGCATGCAAAAATGTAGATCTCGTTAAAGCGTGCAATTTATGAATTTTTTCCCCCTCTTGGAAATTCAAAAGGAATGGAATTTCAATATCATGACGAGCGATCAGCTTTAAAATATTTGACTCTCATTTAATGTAGTGTATTCCCTTATTTCTCTTGTACCTACAAGGAAATAAGTATAAACTTCATTTCTCCTCGCGTTTATGTCGATTACTAGATAGAAGAATGAGGTACATAGAATAATAAGCCTTTATAAAACAGTTTCCTATAGTCTAGGTAGAGAAAGTTACGTCAATGGAATGTATCAAATATGTTTTTCTTTTTAATATTGGCTAAATTATAGGTATACGGAAAAAAAAAAAAAAAACCTGGAGATGCTGAATCTTCTTTTCAGGAGGAAAAATTCTACTTTCTACACAGAAAACAAAATTTCAGCTACTGGAATATAGTCCTTTATCGAGTTTCCTTGTGTTTACAGTAACCGAAATACGTAGAACCGTCCCGGAAGGAGACAATATGTACTTTTGCGATGCCGAACTATTTGAAATATTCATTCGTGAAGGGTCGAATCCTTTTTGTGTTTGACTTAAGCTACACATTAATCGATATACTTACTCAGCGAGAGACCGAGTGGCAGAACAATTCGCATTAGGCACATGCAGGCGAAGTAGTGAGCCATCTTGCTTTTGTAGATGCCGCAGATCTGAAACAAATGAAGCATCCTTTTATTATTGGAAAAGTTATTACAGCCTGCATATCCTAGACTGCATAGTTGCAGTTATACAGGGCGATTCAATAAAAATAAATCTATACTTCCTCTAGCATGTGTGTACAATGCACGTAGAGGTGTTTTACTCCAACATAAAAATTCCATACTGAGATTTCACCGGAAATAATATTTTGAGGACCCACGATTAAAAAAAAAAATTGTAAAAAAAGATCCGTATGTATGTGTGGGGGGTTTGTGTATGTGTCTGTAGACAGCATAGCTTAAAAACAAAAATCAGTTAAATCCAAACTTGGTGCTAAGTAGAAGACTTTCAGGGAAGTCTCGTCACAGCAAACTACCCTTTTAAATGTTTTATTTCATCAAAAATGCCTTGCGATTTTGATTAAAACGTCATATATATCTGCATAGCATATAAAATGTATATCTTGAATTTCTTGGGAAGATTTCCTGAAGTCCTCTTCATTCTGAATGACAAACTTAGTACAAAAAAAATGTAGAGCTCGTTAAAACACTCAACTGTAACATCGTTTTCTTTTCTTTTATTTGTTTGTTTTTAGTACAGCTAACCTTTTTCGACATGTTTCTTGTTATTGGTTTTAAGTTTTCCAATACTTCTTTTCTCAAATGGGAAGTCGCTATTCACTTTTTCGTGTAGATCTTTCTAAGAGAAGGGAGATTCAATTGCATGATATTGAGATTGGCTTTTAAAAGATTTGACTAGCGCTTTAGTTTAGCGTATTCTCTTATTTTCCTTACAAGGAATTGAATAAAACAATTTCTGCTGACGTTCATCTTGATCAGCGTCAACTACCTATAGAGAAGAATATGCTTTTGTAAGTATAATTTGTTGCAGAACAGGCAACGAAAGTAATTAAATGGAACACATTAGATTTTTACTTTCTCTGCACGCACTGTGTACATAGTGTATAGAGAAGGTATTGTAAGGTGTCCAAAATTCGATTACGAGATTTCACCGGAAATACATGTTTTGGATCCCCCTAAATCTGAAAAAAAGCATTTTTGGAAAAAAGTCCGTGTATGTGTGAGTCATTCTGGACAGCATAGCTCAAAATGACCGATATTTGTATTAAGGTTTAGTATCTTCCAAGGATGGACACGAAGATTTTTAAGAAAATGTCCCCACCACAAACTAACTTTTACTTGGAAAAATTTTCAAAGATTTTGTTTTTCTCAAAAATTGCTGTGACGATTTTGAGTAAAATCCTGTATATTAAAGATATTTACATCCGAAATAAAATGTATATCTTCAATTTTCTGGGAATAGCCCCTGTGGACCTCTTTATTCTGGATGAATTTTGCCGAATTTTGCTTAAGTGATAAACCGTAAGAGATAGACAAAAACTTATGTAGATCTCGTCAAAACACACAATTTGTGTCC
This sequence comes from Hymenopus coronatus, assembly GCA_030762935.1. Classification (NCBI taxonomy): domain Eukaryota; kingdom Metazoa; phylum Arthropoda; class Insecta; order Mantodea; family Hymenopodidae; genus Hymenopus; species Hymenopus coronatus. The sequence goes on from CM060886.1 coordinate 122,259,732, forward strand.
TCAACGTTTTTGTTGTAAAGGTAACAGTTTTTTGAGATTTTCCTTGTTATTGGTTTCAATTGTAAACTAATACCTATACTTTTCTCAGACAGGAAGTGTCCGTTTTTCTTTTGTTCTACTCTTGCCCAAGCAAAGAAGCGATTTGCATTGACAATCGCAAAAGACAGCTTTTAAAACATTTAACTATCATTTTAGCCCAGTACATTCCCTTAGTTCCCTTCGTTCTCTTCTATTTATAAGGAACTAAGTAATAAGAACATTCTGTTAATGTTTTTCTCGATTAGCATTGTGTAGAAAGAAGAATCATCTTTTTTAAGAATTTTGTTTGTAGAGCAGCTAGAGAAAGTCGTGTGACTAACACATCAGACTTTTACCATTATGTTGTAAGCATATTAGTTTTGTGACAACACTCTTTCCTCATTTATCCTGAGAGTGAGCACAAGAGGAATAAGGAAAGTAGTTGCATTAATTTCTAAAGATCAACGTAAGGTGGGATTATGTAAAGATGAATCCATGTCTTAAAATGTGTAAAGAGACAAACAAGGCCACGCGCATCCTGTTGACTCTTTCCTACCCTTGCTATAACCAAGGAATACCTAGAAAAGGAATCTGATAAGAAAACATTTTGTAAGAAAATCTCCCCACCTCCACTACCCTTTACATGGAAAATTTTTCAAAAAAGTTGATTTTCTCAAAAATGGCTAATGATTTTGATTAAAATGTATGTTAAAGTTATTTACATCACAAATAAAATGTATATCTTGAATTTTTTGGGAATAGCTTCTGAAGACCTGTTTATTCTGAATGAATTTTGCATAATTTGGCACAACTAGTAAACCGTAAGAGATAGACAAAAACTTACTACACAAAAAATGTAGGTGTTGTTAAAATACACAAGTTATGTCATATACATTTTTCTCATGGAGCTTACGGTTTTCGAGGTATTCATTGTTATTAGTATCAGTTGTGAAGTACTTATACTTTTCTCAGACGGGAGTGTCCGGTTTTCTTTTGTTCTACTCCTGGCCAAGAAAAGAAGCGATTTGTAATGACAATCGCATAACGACAGCTTTTAAAACATTTGACTATTGGTTTAGCCTAGTGTATTCCCTTATTTTCTTCCTACTTATAATAACATTGTGCAAATGAGTACCACGATTAGCAAGGTGCAGAAAGAAGAAGAATCTTGTGTATGAAGTGTGTAGAACAGCTAGAGAAAGTCATGTGAGTGTAACACAGATTTTTTTATCTAAGAGTTAAATCCTCTGTCTCCGTGTCTTATTTCTTGGGTATTTTAGGACATGCAGTCACCTTGAAGCCTTCCAATGACCCCGCCAATCGATTCTTGGGCGCAATGAACAATAAAGGCGTCCTGACCTAGGTCAATATAGGCTCCTTGGGAGATATGCAAAGGAACATAGGAAACACGCTGCATGCATCAAACTTGCCCATGTTTATTTCAAAGGTCATTTTCCCATCAGTTTTATTTTAAGTCGCAAACGTAATTCTTAAGCTTCAAGCGAGGAAAAAAAGTAGACAAAAAGTAACAGGGCCAAAACCTTGTGGCGGCGTTATTACTAGATTGAGGATTTATATACAGTAACATGCCCAAAATATACATACAATATAAACTAAAACATTGATAATATGCGCTTAAGTAAGCATTAATAAATGTTAAATGTCCTTAAATTTAGTCCATTAAAATTCAACTGCACCATTTTTGGGCTTTTTTCTAAAATTGTTTACCTTAACTTAGAAATATTCAATGAATGACTCAATTTTATAAAAGTGAATTCAATGCTGTGCCTCATTACAATTATTTTCTAGCATTCTAGTACAATAAATTGGTTCTGAATATTAAAAATCTGATGTGTTACATTCACTTGACTTTCTCTACATCTCTGCAACAAATTATTTTTAAAAAACTTATGCTTCATTTACTTCATGCTAATCGAGAAAAAAATAGAAGAAATAGCCTTAATACTTGCTTCCATGTAAGCAGAAACGAAATAAGGGAGTACCATAGGTTAAAGTGATAGTCAAAAGCTGGTTGCTATGGGACTGAAGTTCCTTTGTATGGACAGGAGTTGACAAATTCCCGTATGAGAAAAGTGTAAGTTTTTTAAAGCTGAAACCAAAAACAAGGAAATCTCAAAAACGGTCAACTCCACGAAAAAAAATTATATAAAATAAATTGTGTTTTTACGTGCTCTGCATTTTACGTGTGGTAAGTTTTTATCGATCTCTTACGGCTTAGGAGTTGTGCAAAAATTCCGTAAAATTCATCCAGAATAAAGTAGACTTCAGCCAGAAAATTCAAGATATATATATATATATATATATATATTTTATTTGTCGTGTAAATATCTTTAATATATGATATTTTATTCAAAATCGTTAGATCCATTTTTGAGAAAATAATTTTTTTCTAAAAAAGTTCCATGTAAAGGGTGGGGGATTTTCTTGAAAATCTTCGTGTCGCATCCTTGGAAGATACCAAATCTAAATACCAAGTTTGGTTTTTAACGGTCTTTTCGTTTTTGAGCTGTGCTGCCCAAAGACAGACAGACAGACAGACACACACACGGACATTTTTCTAAAAGTACTTTTTTATTCAGGGGGTCTCAAAACATGTATTTCCGGTGACATCTCAGTATCGAATTTTTGGGTGCAATACAATACCTTCTCTATACACTATGTATATAGTACGTATAGAAAAAGTAAAAATAAGCTATACTTTATGAAGCTATGATTAAAAATGTATATATTAAAGCAATTTAGTGGAATAAATATGAATAAAAATTAGGAGTTGGGAAGTTAACACTCAAATAATTCAATCGTAATTTCTTTGTTCACATACCTATTATACGATGGTAGTGCTCCCCTCCCTTCTTCTGTCTTTTAAACCACGCTCAAGCGAAATGTGGAGATTCTCAGTTAAAAGAATACACGTCAATCAGCAGAACAGACACCAGTATCAGTTTTCCGATCTAATGATTGATTCTATGATCCAAAACAGCATCTTGGATAATTGGCGGAGGCACATGTATCGCAAGAGTTCAATAGCATTTGGCAGAAAATTTCCAGTGTGAGTTGTACTCGATTGAAAATTGATAGTTGGGCCGGTTCCAAGATATCGATTCATATACACATATTTGAAACTTTAGTATTATAACAACGTAATCAAACTTTCGGAACTGATTATTGGAATAGCTCAAGGTGATGTTCACAATGCACAGATGGAATTTATGATGTTTTGTTTATTTATGAATCGGGTAACCAATATATTGGTAAATCATGCAAAAAGTTATTTTATTATATCTTCCTTATATTTTTATTTTCTCTACACGTACTATGTATATAGTGTACAGAGAATGTATTGCATTCCAGCCAAAATTTCGATACCGGGATTTCACTGAAAATAGACGTTTTAGGTGCTCTGTGTAAAAATATCTTTTGTGTTGCACTCATTATTTTCTCTACAAACTATGTTACAAAATATTATTCTTTTATCCGCATTGTGCTAATCGAAATAAACATTAGCAAAATTAGTCTTTTTACTCGCTTCCTTGTAAGTAGAAGGGAAATAAGCCATAGTCAGCTCATTACTGTACGAAACAATCTTTTGCATGATCGGGAGAAAAACAAGAGAAAATGAAACGAAGTTTGGCCTCCCGCTTAAGAAAAGTTTAAGTAGTTTAAAACTGAAACCAGCACAAGAAGTATCTTGGAAGTTGTTAACTTGACATAAAAAGTACATGATTTAAACTGTGTGTTTTAATGGAAGCTATATTTACTTTCTCTGCACGTACCATATATATAATGTATAGGGAAGGTATTGTATTCTACCCAAAAATTCGATACCGATTTCACTGGAAATATACGTTTTAAGGCCCCTTGTATATATATATATATATAAAAAAAAGCATTTATGGAAAAATGAATACATTATGCTAAAGTGATAATCAAATCTTTTACAAGCTGGTCGCTACGTGAAAGGATTGAGGTTTGTTCGCTTTGCAGAAAAGTTTGGTAATTCAAAACTGAAACCAATAACAAGAAAAAAAAAAAAAAAGTCAACTGTACAGGAAAAACATATATGATATAAATTATGTATTTTAATGAGCTCTGCACTTTTGTATATTAACTTTTTATCTATCACTTATGCTTTAATCGCTATGCAAAATTCTGCAAAACTCGCACACAGTAAAGGCCATAAGAGGCTATTCTCAGAAAATTCAAAATAAACATTTTATTTGTGATGTCGATATCTTTAATATACGGTGTTTGTCAAAATTGTTGGCAATTTTTGAGAAAAACAAAATTTTCAAAAATTTATCCATGTAAAGAAATCTATAATGTTATTGTAACTGCTCATGCTTTCATTATAATTTTCTTTATAGTTATACCTATTATAATTGAAGTATTTGGTAATTGATTAGTGCCTTTAATATTAGGAGCACCAGATATAGCATTTCCTCAAATAAATAATTTAAGTTTTTGACTTTTAGTTTGTGGTGGGGGCATTTTTTTGTTTTGAAAATCTTCCTGTCGCATCCTTGGAAGACACTAAACAAATGCCAAGTTTGGTTTTTAACTGTCTTTTCGTTTTTGAGCCAGGCTGTCCACACATACACGGACCTTTTTCTAAGAAGATTTTTTCGGACTCAAGGGGACCTCGAAACATTTCCGGTGAAATCTCGACATCGAGTTTTTGGGTGAAAAACAATATTCTCTGCAGCTACTGTGTACATGTGTGCTAGAGAAAGTAAAACTGCAATTAGAACCAGGCCTAAAGCAGAATATGGATAATCAAGGCGAAGCTCTGCTGCTAAGCTCAGTTATTTGTTTAATTGAATCCGCTTCGCTGTAGATTAATCACGAAAACAAAAACCATACAGCGTCTCCTATATTTACACCATTAAGGAAAATGCCGCTGATGAATGGAGAGTATGTCATTCATTAGAGAGAAAAGATTCCTCTGTATTAGAGCACAAACGCGTGGGAGAACCTCCACAGAGTTAGCAGTTAATTAAACCCACTCCTTTAATAACTGGCTACAGTCAGATGTTTCTTAAACCAAGAATTATAAACATTTCTGCATTTGTGTTTCATCTATGAAGCATACACTTAGGCAGACATAATAATGTCTCTTTGTGCAGGGATGAAACCATAATGCGCAGGCAAAGATCGAAGAAGATATTTTAGCAGTCCTTCGTGCTAGGAATGTATCGAACCAAGTATTCTTTGATGCTAATTTATAATAACAATAATAAAGATTATCACCCGAAGGTCCCGGGATTGATTCCCGGCTGGGGCGGGGAATTTTTCTTTAACCAGAATTATTCCCTATCCTCCACAGTCTGGAAGTATGTATGCGAGAATGTATGTGCGTGTGTTTAATAATAAACTTAATGACAATGACCTATTGAGATCAGATGAGTTGTTTCACAAGTCAAAATCCCCAATATGACCATAGAAGTTAAATGGGGCTATACAAATGAAACAATTAAAACAAATTATTATGATAATTTTTTTTTTCACGCTAAGTGAAATAGGGCTAAGTTGGATAGGTATAGTCAGACCAAAAAATTCCAATGCCATATCCGGGATTTGAACCACGGATCTTCCGCTATCTAGCCGGTTGCTCTAACTACTGAACTACTATGGCAACATGCCAGTACACATTAAATTCCAGAGGAACCGCTACAGACCGAGAGGTCCGCGATTCAAATCCCGGCTATAGCATTGCATTTTCGGCCTATCGAACTTGTGTCCTACACATAGCGTGTGTGAAAAACAATTAAATAGCATTAATTAACCCATTTCGTTGCTTAAAATATTTAAAGTACTTATGACATTGTAAGTCAGCAATGGGGTATGTCATCTCATAAAAATTGAGATCATCTTGTGGTTAACCAGGAAACATGAGGGTCAGTTAGGGAATTTAATGTTGTGCTGATATTCCGGTGTTTAGAGCAACCGGCTAGAGACCAGAGGATTTGTGGTTCAATCCCGGCTATGGGCATTAAAATTTTTCCGCCTGATCATCCATTATATTATTATTATTATTATTATTATTATTATTATTATTATTATTATTAATATACAACTAGACGCTAGAACAGTATAAATAATTTCTACTTTCTCTTGTTCGTATACAGTGCATATAGTAAGTAGATAGAAGGCATTGTGTTCCACTGAAAATTCGATACCGAGATTTCACCGGAAACAAAAATTTTGTGGACCTCGGAATCCAAAAATTTTTTTTAAGAAACGGTCCTATGTATGTATGTATGTATGTGTGTGTGTGTGTGTGTGTGTGTGTGTGTGGGGGTGGGTGGGTGGACAGCATAGCTCAAAAACGAAAGGTCGATTAAGCATCAAAATTGATATTTCAGTTTAATAGCATACAAAGATGGAACACTAAAATTTTCAAAAAAATCCCCCCGCCCATCTCCCCTTTACATGCAAATTTTTTCGAAATTTTCGATTTTCTAAAAAATCGACCAACGGTTATGATTAAAATATCGTATGATAAAATATTGTTTACATGTCAAATAAAATGCATAAAATGAATTTCCTGTGAATAGCGCCTGATATCCTCTTCATTCTGAAATAGTTGACAAACACTTACTACACAAAAAATGTTGATCTCGTTAAAACACACAATTTATGACATACCTATACAGTTTTTTTTTTTTTTTTCTCTTTAATTACTTATTTTTTGTAGAGCTAACCATTTCAGAGATTTCCTTGCTGTAGATGTCAGTTTTAAAGTATTTACATTTTTCTCAAACGGGAAGTCCTGGTATGTTTCATCTCTTTATTTATTTATTTATTTTATTTATTTTTGTTTTTACTATTGGCCATGAAAACAAAACCGAATTTCGGTAATACGTAATTGCGGAACGACAGCTTTTAAAACTATCCCTTTAACCTAGTGTATTGACTGTTTTCCTTTCTACTTATAAGGAATTAAATAGTAAAAAAAAGTCTGGTAACCTTTATCTTGATTTGCATTTTATAGAAAAAGTAATGTGAATGGAACACATCAGATTCTCTAACTGCAACTTTTCTAATGTGGCCCACGTAGTTCAGTTATTCAGTGTCACTTTACTTCCTTCGCGGCTTTAGGAAATACGCACGACGTAGCCTTTCTTCCCGACGGTTTATCTAGTGGGGAGTCGAACGCAAGACTTCTCCAATCTAACACGTCTTGAACTCTCTCTGAGAACACTTTTCGTGGAACCAGAAACGCCTCCCTTAATTCGGTCACTAAGTGATTCATTTCCGCACGAGTATGGTCGCTATATTGCAGCTAGTTAGAATTCCAGAACGCTCTAGAAGGGTGAAATTCCAGAACATTCTTGTTATCTGACGATAGCGCTTCCAGCGTTTACGCTTGACTGTAGCCGTTGTGTCACAATATTTACATGATATACATTCTTTCTTTCTTCTGAAGTTTAGGTCTTTAAGTCTGTTGCGGATGAATAATAAGATTAAAATATTTACATAATTTGTAGAATTTACACCAATTTTATTCCTATATAGTATTTTAATGCGTGGTTCCGTTATGTTATAGTTAATTGAACCGCATAATGTATACAATTACAGCACTATCACAATTCATTAAGCTATACAATGAACCTTAGAACATATTTACAAAATGACCGTTTTTATACGTTACTTGGAATTTATTTACACACTGCAACGATTTTAAGCTCACAATTCACACAATTTGTTTTTATAAATGTTTATTTAGTTTGTTAGATGGCTCAAAAGAAGAAATTGAATTTTATTTATGGATGCTCTGAAATGACTGTGATTGGGCTTAAAAGACCGCTTAATTTTGCTCAGACGTCTAATTATAAGGCTTGAGATTCTTTTACGTACCGTAAATCTAAGACAAGGGTATACTTCATCTCCGAAAGAAGACATGCTAGAGCACGGAGGACGACTCTGTGTGCGTGTGCGAACACCATAACTCAAAAACTAAAAGTTGATTACATACCAAACTTCTTAAGTATTTAAGTTCAGCATCTTTCAAAGATGAGACATGAATATTTTAAAGAAAATCTCCCCCCTCCACCAACCACCCTTTACCACCCTTTCTTCGATTATATATTTCAAAATTGACTATAACGATTTTGATTAAAATACCATACGACGTCCTATATGAGCAAAATGAAAACAATAAAACCAATTAACAATGAATATATCGAAAATGCTTAACTAAAAATAAAACAAAAACAAAACGTATTGACAAATTGGGTGCGTTTACGAGACACACATTTTTGTGTAACATTTTGTCTATTTCATACGGTTTATCAGTTATACTAAAGTTTTCAGAATGAAGACTGATTCAGAGGCTATTCCTAGAAAGTTCTAAATCTCCACTTTACTTGCGATGTAAATCTTTAATATACGGCATTTTAATCAAAATTGTTAGAATCATAGGCGAAAAATCGAAAATTCCGGAAAATCTTCGATTGTTTGGGGTGAAAGGACTTCCTGAAAATCTTCATATCACATCTTTGGAAGATACTAAGTTTGGTATTTAACCCACTATTCAGTTTTACTTTCTCTACACGAAATATGTACATAGTGTATAGAGAAGATATTGCACTCCACCCAAAAATTCGATGCCGAGATTTCACCGGAAATATATGTTTAGGGTCCCCTGTATAAAAAAAAAAAAAGCATTTTATGAAAAAGGTCCGTGTATGTGTCCGTGAACACAACTCAAAAACGAAAAGTCGGTAAACTACCAACTTGGTATTTAAGTTTAGTATCTTCCAGGGATGCGACATGAAGATTTTAAGAAACATTCCTCTACCCCAAACTAACCTTTACATAGAACTTTTTTCGAAAATTTTTATTTTTTTTAAAATGCCTCTTAACGATTTGGATTAAAATATCGTATATTAAGGATATTTATCTAAAAAACATAATGGATATCTTGAATTTTCTGGGAATAGCCTCAGAAGACTACTTTATTGTGAATGAAATTTAAGGAATTTTGCGTAACTACTAAACCGTAAGAGATGGACTCACTTACCACACAAAACATGTAGAGCACTTTTAAAACATACAAATGTCACATACATTTTTTTCGTGGAGTTGATCGTTTTTGAGATATTCGTTCTTTTTGATTTCAGCTTTAAAATCTTATACTTTTCTCATGCAGAAATTTGCCAACTTCTGTCCATAACAATAATTCGTTGCAGAGATGTAAGGAAAGTCATGTGAATGAAACAATCAGATTTTTTAATTATTCAGTTCAAAGACACAAAGACTAACACGAATTTTTTTGATTCAGGAGTATTCAAAATATATATTTCCGGTGAAATCTAGGTGTCGAATGTTTAGTGAAATGCAATACTTTCTCTAACCACTATTGTATATGTTTGAGAAAACTCGTTACATACCACAATACCAGAGAGATGCAAACCTCGGAACTATTGATGTTTGTATATTAACAAACTTATAAAAATAAAATATCTTATATTGCCCAATGTCTGCAGAGTCTCGCAAAAACAGGGGTCAGAATATTATATTCCGGGAGCGTACCAGAGCGTATTTTTGCAGCCGTCGCCGGTCTCCCAACTTCCTCTGCAGTTTAATTCTATCGATCTTCACAGCCGCCCTTTGGGGAGCGAAGATACCAAGCACCCCGTCTCTCTTGCTATTTGCAATTCTAATTGTTACATTAGGCAAGGCTTTAATTAAAATTATATATTGAAACAAATGAGAACCCAATTTCTGTTAAATCCACTTTATTCGTTCCTAGGACACTACGCATAATAAACTTTATACTTTTGTTGCACTCCGTTCATGTCACTTTCCTAGCTCACTAGATTGACTTTACTCCTTCCGGCAGTATCGTTCTCTCCTATACAGTCCCGTAGCCGAGATAAAACAAGTTCTAGTCTTAAGGTTACGGGAAAATTAGGTATCCGTTTTGAGAGAGATACCGAGAGTGAAATTCTCTGGATTTAGAGATGAACGTGTCCGAGAAGTCTTGCAAGGGCTTTCCTGTGTTTGCCTGGCTATTGTGTTCGCTCTATTGTTAGAGCAGGTCAAACACCGATCCCTTCAGTGGTCGCTCGGCACCACGTTTATAGCGTTTAACGCTCGCTTTTACTACAAAGGGTACCACAGGCTATGTCTGGTGATACAAGGAAAAAAGTTAGAGCACCGGCGGAATGCGACGACAGGGGAAACCCCTTCCCTGCACCGCTTTGTCCACCACAAATCCCACATGGGATCTAAACCGCGCCGCCTAGATGAGAGGCGAGTGGTTTTACCACTTCGCCACGACGCGGCTTGCGTCTGCGTTACAATACACACAAGTATATCTTTAAGCGAAAAACAATGTATTTCCAGCAAAATCTGGACACTGAATTTTTGGGTGGAATACAATACTTCCCCTATAAGTACTAGAGAAAGTAAACAACAAAGTTATACCTCACTAAAACAAATTAAGTCAAATGTATAATGATTTTCTTGTCATTTGGTTTTACTTTTTATATACTTATACTTTTATCAAATGGGAAGTCGCTCTTCTTCCCCCCTCCCTCCTGGTCATACAACGTATTTGTAAAGCCCTCGCATAGCAACCACCTGTTAAAAGATTTGACTATTGCTCAAGCCTTCCGAGTCTTTATTCCCATTTTAACTATAGTTAGTAGGTAATAAAACATTTTTATAGATGTTTATCTGAATCAACATGGAGTAGATGATAAACTTCTATAAGAATTTTTGAAGAAAGTCGTGAATGTAACACTTTTTTTCATAATGTTAGCCGTTTTCGAACAAATTCACATTCAAGAATGGGAGTAGGTACCTTTTCTAAATTTCACCTAATTCACGTTCTTAAAATCCATTAAGTATCGGTTTTTCCTTCCATGGCAGAATAAGCATTGAATACTTTCTGCATGTCGAAACCGTTGTTTAATTTGAAAAATTCTGAGTGTTCCATTCACATGAATTTCTGTTCTGCAGAGAAACTTCTTAAAAAGGTGTATTCTTTTTTCTATATCATGCTAATCAAGATAAAACATTAACAGCATGGTCTTATTGCATACGTCCTTAAAAGTAGAAGGGAACTAAGGAAATACACTAGGCTAAAGCGATAGTCAATTGTTTTAAAAGTGGTCACTAGGCGATTTTCATTGAAATTCACCTCTTTGCATGGCAGGAGTAATACAAAAGAAATGACAGATGACTTCCTGTTTGAGAAAAGTATACATTTTTTAAAATTAATAGCAATAATAAGGAATATCTCAAAAATGGCTAACTGTAGAAAAATATGTATGACATAAATTGTGTGCTTTAACAAGATCTACACTTTTTGAGTTATAAGTTTGTGTCTATCTCTTACGGTTTACCAGTTATACAAAAATCATCCAGAATCATCCCAAAAAATTCATGAAACTTTGTCATATCTTAAACATATTTTAATAAAAATTGTTAGCCTTTTTTTAAGAAAATCAAAATAGTCAAAAAGTGTCCAATGTAAAGGGCAGTGGGGGGATTTTCCTGAAAATCTTCATGTCCCATCCTTGGAAGATACGAAGTTTGGTATTTAAAGGACTTTTGTTTTTGAGTTATATTGCATCCTCCCCCCCCCCACACGCACACGCACACGCACACACACACTCTCTCTCACGCGCGCTTGCGGACCCCCCTCTCACCCTCTCTCTATTCCTCTCGTTTGTTTCAGGGAGTTTCACAACATATATTTCGGGTGAAATTTCGGTATCGAATTTTTTGGTGGAATACAATACCTTCTCTATCTATTTTTTACGTTGTACATACGTGCTAGAGAAAATAAATAGTAGGTATCGATACATAGATTTCACCGGAAATACATGTTTTGAGGATTCCTGATTCCAGAAAAGGTAATTTTAGAAATAGGGCATACATTTAGAAATGTATGTGTGTCTGAACAGCACTAACCAAATAAAGTCGGTCAAGTAATATATTTCAGGCCAAATGAAATGTAGGCATGTCTAATCCTCAGGGACTAGCCTCTGAAGTCCACTTACTTCTAAACGATTTTTGCGTAACTAGTATATCGTAAGAGATAAAATTCTTGCTACGACTAAACAGTATACCTCGTTAATGCGCACAGTTTCACATTTTGTGGAGTTAACCATTTCCAAGATACCCTTTGGATTTAAAACTTCCAATGCTTACACAATTTTCTCAAATGGAAAGTCAATATTCGTTTTTCGTTTTACTCCACACACCATGCAAAGAGAACCGAAATTCAATGTCATCAAATAGCGATCAGCAGTTTAAAGATTTGACTATCGCTTTGGCCTAGTGTATTCCCTTATATCCCTTCTACTTATAAGAAACTAAACAATAGGACCATTTCTGTTAATGATTATCTCGATTAGCATAAAGCAAATAGTAGAATAAGCTTTTGTAAGAATAGTTTTTGCAGAATAGATATAGAATTTTAAATAATATTGAATTTTATATGAATAGTATCATATTTTACGGTCTGATTACTCGTAAATTATGCACCATTTCATTGCATTATCACCATGCACTTGGATTATTTGCCTATAAAATTTGATTGGCCGAGAATTTTGTGCATTAAAAAAAAACGAATAAGTTCTTTGGCGGTAGAAAAGTATAACATCAGCATTGAAAAACTGGTACCACGTGGCAATAAATGTCTTTAACAGATGTAAATAAAGTTTTGTGTTAACTTTCGTTATTATTTAGTTATGCCAAATCGTTTGTTACTTTCTAGATGACCCTCATATATTATGTGAATTTGTCTTAGAGTGTCGTTTGAGTAAATTATATCAGAATGTTGTACAAATACTATTAATAAATAAAGCATATTGAAGGGAAATACAACTTTATTCACGCAACAGATTACTTATTTTGAAAGCATGAATTGTTGCCATAGTAGCTAAAAGGAAATAGTGCTTCCAATGAACAAGTAACACCCCATGCATTTCTGTTGAAGCAACAATTACTGTAGGGGGAAGGGGGATAATTAGGGTATACCCTTGCCTTTGTTCAAAGTGGGGGAGATAATGCAATACACCGACTTGACATGCAAACGACTTTGTAGGAGCCATATTTCCTGCCACTTAAGCGTGTTTTCCCTTTCTTTCATATGCCTTTAATGTTTGAAACTTCCTTTTCTATTCTGTCTTCGTTAAACATGTATAGGGGATTGATTCCGCTTCAAAGATTACCAGTTGCTTCCAATGCTTTGAAAACTGTGTGTGCGCGTGCGTGCGTGCGTGTGTGTGTGTGTGTGTGTGTGTGTGTGTGTGTGTGTGTGTGTGTGTGAGAGAGAGAGACCTCTTTCACAATTTAAATTATCCATAACATAAACTCAAAATGTATATGTGGTACATTCACATGCCTTCCTCTACCCATTCTTCAGCAAAATTGTCTTAAAAAGCTTGTGTATTCCACTCATATGAATTTCTCTAAAAAGCTTTGTTACAAAATATTCCTTTATCTACACCGTGGTAATCGAAATAAACATTAGCAGAAATGGTCGTGTTAGTTCCTTTTAAGTAGAAGGAAAGTAACGTAATTCACTAGGTTAGTCACTATGTGAAACAAGCGACCGGTTTTTTTAATGTGGCCAGAAGTAAAACAAAAGATATGAAACGAAAGATGACCTATCGTTTAGGATAAGTTTAAGTAAACCAATAACTAGGAATTTCTTTATATAAAGAAGTACGTATACAACATAAATTGTGGCTAATAACAGAAAATTCAATTTATACATTTGTCATGTAGATAAATATCTTTATTATACGGTGTTTTAATCAAAATTATAACCATTTTTGAAAGAAACAACACTTTGAAAAACTTTTTCATGTAAAGGGTAGTTTGGGGTGGGATTTTCTTGAAAATCTTCGTGTCGCTTCATCCTTGGAAGGCACCAAATTTGGTATTTATAGTTCTTTTCGCTTTTGAGCTATGCTGTCCACAGACCAACACTCGCATGCACATATACACGCAGGGACCTTACATTTTTTTTTATTCAAGGACCTCAAAATATATTTCGCGGGGAAATCTCGACATCGAACATACCTCTGCTATAGGCATAATAAGCGTGGAGGAAGCGTATTCCTCTACCTTCTTCACGTTAAACATCTGCAGGGCCGCGCCGTGGCAGAGTGTTTACACCACTCGCCTCTCACCAAACCCTCCGAGTTCGATCCTAGGCGACCGCATGTGGGATTTGTAGTGGACAAAGCGGCGCCGGAGCGTGTGTTCTCCGGATTTACGTTTCCCCCGCCATCGCATTCCACCGGTGCTCCATCTTCATTCCGTGTATTATCAGTGTCATCACCTGCGGTGCCACATATACTAAAAGCGGGCGTTAAACACAATAAAGAAAAACCATCCGCAGAAATGTTTTACATATTTACTTGTAGGTACAACGAGATTAGTGAATGCAATAGGCTTAAGCGATAATCGAATCTTCAAAGAGCTGGTTGCTATAGGACCAAATATGGAAAAATTGAAACTAGCAACACGGAATATCTCGGAACGATCAATTTCACGAAACAAATGCAGTGGCATAATTAGTGAGTATTGATGAGATTTACATTTTTTGCGTGGTAAGATTTTGTCGATTTACCAGGCTATGGTACGATTTACAGTTACGCTGAACTATTTCAGGATAAAGAAGGCTTCATAGGACATTTCAAAATAAAATAAAAAAAAAATAAAACAAGAAAACAAACCAAGATATGCAATTTATTTTTCATGAAATTAGCTCACGTACAAGGTCTGCATAAAAAGGAATGAGAACTATTTTGTTCTCTAAAATGACTTTATTGAAAGAGGTACTTATAGTTACACACCTTCAAAATAATCGCCCGTTATTTATGACCTTTTACCAATGTTCGAAAGACGTCGTATATTATCTGGGCGTCTATTCCTGTTGATGTCTCGTATTGACCGCCCTATAGCACGGATAATATTATCTCTAGTGTTGTGCTGGATCCCTCGCAGTGGTTCTTTCTCTTTGGCAAAGAGGTCGTAATCAAAGGGACTCAAGTCAGGACTCAAGTGGATGTTCCAGAATCTCTCATTGACAGCGGCGCAAGAACAGCAGCAGTGTGACCAGTATTGCCAACACTATTTTTTCCGTCAGACCAACACCCAAAAATGCGTCAAAATTAGAAATTTCCGTATTTTCTTTCAAAAATATAGAGGAAATTAAAACTCATGGAAACATTTATTGGTTAGACCTGAAAGATGGTCAAGGGATCCAATTGCACAGTGATTTGAACTATAATGTAAAATCAGCTTCTGCAGCATGTGTTTGATAGGCTGCAATTGCAATTTTGACTGTGAAGTTGAAAAGGATTCAGCTGTTCTTACTTTTTCCATGAAGGAGTAAATCTGACAAGCGCACGTTCACGTTGCACTGGCAATACTTGCACCGCCCACTACTAGGTTCCCCAGGCGCCTCTAACAACCATTCCTTTAATTGTTCATTATTTAACCACTCTGTTCTAAAATGTCGTGCGTACCGCTTAGCCTTCTGTTCAATAAGGCAATAAAAATGAAGAAAAAAAAAAACACTACTAAGCAACTGTAAACACGCAACGAGGCACCACAATAGATCACCGAATTAGCACCGCGTTCACTATGCTGCATTCAGAATAATTCACCCTGATTCATAAAGTAAAGCACGTTCATTGCATGACTTTATATGCAGTCTAATATTTATATGCCAATATTCCAGAGCTACACACACACACACACACACGCGCGCGCGCGCGCGCACACGCACACACACACAATCATGACACAGCCTTGCAGGTACGTAGAGGTTTAGTTTTTCTAAAGAGAGACAACATTAATTAAAATGTCCTAATAATATCCGCAAAAAATCCGTCAAGAACAAATTTTGCTCGTCATACAACTTTAAATTCTGCTATTTTACGGAAAATCCGATAAGTTCGCAATCCTGGGTGTGGCGTCTTGCATTATCGTGAAGAATGACGACGTGCTGTTCCATGAAATGTCGCCTGAGCGCTGGACGAAGGTGGTATAGTAGGAACGTGGAGTAGTAGGCAGCGTCTCAATGAATGGATGCTTCCCGGTTTTCCTCGTCCAAAGAAAGTGCGCGCCACACAAAGAGCTGTTCATTGTGGCGTATGACGGAATGACATTGATGGGGCAATACTGCATCACGTTGTAATACCAAGGGTGACGAAAAAAAAGTAACTTTTCCTGATATAAACATCTATTTTCAGTCTAAGAAATATTTAGGAACAAATATTAGGAGCATATTTTCACTTTCTCTACATTTACTACGTGCATAGTGTATAGAGAAGGTATTATATTGCACCCAAAAATTCGATATTGAGTGTTCATCGAAAATACACGTTTTAAGACCCCTGAATCCAAAAAGCAGTGTATCTCTAAAATAAATAACAAATGTATAAGTATATGCATATCACAATGTGTCGCCCTCCGTGGTGTAATGGTTACCATGCTAACTTCATATACCCAAGGTCGATGGATTTTTTCGGGCGTAAAAATGCTTAGCATGGCTTCCTTCGGAAGGGAAGTAAAGCCGTGGGTCCCGTGTCGTAGATTTACGGCACGTAAAAGAACCTCAAGCCTGATAGAGAGGCCTCTGAGCAAATTAAGCGGTTTTTCACGCTCATTATAGAATGGGACGCTGAGAACCATAGCAGTTAAAGAGCGTCCATAAATAACACGCCACTTCCATTTCTATGTCACAATGTGTGAAAAAAAATTAAATTAACACAACTGACCGTAATAGTTAGATTAACTATGAAGCCCGGGACTTGAAAATACTCACGACATTGTAAGTCGCAATTGGAGTATGCATCCATCTCAAAATAATTTGAGATCACCTTGTGGTATACTGGGAAACGTGCGAGTCAGTTGAGAAGTTTAATGCCGTGCCGGCATGTTGCCATGGTAGCTCATTGGTAGAAAACCGGCTAGAGACCGGGAGATCCATGGCATTGCATTTTTCAGACCGACTACCTACACCGGCTTGTGTAAAAAAAATAACATATACACTGTTATTGCACGAATGTTTGCACAAAAGATGTCTGATTTTGAACTCCAAACTACTGCAATCTGGATCATTTCGAGAACTTTCTAAATGACCCTCGTACAAGAGGTCAGCTGTTCTCACCACAGTGCCTGGATGTTTTCAGAAATCGGCGTTATCATTGCATTACGAAGCAAACATGAATAAATATATCTCTACAGTAGCAATGCAACATTTGGCGCATCAGAGGGTATTAATCCAAATCGATAAGATAAACCAACAGACTTTTGTATTTACCTCTCTTATCAGGCAATATATGACAGATGGGAAATGACCTTCAACTGTTGATTATAGGTTTTGGTATTATATGTCGTGTCAAATTGGTTTAACACATGTTATGACGTGAGATTTAAAAATAAATCCCTTACACAATGATGCCCACGAAATCCAATGCCCTAGCATTTCTAACCTAGATGTAAAAAATGATGTGCTCTATTTACATGGATTTCTCTACCTTTTCTGCAACAAACTATTCTTCTATCTGTTTCCTGCCAATTGAGGAAAACGTCATCAGAAGGTCTTTTTCTTATTTATTTCCTTTCAGGCACAACGGAAATAAGCGAATATACTAGACTAAAGCTGGTCGTTATTTGAAAGCCAGTTCTTTTTGCATGGCTAAGATTAAAAAAAAAAAAAAAAAGCGATCGACGACTTCCGTTTGAGAAAAGTGTATTTTAAAATTGAAATCAATAACAAGCAAAATCTCGGAAATGGTTAACTTAAAATTAGGGAAAAAAAACGAAAACAAAAAAAACGTAGTTGCCATTCGTTGTGCGTTTTAACGAGATCTGCATTTTTTATGTAGAAAGATTTGTTTATGGTTTGCGAATTACCAGTTATGCATACTGAATTATAATGAACAGGAATTCTGAGGCTATTCCTAAACAACTCATGATATACATTTAATTTGACATAAAATATCTTAAACTTGATAAATTCTAAACTAACTCGTTAGCCTTTGAGAAAATAAAAAATTTCGAAAAATTCTCTATTTAAAGGGTAGTTGCTAAAGTTTGAAGTTGCTAAACTTAAATATCAAGTTGGATATTTAACGATTTAATTTAAACACCCAAAGACCTTTTTTTTTTTTTTTTTTTTTTTTTAATGAGTGTTTAAGATTCAGGGCACTCAAAGCACGTATTTCCAATAAAGTCTCAGAATTGAAATTTTATGTGGAATAAAATACTTCCTCTACCAATTACATTGCACATGGTAGAGAAAATAACAGTTTAGTTTCTGGGAACGATTTCCTCTTCCTTACATGAAATATTGTTAGTTAAAAGTTATTTTCAATGGGGTCTTGTGCGCAGAACCGTCCCTTCCGCGATTCCGTTGATATTGACAAAGGAATGCAGTATTTTCTTTCCATTAGTTCTCCATCTATGCAAGCTGGTGTGTGTTCTTCCTAAACATCAATTGGGAATAGATTATTAATATCGAATCAGCCAACTGCTGAAACGTGTGAATGTGCACGTACGTTTACTTCAATTTGATCATACTTTTACTCTACTTCTTTATAAGGACTTCTATAAAGAATTGTCTATATTTGAAATACGTTTTTAAAGCTTTAACCCATATGGAAAGTATTTGTGACTGCCTTCGTGGTCGAGTGGTCAGCGAGCTGACTTCTCACCGAAGGGTCACGGCTGGGGCGGGGAATTTTACTTTAACCAGAATTATTCCCTAACCCCCACAGAGTCTGAAGCATGAATATAAGAGTGAATGTGCGTTTAACGTCATAAAAATAATTAACCTGATGTTCTAAACCTACAGTAATACGAGTTGTTTCACAATTCTAAGCACCCCCGATATGACCATTTAAGTTAAAGGGGACTTACAAATGAAACAATTAAAAAAAAAATATTTGTAATAAAGCCTCTTATGTTCGAATTATGCCTACACTTTCATATGAAAACTCTTTAAAAATGAACAATATATAGTTTTACTTTATAGCACGCATGTACATCGTACATAGTAAATAAGGAAGGTATTGAATTCTACCAAGAATTCGGCAGTGAAATTTCACCGGAAATACTTATTTTGAGGTCCCCTGCATAAAATGTTTAGAAAAGAGCCCTCGTGTGTGTGACCTGCATAACTAAAACGAAAAGTCGGTTTAAATACCAAACTTGGCATTTTAAGTCCAGTATCTTCAAAGGATGCAACACAAAGATTTTTAGGAAGATCTCCCACCTCCAACCTCAGCTAACCTTTGCATGCAAGATTTTTCGAAAATGTTGATATCGTTAAAAATGGGTCTAATGACTTTTATTAAAATGCATGAGAAACGAAATATACCTATATCTTGAATTTCTGGGAATAGCCTCTGAAGACCTCATTCTGGATTACTTTTGTATAACAGGTAAATCATAAGGCATAGACAAAAATGTACATGTCTATATCGTTGGAAGACATAATTTTTGGTGCAAAATTGAGAACACTGTACCATGCCTGCGGTCTTCACTATTTCGCGAACTTTGATTCGTTGATCACTCAAAACCGTATCACCTCTACGACGTCCGAAACGATGTTCATTTGCAGATGTGCGACCACGTTTAAATTAATATATCCAACTATAAATTGCTGCAAAGGCAGGAGCAGATGTGCCATGAACTTTATCCAACTCGGCTTTTATCCCTTTCTGTGTAAGCTTTTTAATTAGAAATGTTTAATCACCGCAGTAAACTCGATTTTTTCCTTGTTTCTAAAGAAGCACAGATTGTGTGACAATCAAACCACGTGATGTATTGTAGCTGACGCTTTAACTGACCTAGTAAGAGACGACTGTTACTAAATAAACCTTTTTCGATGCTACGAGTGTAGCTTCTTGGATTTTCCAAGGACTTATTGGACGCCCCTCCCATTTCAAAATCTGACAAATTTATGTTTTCCTGTGCTGACATAACTAACGGATACATTTAACTAAAGGTTTATTCATTAGTTCAGCACTTTCGTATTGCTGACATCACCTCTAGCTTTCATGGCTCTAAAATTCAGCAATCTGGTTTGAAAATGTACATATCTTACGTTGACGTGTCGTACCTAAGTAAAGTGAAGTTCCTTTAAGTTGCGTGGAACAAGAACTGGAAGACCTTGGTTTACAAAAGAGTATGAGCGTGGTTACCTTCGAAGTTACGAAGCGATAACCTCTAGACTAGGTTGTTTGCATTAACTTTTTGTAATTCCTCTTCAGTCTGATTCATTTCCTGAAATTCCGGTGTCACGTTGAAGTTTACTAAGCCGAAAAAACCGATAAGAACTATGCTATGCTAAAATGAATCTGTTCAATGCTTTAGGGTTACGTATTGCATTCAATTCACTAATAATAATCATCAGTATTTTGTTTAGGTGAGGAGGGGTGTTTAATGTCGACTACTTATTTTTTAATTCCAAATTAATCTTATGTTAGAAATCGTCAGAGCATTTTGTAACTATATATTTAAGACTTTTCAATTGTCACCCTTTTTACAAGAGACGAAATCTGGAACTGTTGTTTTAATATCAGACATATGTTTAAACGAAAACACGTTTTACTTTCTCTACACTTAGAACATCTGCATAGAGAAAAATTTCGAATTCGAGATTACACCAGAAATATGTTTTGAGGCCCCTGAAAAAACCATGTTTAGAAAAAGGTGGTTTGTGCGTATGTTTATGTGTGCCCATTTGTCTGTCAATACGATAGCTCAAAAACCAAAAGTCGGTTAAATGCGAAATTTGATATTTAAGTTCAGCATGGTGGCGCCGTGGCTGAGTGGTTAGACCGCTCGCCTCCCACCTAGGCGGCCCAGGTTCGATCCCAAGCACCCGCTGGGATTGAACCTATGGTAGATTTGTGGTAGACGAAGCGGCGCCTGGGCGCCACCCATTCCATCAATTGCTCCATTATCACCGTTCCTATCATCCATTTCGCTTTAATTTTATATCATCCATTTCCTCACGCTCATGCCTGGCTGTGAGCCGACCACTCGTTCCAGGTTCTTCATTCTGTGGTTCCTGCCGTTGGCTCCCCGACAGGTTTCTGACCCCTAGGCAACCTTGTAAGTCCTAGGGGAGTGTCAGTCCCACATACATACGGGGAGAGTAAGCCAATTACGAAACAAAACAAAATAAGTTCAGTATCATACAAGGATGCGACACGAAGATTCCTCCACTACAGACTACCTTTTACATTGAAAAAAATTCAAAAAGTTTGATTTTCCCAAAAATGGCTCTAACAATTTTAATTAAAATAGGCACCATATATTGAAGATATTTTCGTGACAATATATATATTGAATTTTGCTAGTACCGTTTGGGATTTGGGGTGTGAGTTATCCCTGTTTTTCACGCACCTAGAGAAAGAGCTGCTGCTTTCGGCTACTGCTTTGGTTCGATTGCGATGAGCACTTTCTTCACTCTCTCAGTGCGGATAAGTGGCATAAAGTCTATTCTAGTCGCTTTGGAACAAAAAATCTGATGAGTTCTATTCACATGATTTTCTCTACATCTTAGTGACAAATTATTATTAATAAGCTTATTCTTCTAAATACTTCATTATGATCAAAACATTTGCAGAAACGGTCGTATTACTTAGTTCCTTGTAAGTAGAAAGCAAATAAGCGAATATACTAGGCTAAACCGACAGTCAAATGTTTTAAAATGCGTTGTTATGGGACTGAAATAAATTTCTTTGCCTGGCCAGAAGTTGACAAGTTCCCACATGAGAAAAATTTAAGTATTTTAAAACTGAATCTAATAACAAGGAATATCTCGAAAATGACCAACTCCACGAAAAACATGTGTATGACATATATTGTTTGTTTTAACGAGATCTACATTTGTTGTGCAGTACGTTTTTGTCTATCTCTCACGGTTTACCAGTTATGCAAAATTCATCCAGAATGAACAGGTCTACAGAAGCTATTCCCAGAAAATTGAAGATATACATTTTATTTTTTATGGAAATGTCTTTGATATGCGGCATTTTAACCAAAATCGTTAGAGCTATTTTTGAGAAAAACATTTTTAAATATTTATCCTTGCAAAGGGTAGTTTGGGGTGGGGAGATTTTCTTGAAAATCTTCGTGTCGCATCCTTGGAAGATACCAAACTTATATACCAAGTTTGGTATTCGTTTGAGGTATGATGTTCACACACACACGGACATTTTTCTAAAAATGTTTTTTTTTTTTTATTCATGGTGTTCCAAAACATGCATTTCCGGTGAAATCTCGGTATCGAATTTTTGCGTGAAATACATTACCTTCTCTATACAGTATGTACATAGTACCTATAGAGAAAGTAAAAACACTTAGAAAGAAAATTTACTTTCTTCTATTCTTACTACTAACACCGTATATACAAAACTACATAGTTTGAGCCTATGCTTTAAGAATTTACCCTATTACTTTTCATTCACTTCTGAGCCAGCAGATAAGCACATATTTTCTAATATATAGGAAAAACATTCACCGGCGTCATCCATAATATTGTCCTTCAGGACCCTGACGTTCTAGGTCAGTCGTACTCTTTAACAATTTGCCCAAACGTTCACTCTGTTGCTGGTTCTTTTATAACACACAGACTTTCTAACCATGCTATTTTCTCATTGGACGAATTTCCGCGCCCTTACCTCGTCCTCATAGCGTTTGTTGGTCACTCAAAACTGCGAACGTGACGAAGAAAACAATGAAAACTCCCCCGATTCTGTCAGTTTCTGAATTCCTCGAAAGTAAGTTTGCTACCTTATTGCACGCACTGAATATAAACAAAATATTCCTGCGCTAAGCTCTTTTACACAACAGAAGACTTGCAGCCTTGAGCTACATTGTGGAAATAACAAAAACACGTCTTTGCTTACCTCGAAAAGGTTGTAATATATTTAATTCTAGCTGAAATATTACTTCATCTGCCCTGAAGTGAACATTATGGGTTTTTAATTAAATATTCAATCTTCTCTTTATATTAACTATATGCATCTATTTTTAATATTTACATACACAAGATATACCGATTCAATTTTCTGGGGATAGCCTCTTCATGATCAATGGGTATCGTTTAACTGGTAAACCATAAGTTAGACAAAATTTTATTACAGAATACACTAAGAAGTCATTGAAATATACAATTTGTATTAAACTTTTTCGTAGAGTTTGGTGTTTATAAATATATTGTGTGCTGAAATTGTTAACCTCTCTTAAACTTTCTGTTTACTTTCTTTACACGTACAATGTACATAGTGTATAGAGAAGGTATTGTAATGCACCCAAAATTCCATACCGAGATTTCAAAAGAAGATTTTTAGAAAAAAGTTCGCGCGTGTGTGTGTGTTTCTGGACTTTGCTCAAAAACGAAAATACCATTATATATCAAGCTTGGTATCTTACAAGGATGCAACACGAAGATATTCAAGAAAATCCTCCACTTCAAACTACCATTTACATGGAACAAATTCCGAATTTTTTTATTTTCCCAAGAATGGCTCTAATAATTTTTATTAAAATACCTTATGTTGTGGTATGACAAAGGAATATCTTGAATTTTCAGCGAATAGCCTCTTGAAGACCTCTTCATTATGGATGGTTTTTATATAAGTGGTAGATCGTAAGAGATAAAAAAAAAAAAAAACTTGCTATACAAAAAATGTAGATCTCATTAAAACACACAATTTATGTCGTATACTTTTTTTTTTTTTTTTTTTTTTTTTTTTTTTTTTAGTAGAGTTAACCGTTTTCGATATATTCCAGATTATTGGTTTCAATTTTAACCAATTAAACTATTCTCAAACGGGAAGACATCTTTATTCTCGTTTCTCGTTTGTTTACCGAACCTCAGTTGTTACACATAGTGACTGGCTTTTAAAGGACGAGTATATCGCTTTAGCCTGTGCATTTTCTTATTTCCCTTTAATTACAAGGAAGCTAGTAATAAGACTAATTCTGCTAATGTTTATCTTGATTAGCATGATGCAGATAACAGTATAATTTTTGAATAAAATATTTGTTTATGGAACAGCTAGAGTACATCATGTGAATGGAACACATTAAGGTTTTATTCTTCTACTTACAAGGGACTAAGTAAAAAGGACAAATTCTGCTAATGTTTATATCGATTAGCATGATGTAGATAGAAGAATGCGTTTTTTAACAATAATTTGTTACAGAGATGTAGAGAAACTCATGCGAGTGTAACACATTAGATTTTTTTCCTTATTTTCTCCCCAATTTTACATTAGTCCGCCTGGGTAGTGTGGGTGGTAGCGTGTTTGCCTCACATTCAAAAGATCGTCAGTTCGAATCTCGCTTAGGGTGAGTTACCCGGATAAGGTGTTTTTCGGGGTATTCCTTTATCCTGAGAAGACTAAACTCGAGCAACTTGAAGCTCCAAGATCCCAGAGATCATTTGATCATCATTTCAGCAATTTCATTCATCATTCCATATGACCAACCAGGTTAAAGGGAGTTAAACTAAAAAAAAAAATTAAAATTAACGTGATGTTCATTTCTTTTAAATTTATTTTATATCGCTTGACTCATTGACCATATCGCGATTCCAAAAAGATTCAACCATTTTATAATAAAATTAAATTGTAAAGTATCATTTCTTGAAACCCTGTGTTGCTAATCACGTCACTCATGTTCGGAACTTCACAATCTCGTCTTTGTTTGAACCAGGAGCTCATGACCAACTATACCAGCATGTTGCTTTTAAACAAACCTTAATATTAAGAAGTTTACGGTATATCGTGAATAAACATGAAACAATAGAAAAATGCTGGTTTTGATCGGTGTAGTAGTGTATATAGGATCCATATAAAACACTAATGCATCTCTTTCAGCTTTGATAGATTTTAGAAAATCATGTTCATCAAGAGACAATCTATGGGAGCTCTTTGAATTTGTCATAGTGGTTATACACCTATCTACATTTATTATTTTATTGAAATTTTGTGTTTAGCCCGATTCGCTAAGCAAATAAATACAACTTCCCGTTGGCATCGATCCTAAATTAATATTTAGGCTGCTTTTTATATAATTTGAATTTTTTCATTCCCATAAGAGATGCTCATAGAATGTTCAACAATTATTTTGTTGCTTCCTTAACCATCTTCTTCTATGTAAACAAAACAGGTATTATTAGCGATTTTTCTTTTGACTTAATTTTCCGATTGCAACCTGTACTTTTGATGCACATATATAGCGAATTATAATGAAAGTTTAAACAATTTTTTGCTTTCCAACCATGTAATGAGCAGTTGCATAAAGTAATGGTGACCATTATAACATATAAACGTGTGTATAAACTTACATTAAACATCATACTTATTAACTCCAGTGAGCTTGTGAATTCAAAAAAGATTTAAACATTGTGAATTATTAAATCTACGATCGTGGTTTTACCTACATTTCACTCTTTTGAATAAACGCTTTTTGAATTTATTCCGTTCGTGTCATTCGTTGCTGCTCTTAAACCAAAACATCCTGATATATACACATTTTATAACATCAGAGATCAGCCGAGGTGTATCAAGAGACATCGAAGTTAACGCAGCCATCTTGTTACTGGAGAGACCAATTCGTGTTGAGTAAAATACCAGCCGTCGAAGTTCATCAGTAAAACTCTCTCAAACAGAAACATCAGTTTCATATACATACTGCACAAAATATGTGACATTCTCTACACATACACTGGATCTATAGCTTGCCTGACTATCTTTTGTATGCTTCATCATAAAAGGTGCAACTTGCCTCATCGTCCTGATGTCATTTCTTATCGAAAGTTGTAATGCCATTCTACGTATGTCGTTGTAGGCGAGTCCAAAAACTTGCTTTCCATTTGCTACTACAGTTTCTCTCCAGATCTGCAGAATCAGCAGGGTTTCTTCACAAAGTTTGTCACCAAAATATCGGATCTACGTCTTTCGTCTTTCTTCCTTTAGCGATCCATATATCGTAGTATATTATTAGCCGATATCAGCGCTTGTGTAGTTTACAAGGTTTTAGGTCTTTCAATTTCTATGATTCATTACGGCAGCGGCTGCCAACATTAATAAAAATAATACTGATGTTGTGTATCCTGACATCTAAGAGATTTGAGACTATTGTACATTTTTAAGAACAGAGGAAGAAATGCATTCTACAGCAATTCTGTGCGCGCTTTAAGTAATAATGCTTTACTTCAAGAATGACAAAAGTTCTCTGGTGTTTGTTTTAATTTGGACTATTTTTTTTAAAAAAAATGCGCTGATTATAGTAGTGTGCGAGCAAATAGAGATTTTCGTGTAAGCTTTAGCAATTTCCACTGGTCGATTAGGTGTAGGTTAGAGTTTGTGCAATTTGTTTTATTTACAGCATTTCTGCTAAAGCATGTGAGCGAAGCAAGCAGGCGTTCTGTTAGCTCTAAGTACGTGTCTGTAAACAAACCGATTTTCGTGTAATTTGATTTTAGTAATTTCCATTGTTTTTATCAAAGCATGCGAGCGTAGCAAGCATGCTGTGTTAGCAAGTTAGTGTGTGTGTGTGTGTGTGTGTGTGTGTGTGTGTGTGTGTGTGTGTGTGACTTTGTACTGCTTTCGCTTTCATCAAAATATGCGAGCGAAGCGAGCGTACGCTCGTCAGCTCTAGGTTAGGGTCTATTTGTTTTTAGTAATTTCTACTGATTTCATCAAAGTATGCGAGCGAAGCGAGCTCGGTTATCTTTAGATTAGTGTGTGTGTGTGTGTGTGTGTGTGTGTGTGTGTGTGTGTGTGTGTAAATAAACTGATTTTCGTGTAATTTGCTTTTAGTAATTTTACTGCTTCATCAAAGCATGCTCGCTTCGCTCGCATGCGCTCTTTAACTCTATATCAATGTGAATGTGTGTGTGTACGTGTGTGTAAATAAACAATTTTAGTGCAATTATCTTTAATAACTTCCACTGCTTGATCAAAGTATGCGAACGAAAGTGCATTCTTTCTATTACGTTAGGTGTCGGTTAGTGTGTAAATTAGCTAGTTTTTGTAGTTAAATTTTAGCCATTTCCAATGGTTTCGCCAAAGCATGCGTGCGAAACGAGCTAAGAATACGATCAAAGCGACTATACGCCCTCTTGACTATACGCCCTCTTACTCTAAATTTTTGTGTGTAAATAAACTGATTTTAGTGCAATTTGTTTTGTTGAATTCATTGAGCATTAACAAAGATACAGTGGCATGCCATTTCAAAACAATCAGTTTAACTAATGATATATACGAACTCTTTGACAGTATAAATTTCATAAACACACAATGAAAACCAACAGAACTTAGACCTGTGGTAGAAAGTCTTTTGCTGCTTCTGTCTATCATCCATAGATTTTTTTTTATTTGTTTCGTTTTTTAAGCAAATTCAAATAGCCTGCATGTTTTTTTTTTTTTTTTTTGGGGGGGTGGCCAAACATGGGGATGCTGTATTTGCAGTCTTTCCATTTTACTTCCAAGGTATTTGTATGAAAGATGTTTTCACCTGCCAGACGTCTAAGGTTCTCTTGATGCCCTTCTCCACTTTGATGAGTACTCAAACTCCACTGAGAGGTTGTCCCGTAGATGCTGGAAACCCTCATCTTGTAGTGTATCAAAGGATTTCCAGCAGTCTGATATTGTCCCTGGTAATATCCACTCTTGGACAAGAGCGAGAAGAGTGTCCTTATCCCTAGATTCCACCAGCACCAGGATGAAATTGGTGTGCACCTCCCATTGCATGACACCAAACACCCTCTGTCCCTTAACGTAACGGCCGCGCTGGTATTTCCTCCTGCCGAACTTAGACTCGTCTATTTCGACAATGTTCCAACACCTCCGATTGGTCTTCTAAATCCCAATTAAAGCAAGTTGTGCGGCAGTAATTGGACTAATCCACCAACGTGTGGGAAGAGGATGTCAATTTATTTTTTACGACTGCATGCCTTGGATTGGGCATGATGCACCATGAGATGCAGAACTGTATAATCTTCTTCGGTGTTAATATTGTGCAGTCCAAAAATGCTCCTGTTCTTGCACTGGGTCTAAGATCAGCTGTCCTTTACTACATCTGAAAATCAACCTGTTTCCTATGTACCATTTAGATTATAGTACACAATCGCACACTGGGTATCAAGATATTTCGCTTATTATGCTGCATTTGCTCCCCCACCTATTGTCTTGTTATACTTAAGATTGTTATTTCACACCCTCTACATGCCATATTTTACCAGAAAAGTATTCTGCAGTATTATGATTTTTGTGATTCAAATCAAACAAAACTGCAACGCATGCTTATTAGAACAGAGGACTCGCTGATTTCGTGGAAAAAGTAGGTTGGCAGTATAGTTGTGAGTGCGTAAAAATTACAAAATGGAATGTGTTGTTTGCATTTTGAGTCGACTTGTATATATAAGAAAATATCTTAATTAGGGCTACAACAACTAAAAGTGATCACATCTATTACAGTACACACGTTCCATGTGAATATTGAATTGCTCAGGTTAGTATTTTCAACAGTTTCAATCTGGACGTCCCTCGGAACCTTGATCATTTCTTGCATTGTTTCACTAGTTATCGGACAGGTGGGGTTCATATGATGCATATCATTCATAGTTGGCGTTCATATTACAAAATTCAGAACCATCAATATTTGGATGAACTTTATCACTAACCATTAAAAGATTGTAAAACCAGAGCGAAGTCCTGTTTAGCTCGTTTGGTTTGGTTTCCTACAGAATCCCATTGTTTCACTATCGGACAGAGGCTTACAAATCATTCATATCGTTCATAGCTAGCGTTCGTTCATATTGCAAAATTCAGGACTACCAATATTTGATTATAAATTATCACTAGCCATTAAAATATTGTAATATTAGAGCGATGCGCCATGTTAGGTTTGCGTTAGTGTGTGTAGATAATCTGATTTTGCTGAACTTATGTTACTAATTTCCACTGGTTTCACTAAAGCATGCGAGCGAAGCGAACATGCGTGCGCTGTGTTAGGTCTAGGTGTGCTTACGCGCGCGCGCATGTGTGTGTGTGTGTGTGTGTGTGTGTGTGAGAGAGAGAGAGAGACAGAGAGAGAGAGAGAGAGACAGAGAGATAGAACGAGAGAGAACTGATTTTTGCTTCTGGTTCGTAAACAGTTGCTTTCTACGTAAATTTTCGATTGGCTTCTAGACACTCCGCATTGGATAATAAGGTTAATTTTATTAAAAGTGTTACATATATGATGCAACTATTGTACTATATCTTTACCATCAAAAAGTCCGCATATTTCAGCATACAGAATCTTCATGCAGACTCCTATATACCAGAAAGTATTGTAGAGAAGTAAGACGGCAGATTCACTGGTGTTTTCGTGCTCCTCACAGAAATAGTTCGCAATCTAGTTAAAAATTAAAAGAAAATGTAAATTGCTGTGTTCTTGCAGAGGAACAATTCTACAACATCGAAGGAAAATTAGAGAGCCAAAAAAATCTGAGAAATGGTTTTATTCAAGTGGTTATGAAGAATTACCGACTCTAAATGCAATCTTTCTAAAAAGGTGTGTGAGATGTGTGAAGCCACAATGACCTTTGCAACATATATGACGAAGATATCCGATTATTATAATTTGCATGAGAAATCAATGCCTGAATTTAAGGAGGTATGAATATCCGACTCCTTCGGCAAACAACCTGATTCCCAGTGCCAAGAACATTTCTCTTATGCTGGCCACGCATCCAAGCGAAAGCTCTGTATTATAAGAATTGTCTTTCACAAACTTGATATGTTCCTTTCACACGACTCTCTCTACTTATTCTGCAACAAATTATACTTGCAAAATTGTATTCTTTTATCCACTCCATGGTTATCAAGACCATGGAAATAGTCTCATTACTTATTTCGTTGTGGGTAAAAGAGAAATAGGGAGACACACTAGGCTAAAGCGATAATCAACAATTTAAAAGTTTGTCGCCAAATGATTACGTTTAAATTACATTCTCTTTACATGTTCAGAATCAATAAATAAACAAATAAAATAAAAATAAAAAGGATAAACGAATGACGGCTTTCCGTTTGAGAAAAATATTAGCATTGGAAACTTTAAACCAATAACAAAGAGCGCTTAACTCCACAAAAATATATCTGCCATAAAGTATGCGTTTTAACGAGATCTCTCTCTTTCTTTAAGATTGTAGCAAGTCTCCCATACGGTCTATCAGTTATGCAAGTCATCCAAAAAGAAGAGAACTTCAGAGTTTGTTCCCAGAAAATTAAACACACACTTCATTTTCCATGAACATACCTTAAACCTATGCTATTTAATTAAAATATTTAGACATATTTTTGAACAAATGACAATTTTCGAAAAAAGTTCCATGTATGGTTCTCTTGAAAATCTTCGTGCCATGTCCTTTAAAGATGAACTTAAATATCAAGTTTGGCTTAGAGGACTTTTCGTTTATGAGTTATGCTGTTCAGACACAAGGACAATTTTTCTAAAATGATCTTTTTTATTCAGGGGTGATCAAAACATATATTTTCCGTAAATTTCGTTACCAAATTGAGTGGTGTACAATACCTTCTCTATCTGCTAAGTACGTGGTAGGGAAAGTAATATATAAATCGACTAACACTTGGACAGGCCCTTCATTATTCAGTCTCCTTCATTCTTCCATTAATTTCGCTTTCTTCATCTTTTTTTTAATTTATTTATTTAAGGTCACTTTATAACAACAAAGGTCATCAGCGACCACAATATTCTTACAAGATCAATGTATATACAACATTTAATACAAATATATTACAGCTGTGGTCATAAACTTAACTATTTGAACTTTGGTAACAGTTAAGTATAGTACATGTAAATTGATAAACAATTATAATAGTAACAACTGTGGTTATAACAAATTACATTATATACATATCACATTTGTGATATCTCCATTAACTTGATAGCTTTTCTGCATCCTTCGGTGGTGTTAAAAATGTAAACTCTTGAGGTTTAAGTTCCTTCTATCGTTCAGTAAAGCAGGGCACTCGAGGATAAGGTGAGATGTTGATACGACTTCTGGAACTGAACATTTCGGGCATAGATCTTTGGTTGTTTTCTTCAACAGATAATCATAACTGAGGTTGAAGTGGCCGATGCGCAACCTGGTAAGTAAGACATCTTTATACTATAATTTATTACATTTTCTGTCTTGAATCGTTGATTCTATATTTACAATGCCTTCCTGTGTTAACTCTAAGCAACCTGTTTCTCTGTGTGTACTGATGCTGAATCATTCCTTCACCTACTATTCTTAAAATAGATTTATTGTTTATCTTGTCTTCATTTTACACGTTCTATTTGTCTCCATTTTGCAGTATTCTTGGAAGTATCTGATGTGTTCCATCACCTGACTTGCTCTATATCTCGGTAACAAATTATAGTTAAAAATGTAATCTTCCATCTTCGTGCTAATCGACAAACATTAACAGAAATGGTTTTATTATAGCTTCTTTTTAAGTAGATGGGAAATAATGGAATGCACTAGGCAAAAACGATAGTCAAATATTTTAAAAGCTGGTTGCCATGTGAATAAAATGCGTTCGTCACTGCCAGGAGTTGACAAATCCCCGTATTTGCATTTTAAAACTGAAAAAGAATGTTTAAAAATGTTTAACTCCACGAAAAAAATGTATATTACAAAAATTGGATGTTTTAACAAGATCTACATTTTTTGTGTAGTAAGTTTTTGTCTATCTCTTACAGTTTACCAGTTATGCAACATTCAGCAAAATTTATCCAGAATAAAGAGGTCTTCAAAGACTTCCCAGAAAATTCAAGATATTCACTTTGACATGTAAATATCTTTAATACACGGTATTTTAATCAAAATCATTGGAGTCATTTTTGAGAAAACCAACATTTTCGAATTTTTTTTCCAGGTAAAGAATAGTTTGGGGCGGAGGGAATTTTATAAAAAATTTTGTATCACATCCTTGGAAGATAGTAAACTTAAATACCAAGTTTGGTACTTTACGAACGTATCGTTTTTTAGTTGTGTTCAGACACACGGACTCACATGGACTTTTTTCTAAAAGTGCTTTTTATATACAGGGACCCTAAAACGTATATTTCCGGTGAAATCTCGGAATCGAATTCTTCGGTTAGAGTGCAATACCTTCTCTGTACACTATGTGCATAGTACATGTAGAGAAAGTAAAAAAATCAATGGTAGCTTTCGTTGCTTTCAAACGCATAACTCTGCCTTTTGCAGTTTAAATGTTTTGAACTATAACCTTAAAGGAACATTCTTGTCTCCCCCGCGTCCTGGGTTATTAAGATCTTAACAGTGGCGTGTATAGCGTGGAAAAAAGGTAAGAACTGTTTACGCAAGGAAATTGGATTTTCCATATTAAATCGATATTCCTGTGAGTTACAGAACAATGAAAAGCTACAATCATTTGTGATTCGTGTATTACTTTCTCTATACGCACTATGTACTTAGTGTATAGAGAAGGTATTGCACTCCACCAAAAAATTCGATACCCAGATTTCACAGGAAATATATGTTTTAGGGTCCCCAATATCCAAAAAAAAAGCATTTTCACAAAAAGGTCCGTGTGTGTGTGTGTGTGTGTGTGTGTGTGTGTGTCAGTGAACACGATAACTCAAAAATGAAAAGGCGGTAAAATACCAAACTTGGTATTTTAGTTTAGTATCTTCCAGAGGTGCGACACTAAGATTTTGAGAAAAATCCCCCCACCCCCAACTACCCTTTACATGGAACTTTTTTCGAAAAGTTTGATTTTCTCAAAAATGGCTCTAACGATTTTGATTAAAATTTCGTATATTAAAGATATTTGCCTGACAAATAAAATGTATATCTTGAATTTTCTGCGAATAGCCTCTGAAGAGCAGTTTATTCTGGATAAATGTTACTGAATTTTGAATAACTGCTAAACCGTAAGAGATGGACAAAAACTTACTACACAAAAAATGTAGAGCACGTTAAAACACACAATTTATGTTATATACATGTTTTTCGTAAGTTCGTCGTTTTTGAGACATTCTTTATTTTTGGTTTCTGCTATGAAAAACTTCTACTTTTCTCATACAGGAACTTGTCAACTCCTATCCATATAAACAAAGAAACTTCATTGACATAGCAACCAGCTTTTGACTATCATTTTAACCTATACTACTCCCTTATTTCGCTTCTACTTCAAGGAAGCACGTAATAAGACTATTTCTGCTCATTTTTTCTGATTAGCATAAAGTAAATAGAAGTATAAGTTTTTTAAGAATAATTTGTTGCAGGGATATAGAGAAAGTCATGTGAATGGTACTAAGTGCAACTGTAATCCCCCTCAGCTTCACATCACTGGTTACTATTAAGGGACGATAAGATCCTAGAGAGTTTAATAAAAGAAGTAGTTAACTGAGCTAATAATTACTTTCTCTACAAGTACTAGATACATAGCGTATAGAGAAGGTATTGTATTGCACTAAAAATTCGACACCGAGATTTCACCAGAAATACGTGTTTGGGACTCCCTGAATCCAAAATAAGCATTTTTAGAAAAACGTTCTTATATGTGTACGTCTGTAGGCAGCATAGCTCAAAAAGGAAAAGTCCGTCAAATACCAA
Source organism: Hymenopus coronatus (assembly GCA_030762935.1). Classification (NCBI taxonomy): domain Eukaryota; kingdom Metazoa; phylum Arthropoda; class Insecta; order Mantodea; family Hymenopodidae; genus Hymenopus; species Hymenopus coronatus. The sequence continues at coordinate 122,293,420 of CM060886.1, forward strand.
ACTTGATATTTAAGTTCAGTATCTTCCAAGGATACGACACGAAGATTTTCAAGAAAATCCCCCCAGCCCTAATTACACGGAAAAACTTCGAAAATTTTGGTTTTATCAAAAATGGCTCTAACGATTTTGATTAAAATCTCTTAAATTTAGGATATTTACATGAAAAATAAATGTATATTCTGAATTTTCAGGGAATAGCCTCTGAAGTCCTCTTTATTCTGGATAAATTTTTCTGAACTTTCATAACTGGTAAACTGTAAGAGATAGACAAAAACTTATTGAACAAAAAAGTTAGATCTCGTTAAAATACACAATTTGTGTCACATACATTTTTTTTTCGTTGTGTTGGCCGTTTTAGAGATATTTCTTGTTATTATTTTCAGTCTTAAAATAGTTATTTCTCATACGGGAACTTGGCAACTCTTGATCACGCAAAGAAAAGGATTCTAATCCCATAACAACCACATTTTAAAACATTTGACTGTCGGTTTAGCCTAACACTAGGGTAAACCGACAGTCAAATGTCAGTTTATTAAGGTGTTTTCCTTCTACGTATAAGGAACTAAGTAATAAGACCATTTCTGCTAATATTTTTCTCGATTAGCGTGAAATAGAAGAGGATGAAGCTTTTTTAACAATAATTTGCTGCAGCGATGTAGAGAAAGTCATGTGAATGGAACACAAGATTTTTTTGGTTAGGTATTATGGGGTAATTAAAAGATAAAATGAACTCTTTTTAAATTCTTAATATTATAATCAGTAGAGCTCGGTTTTGGGTTCCGAAGCGCTCACAGTTAGTGGTATAAAGAGAGTAGTGGGGAGGGGTTTATAGCATTAACATGCACACCTTAAGGCATAATCTGTTCCAGAAGTAACTTGTTACACGTATTGACATGCATCGTTATCATAAAGTAACACAATAAAACAACTGTTTCATAATATGATTAGTAAATAAAAACGCCTTATGCTTTTACAAATAAAATTACAAAGCTTGATACAAAAAAACTCAGGATGATAATGTGCAGAGCTTTAAAAAGACAACGAAAAAAAAAAAAAAAATGTTGCCGCCAATGATTTCAAATGAGTATTGACGTTGTTTTGAAGATCTTCGTACTTACGACGTTTGCGGAGAGCCATTCAAAACAAACGAAGTGGAATGCTGACTTCAGGAATTGTGTTGATCCACGACAACGCTCGCCCACACACACACTGCTGGCACAACCCATCGGCTCCTTGAACAATTTCAATGGGACATTTTCGATCATCCGACGTACAGTCCTGACCTGGCACCCAGCGACTTTCACCTTTTCCCTGAACTGAAAATGTGGCTAGGAGGGCAGCACTTTCAAACCAACCAAGATCTTCTTAATAACGTCAATGCTCATTTGAAATCATTGGCGGCAACATTTTTTGAAGCGGGTATTGCAAAGCTTGTGCACAGGTACGACAAATATCTCAATCTTTTCGGTGATTATGTTGAAAAGTAACCATAAGCGAACAAAACTTTTAGTAATAAAATAATTGTTTTCTATGGACTTGTCTTTTATTTATAGCCTATCGGAGGTTTGGGGGAAAAAAAAAAAAAAGACCCTCGTATTTATTTATTTATTTACCTATGTATTATTCGCGTGGCGTAAAGGCAAGGAGACAACTTGAATATTTTTGACATCTTAGATGTGACAGCAGCCTAACTTTAAATTAATGTTCCATACTCTTAACCTGAAAGTATAACAGTTTTCCTCCCCAAAATTAACTTCAAATTTCATAAATGATGCATCCACTACACTCTGTACAGAAAGTACCAATACATAGTTTTGATGTAGGTAAATGTTTTACTGTTTATTAACCAACATCGCTGTATCGATTTGCGTTGTGGTCCATTTAATTGTGACAGGTTCAGTGAGTGATGTAAAACGGAAGAAGGGAAGGAAGCTATCTGCCCGCTGACAAGCGAATAAACTTATGTCAACAGGCAGCAAGCTGAAGAACCATTAACAACACTAAAGGAACTAACTTCTGAGTGAATAAATATATAACAGTGTGGCCCTTAGAGTTCGTGGTTTCCTATTTTTTAAATTTATTTATAGATCGGCCTGCACGAATTCTTTACATATCAGGCTGAATAACCAAAACGTTTAATAAAAACTGATTGAAATTCTGAATTTGCCTACACGGCTCCTCGAATTAAATGGTATGATGACAAAACAATATTGGTCGTTACAGAAACGGAATATGATAGATATGAGTATTGAAATAAGATGAAAGAAAATTGCACAAGTTGAAAGTCACTAAGATTTTAGAGTCTAAGGCTGAACTGTTTGTCATTTAACTACATGTCTTGCAGTGGTTTACGCTTTAAACTAGATAGCCGGTGGATGTTTTCCACAACTCTTTGGACATGTTGTAGATTGGTGAAGTACGACTTTGAGATCAAGCAAATGTACTATTGGAGTTATTAGTTCCAGTTCTTTAAGCAGCTGCTGATTGCCACTGAACCAAGGGAATTTAGTGATGATGCGCAAAATCTTGTTTTGAAGAACTTGAAGTTAGTAAAGGTTAGATTTGCATGCAGCTCCCCAAACTGGACAGGCATACGTGAATAAGGGTCGGATCAATGACGTGTATAGCCGCAGAGAACAGTCAAGACTGAAAGACGATGTTCTGTTGAGGGGATACAATTGGGAGAGTCGGATGGTAGCTAAGAAAAACAAACGTTTCACATGGGCGTCCCATGTTAGTCTGTGTCAAGTAGCACTCCGAGATACTTCACCAGAGTCAGTAAAGAGCCAGAAAATACGTTCAGTGTATAGCAGCAAAGGGGGTGAGACAGAAGATTTGGTAAGGTCGGAGAGACAGAATATTTTAGCGTCTTATTTTGTGGGCATTGAGGGTAGTGCGCCATTTTATGAGCCATTGAGAAGATTGATCCAGAAGAAACTGTAATGTACCAATGCCAGTTGGAGTGCAAATAAAATAGCACGGTGTCGTGAGCATACATAGCTGAATGTTGAGCGTAGTTTGGTAGATCAGAAATGTAAATGTTGAACAAAGGTGCCACAACGGATCCTGTGGAACACCAGATTTGATCGGTTGTTTTGATGAACGTATGACAACGAAGCAAACCGCAAAGCGGTCTTTGAGGAAGCTACTGAAATAAAATGAAGTTCAGTGCAAAATAGTATAAGATGAAGATCCTCGGGCCAGACTTTATCAAAAGCCTGAGCAATGTTGAGGAATACAGCAGCAATATACTGCTTGCTCAAAACTGTGAAGGCTGAATTACTTAAGTCGTAATATTGGTGAGTGGGGAATGTTGAGGTCGAAATCCAAACTGGTAAAGAGGGAGAATGTTAAGACATTATATTTGAATAGGCGGGCGATGCATGACTTTTTCAAACACCTTGGATAAAGTGGGTAGCAGACTTATAAGCCGTAGCGGGGTGAATTTTTTTTTTTATTTTATTTGTGGCATTTATGCAATACTACGATATCTGCTAATGTCTAGTTCAGAGAAAGATATCCAAGTCAAAGATCTGCGTTGAATATCGAAGCGAAATAAGTCAGGGTCTTGGAGAGGAGGTTTAAGCGTAATATTTGGGATGAGATAGAGTGCAAGTGACTTGGTCGAACGTGTAGAAGTTTCCTAAACAACACTAAACAATAGCACCAAGAGTTTAAAAAGTTAAGCACGCATCGCCAATGTTAATTTGGTACTAACGTTTATCGTGTCTTATTACATTATTGACCGTGTGTATGGAAAATGACAACGGATATTTGTTTACCACTCTATAGAGCAATATTACACTAATAAAGAATACCTAATGGTTTTCTCTACCCTCCAATGTATATTAGTGGCAATGTATACTAGTCTTACGAAAGACTATTTTTCTATAATTTATTTTCATAGAGAAACATTTACTGAAATAGCTACACACATTTTGTTATAGATGCAAATGGAATAGCGACAGTCAACTTTAAAAAAATAAAATGAAAATAAAAAAAAAAACACTGGAAGTTATATGCTGGCCTTAAAATGCCACTCTTTTTCCATGCAATCACGAAAACCTGAGAGTCGGTAACACTTGAAAAGAATGACATGAATTGAACATTCAGTAGAGCGTCAGCCTGATGTACGAGGCATCCCGAGTTCGATTCCTGGCCGAGGGTGAGAATGTCCTTGTAGCCAAGATTATTCTTTATCCTCCCCAGAATCTGAATATATATATATATATATAAAACTGTGCAGTTAAAGGTGGGGTATAAATGGCACAAACCATAACATTCAAGCAATTAATAACGGATATCTCGGCAATGGCTTATGCCACAAAGACGAGGAATGGGAGCGTATACTGTGGTACCTTGTGCGATATCCTGAAACGTAGCATGCCCTCCTCTTCGCACTCTTAGCAACAAATTTTAGTAGCGCATCCGTTGCTGTATTCTTATGCCAACACGCTCTACAAAGCCACAAGTCATCCAGTTGATTGAACCTGCGCTTGGAAATAATGATCTATAATAAAGTAACTGATTTCAAGGGGAACCGGCAGTTTCACTGCTGATTAGTGTTTTAACAATTACTATTATTATTATTCAATTGGCATTGCAAGATGAAACAATGAAACTGCAATGGATCCCAAAGTCACAAACTGCCCAAGATAACGCCATCACCAGCCTGAATGCTATGCAACATGGATAGACTTCTCTGCATATCGCATTAGAAGAACTGCGACTTTGGGAAGCAAGGACTAAAATGAGCCTCGTGGGCCAATGTATCTCGTCATTAGTTAAATAAATAGTATTATTTATGTATGTGGTGGACAGTAGCCTTCATGATCTTTTTCCCATACTCATACCACTTTTGCTTCGCGACAAGAGATGGTGGTAGCATGCCTTCCCATTTGGCTGATTTTTCACCATCTATACAGCCAGTCATCAAGGTCTCGTGTCTTATACGCCATACGACTTTACTCTGCGACAAGCAGATGCCTTCCGGTCTAGTTGCTTTCACTATCTGCTATTAGATAATAATTCTAATTAATTAACTCTACCATGTATTCTCCAGTTATATCATTTTTAGACTGAAGGTGTAGCTTTGGGTCGTGATGTTGACATATAATGCGGTATTTACGTTGGCGGCTGAGGGAAACTCCAAAAAAAAATCCTCGGCTAGATTAGTCGAGGACCTCCCGAATGCGGGCCACAGATGCTACCGCCTGAGTTATTCCGTTCGGTTTTAACAACTTTAAAAGTTTATTCAGCCATTATAGTTTCACTACGATTCACACATAATCTGACATATTACATATATTCTGATTAACAAGGAATAAATACGCTGTAAAAACACACAAACACGCTTGGTGAACTATCTACGACCCAGATATGCGTAGAGGGTGCAGATGGAATATCTTTTGAGGGGTTGGGAGTTGCTACATCAAAGACAGAGGGCTGAGTCTGTACACTCGCTTTCCGCTTCCCTTTTGTCTTTTCTGTTCCAAAACCAGCTTGTTGCTTTCATCAACAGATAATTGAGCAGTGTACTTTCAGGCTTTACGTAGCCTAAATGTGATATCGTAGTCATGCTAAGCCCGGAGGCTCCCATTTAGAACCACAATCAATCTCATTAGGTTTGACACTAGCAATATTCGATACAATCTACGGCAGCAAAAGTACACATTCAGATATTGCTCTAGAGACATCAAAGTCAATTTGTAGCTGGCCTTAGGCGGACACTCCCCTCCCATTAATTAAACACATACACACCCACTCGACAAACACTCGACATTTGCTACGGGAAATGTGCAGTTACCATGTTCGTAAACTACACACGCCCTGGAACACAAATCCCTGAGGCAACCAAAATTATTCCTGAAAGTATTCCCATCCAGTTTAACAATCTAACGGTCAACTTAACGAACGAAAGTCCTTGGTTTTGATAGGTATAAAAATTATAAGTTTACGTATTCTGACGATTGATAGATGCTCTTTACCTTTGATGTGTTCCATTCCTCTGACTTTCTATAGCTGCTCCAAATTACAAACTATTCTTACAACAGATTATTCTTTTACTCACATCATGCTAATCGAGATAAACAATAGCAGAATTTATCTTATTACTTGCTTCTTTGTAAGTAGAGGGCAGACAAGATAATACATTATGCTAAAGCGAGACAATTTTTTTAAAAGCTGGTCGCAATGGAGGTTCGGTTCGCTTTGCATGGTCCCGTTTGATAAAAGTTAGGTTGTATAAACCTGAATCAGATTAAAATAACAGGAAGCTGAGGTAGCGAATCATAAGGTTAAGAATGCCCAAGCAATTAATTTGTACTTTCTCTAGCCCGTATGTACAATGTACATAGTGGTAGAGAAGGTATTGTATTCCACCCAAAAATTCGACGTAGAGATTTCCCCGTAAATGTATGTTTTGAGGTTCTTTGCGCCGAAAAAGGCATTTTAGAAAAAGTTCCGTGTGTGTCTATAAATAGCATAGCTCAAAATGGAAAGACCGTTATATATCAAACTTTGTATTTATTTTTAGTGTCCTCCAGGAATGCGACACGAAGCTTTTCAAGGAAATCCCCCCACCACAAACTACCTTTTATATGGAAAATGTTTTGAACATTTTGTTTTTCTCAAAAATAGCTAACGATTTTTCTTAAAATTTCATATGTTTAAGATACTTTCATGACAAACCAAACGTATATCTTGAATTTTCTGGGAAAAGGCTCTGAAGACTTCATTTTGGATAACTTCTGTGTAATTTTTATATAACTGGTAAATCGGAAGATATAGAAAAAAAACAAAAAAAAAAACAAAAAAACAACTGCACAAAAAGTTTAGATCTCGTTAAAACACAATGTCATATACACTTTTAATGTAGAGCTGACCGTTTCTGAGATATTCCTTTTTATTGGTTTCAAGTTTAAACTACTTAAACTTTTCTCAAAAGGGAAGCGACGTTTCGTTTCGTTTCATCTCTCGTTTTACTGTAGGTCATACAAAAGCGAACCTAACTTTAATTGTTTCACATAAGACCAAATTTTAAAATATTTGACTATCGATTTAAACTAGTCCCTTCTACTTACAAGGAAGCAAATAATAAGATTGTTTCGTAGCATGACTCGTAAATAAAAGAATAATATTTTATAAGGAAAGTTGTTTATGTAACAGCTAGAGAAAGTCATGTGAATGGAACACATTCAGATTTATAATATACGATTGCCAATATTGTTGCATGTCAACATCATCTCCAAGAACCTACACACATTTGATTCGCCATCTACACCACATTCAGCCTTCTTCCGCCTCAAATCATATTATGACGCAGTACCTATGACCCAAGGGAGGTCGGGGCTGGGCAGTCGGAGAGATAAACAGAGATACAGTGGCATTTAAATTACTTTAGGATAGTGACAGTTCACTTCGGAAGCTGAAGGAGGGGCGGTCTCTGTGGCAACTGCGGTAAACGCGGCTCATCACAAACCTCAAGGCAATTAGTCCTTATCTTGTAATTCGCTGGAACTTTTTAATTCAGGGGCTTTCAAAACATTTATTTTCGGTGAAATTCCGTTATCAAATTTTTGGGTGGCATGCAATACTTCGCCTACTTACTAATCATAGCAGTAAAAAGTAATAATGGTCATTTTCCATGATGAGTAAATTAAAGTAATTTGAATTTTCCAGAATTCCTGGCTTTTATATACAATTTGGTTTTATCCGATTTCTCGCTTTTAAGTAACCACGATCACGAATCCACTGAATCAAGAATGTTTTCCTAAAATTGTCTTTTTGGATTCACAGGAGCTCGTGAGAACACGTATTTCTAGTAAAACCGGAATTTTTAGTAGAATGAAGTACTTCTTCAAAGCGACAAATAAGGACGGATTTCTCTGATCTAAAGTGTGAAAATATGCATGTATATAAGACCGAAAAATCCATTAATGATTGATAAAGCAAAACATGGCAATCATCACTACGCTTAAATTAATTTATAATCCATGTTTCTTATAAGCTTACCCAACTAATTTGTTTCCTTCCGCGCACAGTTCCCTTCCCATTTTCTCTGACTGGCTAAATACATCTTTCAATGGCTATATACAAATCCTATGGAGTGCAAGGTCAGGGAATAAAAGCGACATGATATCTGTATGTATATAGGTGAAGCAGGTTTAAAACGTAAGTTTACAATATTTTAATGCACTAACCCTTGTTGCATACAATATTTGATTCATGCGGCTTTGAAAATGTAAATCTGGCAATTCTCTTCGGATGTATTTCATAAATAATTAAATACTCTGTACCATACAAGCGCCAATTCCAACATAGCGGTTTGCCAGTTAAAGATTCGGGGCAAAATTATGTAGAACAAGCCTTAGTATACTGGTACGCTATTTACAAGCGAGCGGATAGGGGAGAGGCAGAAGTCCCGTATGCTACTGAGTTTGTGCTACAGGTATAAGTGGGCACAGAAATAAGTATCAAGTTCTGTAGTAAGCATAATTTATTATAAATATGAACAAAATAATAGATATGTAATGTGGCAGCTCCGTTTAATTCGTGATTTATAAGCGTGGGCGATTATTATTACAATGAATTATTACATATTTTCTACATGTATCAAAAACAATCTACTATTAGATTTCGTCCCTTTAGAACAGGATGTGCGTGTACTGATCGCTTGCTTAGAGCGAATGACCGGCTGTGTTTAGGGAGGGGAGGTCCCAGTGAAACGCTGTTACTGTAACCAGCCAGAAAGCAACGAAATCCAGCCTATCACCCCACCCCACACCCCCCCACACACACAGTGGCCTTCTCATCCCAAAATCGCACGATCTAATCAGGCCGGCCAATAGTTTTCAGTATGTTTAAATGTGACGGCCTCATGTCAGAAGGAACTCTTGCGGGATGAAATTGCGGCACACCGCGTCGCTGATAGTATCCTCACAATTAAGTGTCGCTAACAAATAGAATACTTACTTTTATTCTTCCCTAACTTTTGCTTCGCATACTTTGTGGAGTAAGATAACCCCATCAGGAATAAATTAGGTATTTTGCCACAAATTAACGAACGAAACTCTCAAAAGTCTTTTACTGACTGGACCCTTCACTTTAGCCATCTTGATATGCACTAAAAAAGGAAATACAATGTTGGCCATCAAAGGCTTTAACTCAGAACGGGGAGGACCGCTTCTTTGGAGGCAATAGACCCTGCTCCTTTACTCACGCCACTATTCTCCAATTTGTTTACCTCTTGCTCTGTGCCACGAGCTGTAGTGAGTATTGAAGGTCCATTGGAGTAAGAATTCCTAATCGTCAATGCTGGATATAAAACCATGGCAAAGCTTAAACTCGTCTGTTTCTAATCATGGACGCACATCCTAACTTGAAACCATTTGCAGGACGCATAATCTCCATGTTTTGTTTCACATATACAAGATGTTAACATCTATTTTCAATAATGAACCCAAAGTAAAACAATTCAGCGCTCTAAATTAAATAATGATGATAATCATGTTAGGTCTTGCTAGCAATACTATCCAACAACACATAGAACACTTAGTTGAAAATAAGAGCTTCAGCATTCTATAGCTGCCAGAGAAAAATCTGATATAGTACTCTCTCATGACTTTCTCCAGCTGTTCTACAAACAAACTTCTTACAAAATACCCTCCTTTATACTCCATAGCACTACCAGGATGATATTACTTAGTTCCTTATAAGTAGAAGGAAACTAAGGAATGTACTATGCTAAAGCGATATCTAAATGTTTTAAAAGCTATCGTTATGCGTCTATCATTGAAATTAGCTTCTTAGCTTTTCCAGGAGTAAATAAGAAGACGACTTCCTATCTGAGAAAAGTATAAGTATTTTAAAATTGAAACCAATAACAAAGAATATCTCGCAAACGATTACTTTCACAACAAAAATGTAAAGGACAACGTGTTTTGGACAGATCTACATTTTTTTATGTAGTACGTTTTTTTGCCTCTTACGGTTTACCAGTTATGCAAAAGTCACTCAGAATGAAGAGGACTTCAGGAGCTATTCCCCAGGAAATTCGAGATATACATTTTATTTGCTTTTAAATATCATTAAATAGGATGTTTTAATCAAAATTGTTAGAGCCATTTTTGAGAAAATTAAAACGTTCGAAATTTTTTCCATGTGAAGGCTAGTTTGGGATGGGGATTTTCTTAAAAATCTTTGCGTCGCTTCCTTAGGAGATACTGAGTTGAAGTAGGTACCAAGTTTGGTATTTAACGGACTTTTCGTTTTTGAGCTATGCTTCCTCCCACCCCCCCCCCACACACACGGATATTTTTTTAGATTAAGGGGTCTCAAAAAACACATTTCCGGTGGAATCTCAGTATTGAATTTTGGGTGAAATGCAATACCTTCTCTGTCTAAGTACACTGTATATAAGCGATAGAGAAAGTAAAATTGCAAATATGTACATTTGTAGGTGTTATACTGATGCGTGTGATTTTGTGCGTATAGTTTTCACCAAAACATGATGGCCCTCAAACGTGACCACTCCCCCCTGCCTTAGGCAATAACCATTAGCAAACAAAAGACGACCCTATAATAGGGGCGAGAGGCAACGTAGTAAAATCTGTTTCCTGGAGACACTGCTTGCAAGTCGAGAATCTCGCCTCAGTTAAGGCACCTGCAAGTGGAAGACTCGGCAACAGCGAGGGTTGGTTTCCAACAGCAAACTTTAAAGTCAGGCCGACTCATCGTGCTCTGAAAAATGCTCTAAACTATTTGTCCAAATGTTTTCAGGACTAGTGGCTCGATTTCGTATCGAAAAATAAAATCATTGTTTATAGGATTTTGCCAATACTGTAAATCTTCATATTTTTTTCAGCTCATTCTGGTAACTATAAAATTATAGTTTTATGAAAAATGCACAAAAATAACGTACTGAGATTTGTTATAAATATACCAAACAGCATTAAAATATATAACGATGCATTTATATGCACAATAAAAGCCACTTTATTTTCGTCGAACTGCTATAAAACATATAATCACTTTAAAAGGTTAAAAAAGAAAAAAAAAAAAAAAAAAGAAAAAAAAAGCGTATATATATATATATATATATATTTTTTTTTTTATTTGTTAACGACGCGGTCAATTACCAGGATCATATCAGCGCCACCGGTGTGTCGGAGTTCTTTAACATGCCAGTTCTACTTATATGGGACTCTCACATTTTAAGTACACTTAAAAACCATTGCTCTGCGGCGGGTTTGAATCCGCCACTGTGAGTTCAGAAATCCAGCGCCTAACCAAGCTACCTAGACCGACACAAAAACAAAACCAAATAGCGAAGGGAAAATAAGTTATAGAAAACCATCCCCTAATAATAAGGAATGTAAACAGTAATTTTCATGGTTCATTCAAATCCTGTATTTTCTAACATACAGCTAAACTCATTTTACTTTCTCCGCAACGTACATAGTAGGTAGAGAAGGTATTGCACAAAGATTCGATGAGAGTTCACCGAAAATACATATTCTAAGGTCCACTGAATCCAACAAAAGTATTTTTAGAAACATGTCCATGTCTACGTGTCTGAATAGCTTATCTCAAAGTCGAAATGTCAGATGAGTACCAAACATAATGCGACACGAAGAGCTTCAAGAAAATCCCTACCACAAAATAGCCTTTGCGTGGAAAATGCTTTGAAAGATTTTGATATTCTGAGAAATGGCTATAGCGATTTTTATTAAAATACCAATGTTTCGGATATTTTCAAGAGGTATGAAATGTGTATCTGGAAATTTCTAAAAATAGTTCCTGAAGTCCTCTTTATTCGAAACGAGTTTTGCATAACTAGTAAACTGCAAGAGAGAGATAAAAAGTCTGACAACTGCCACATAATTTCTGCCGGTTCATTTGAGTTAACAATTCCAATATTACGATACCGGACCCCCCCCCCCCCAAATCAGGCAAGTAACGGGCGAAATTTTACTGCCTGATTGCGTACATAAACCCATTACTGTTTCAACTTTCTATTTTATAGGTAACCACCAATCAGTAAAGTAAGATGTGTATAATTTCACTCCTCCAACTCGCTAAAATTCATTCGACATAAAAAGTAAGAACGGGGTAAAATTCCTGTAGATATATACAATAAAGCATGCTAACTTAGAGTCCTACAGGTTGTCGATTTTACAGTCGAGTGAGTTTCGAATATTAGAATAATTTGCTCGATTCGTCTACACATCTGAAACGATTTGGATGCAGTTTAATTTCACGCTATTTGAAAAAAAAAAATCCTTCAAGAATACGAAGCAAGGGTGCGAGATTTCACCCAGGCACAAAAATATGAAAACAAAAGGAATAAAGCCGCATTTGACACACTTTTACAACGCTACAGTTATACACATACATGCTGCGCTAATATAGCTTTAATCGTAAAAGAATACATAATATTGCAATTTCAGCAATGTAACATATTCCAGTACATAATAAATGTTGAAACTATTTTTACAAGTCCTTTCACTGATGTTTTTGATCAGTTCCAAGAACACCGAACATGAAGGCAAAATTATGCACTTCGTTTTTATGCAATTCAATTAATGGTACATTATATTTAAATGCTTATACCTAAAATCTTACACATAAAGATACTCTTCTACGCATAGTATACTTAGGTCTAAAAGACACACTTAAAATTTTATATATCTATCAGAGGCATGCGAGTTAGTAGACATTTTTAACACTTACATTATTAACTATCCTTTAACCTGCTATAGCAGTACATTTTTCAAAGTTATGTTTTCTGCACCACAAGGAACTTCTGCCATTGCGTAACAGAAATATTAGAAACGCGTGTGTGTGTTTCCTCAAAAGTTATTTCATATTCATATGAAATCTAAAATACGTTTTGTAGAGCAACATTACAAGATTTATATATTTCATCTATATGCCTTGTAAAGCCATTGTACATATGAATATTATTGTATGTTCTGATGTAGATCAAGTTTAATTACACCGCTTATTATCTTTAAAAGTATATTCTTATAGTTCCTATAACGTTTCACAGAGAAATGTCAAATGCTTGTATCTGCAACACACCGATCCGAGCATCCCCGTGACCGGTCAGTATTGGCGCACATTTGAAGACGTGGGTGGCTGCATTATGCGGCAACCAAAATTATATACTTTAAAAACTTAAGCGGCTCCACCAGATTATAAATGTTCTATGGATAAGCGAGCTTCAATTTTAAAACGTGCAAGCTAGTTAACTAGATATAAAACCAAATAATTGGCGGCGACGTCAAAATCAATGTCACTTTTCCGACGGTGCCAAATAAACAGGAATTATTTTAAGCTAACATGACCCACTTTATCATAATACTTAGATTATTGACCGGACATGATATAGTTTAAACTACTGTCAAATGACATTCGAAACAAAACTGGTTATAGACATACAGCTAATTTAAGTTCACGTTGGTAAAGAATACTCTCACAAAAGCATTACCTGAAGTTATTTTCGTTTTCTTTTTATTCAGCTTGTACGCTCTTTCTCCAACCACCGCCACCTCATGCACGCAAATATGGAGTACATAATATTACGTTTTCACTCGCACGTTAAAACACAACATAGTCACACGTTTGCAATTAACCGCTACTGCATTGTGCGTTTCCGTCTCCACACACTATTAGCCGCGATACAGACTAAACTGCAGCGGTAGCAAACCATCGGCTGGCTCCTCCCACCTACTCATTCTTTGGCGCATGCGCAAGTTATAACTCACTGGGGAGGAAAGATGATGCACAGGTCCCGGCATTTCGGCACCGAAATTGGGAGGCCAGACAGGAGATGGCACTACTGATTCCCGCGCGAAACACAACCATGCTAATGCCACAGTTTGTTCAAAATATGTATTAGAGCGTTCTCGGTACAGATGGCCTTAGTTGAATAATAGTATTTAAAATAATATACGATTAATATTGTGCAAATTTATGAAACCTGTACTGAAAACTATCATAGCCATTTTATCGCCCAAAATAGCTAATTTTTTTTATTAAAAAACTGACCTTTTGAAATCGATTTGAGTATAATTACCGCATTGAATACTAAATGGAAACGCGGATTCAAATCGTACTGCATCTTGGGTCCGATCCTCTTAAAAAGTAGGGATCGAATTGAAATGTTGCATGGAAACACCTCCATAATGAAATTGTTCTCATTGCACGCAGTAGTCATACGTGATTGCTTTTGTTTTATTGCTCTGCAGTAGACAACAGAACCCTTTTCACTTTCTATGTAGGTACATAGTGTATAGAGGAAGTATTGTATTCCACACAAAAATTTGATATCAATATTTCACCAGAAACATGTTTTGAGGTCCCCTGAGCCCACATTTTTTCCAAGGGTGTGACACAAAGATTTTCAAGAAAATTCCCCCAACCCAAACTACCCTTTGCATGGAATATTTTTTAAACATTTTTCTTTTCTCAAAACTGCCTAATGATTTGTTTTAAAATACTGTGTATTAAAAATATTTACATCACAAATAAAATGTATATCATGAATTTTATAGGAATAGCCTCTAAAGATCTTATTTATTCTGGATGAATTTTGCATAACTGGTAAACTGTAAGAGATAGATGAAAACTTAGTGTACAAAAAATGTAGATCTCATTAAAACACACAATTAATGTCATACATTTTTACTGTAGAGTTAACAATTACCGAGATATTCCTTGTTATACATTTCAATTTTAAGCTACTTAAAGTTTTCTCAAGCAGAAGGTCATCTTTTACTTTCATCTCTCTTTTCTTTTAGTTCTAGTTCAGCAAAGCAAATCAAATTTCAATTGTTTCACATAGTGGCTCAGTTTTTAGAAGATTTGGCTATCGCTATAGCCTAGTGCATTACCTTATTTCCTTTCAACTTAGAAGAAATTAATGCAACTATTTCTGCTAATGCTTATTTCAGTTATCACAATGTACATAAAAGAATAATCTTTTATAACAATAGTTTGTAAAGAAAGTCATGTGGATGGACACATCAGATTTTCTCTTTTGTGTTAACTTCCCCTAATCTTTAAGAGGATGCTATTAATACAGACTATGAGTACTTAGTTTCACAGCCACTAAAAATACAAATTTAAAATGCCTCTTTGCCTCCATTATAATAATGCAGCAATGGGTTACATTTCAGGAAGTTTTCAGGACGAACCCATTCTACAGGAGTCCATAAAATTGTTGCCAATACTTTATAGTCTATAGCAAAATGTAGTAAGGAAAATACGCAGGATTTTGCTATTGATTTAATTGAATGGCAGATGTTTGCAGTCATATAATTAATGTACATACACATGGCAAATTATCCCTGATGGATGACTTGATTCCATAATCATCTTCCTGTATCTTCTGCAGCAGTAACTTGGTAGTTGCAGTGTCAGCCACCTTCCTACACTGTTTTCTTTCTACTTTTACTTTCTCTAGCACATGCCTGTCATAGGCAGGTAGTGAAAATATTCTATTCCATACATACATAGCTTGGCAAGGTAATTAAAAAAAAAATCTGATGTTCCATTCATACAACTTTCTCTAGCTGTTCCATGTACAAACTATCCTTACAATAAATTATTCTTTTATTTATCATGCTAATCGAGATAAACATTTTTCAGATTTGGCCTTCTTTGTAAGCAGAAGGAAAATAAGTAATAGTCAAATCTCTTAAAACCTGGTCGCTATGTGAAGCAATTGAGGTTTGGTTCACTTTGCATGGTCCCATTTAAGAAAAGTTAGGTATTTAAGTATGAAACCAATAATAAGGGATATTTCGAATATGGTCAACTCTACAAGAAAAATGTATATGACTGTGTTTTAACAATATCTACAGTGTTTGTGAAGTAAGTTTTCATCCAGCTCTTACAGTTTAACCATTGTGCAAAATTCTACAGAAGTCATCCAAAACAAAGAGCTTGTCAGAGGTTATTCCTAGAAAATTCAAAACATAATTTTTTTTTGTAGTGTAAATATCTTTAATACACAGTATTTGAATCAAAATTATTAGAGCTATTTTTGAGAAAAACAAAATTTTCCAAAAATTTTTCCATGTAAAGGGTAGTTTGTAGTGGGGAGATTTTCTTGAAAATATTTGTGTTGCATTCTTGGAAGACACTAGGCATAAATACCAAGTATGGTATTTAACAGCATTTTTTTTTTAGCTATTCTGATCACAGACAGACAAGCACACACCCACTCATGGACCTTTTTCTAAAACGTCTTTTTTTCAGGTTCAGGGGATCTCAAAACATATATTTCCAGTGAAATCTCAATATCGAATTTTTGGGTGAAATATAATACCTTCTCTAGCTACTATGTACATTGTATACCCATAAGTGCTAGAAAAAGTAATATTACCACTTTGGTTCGCACAGTTCAAGCCTTCAACTATTTCCCCTCTTCCTGCTTTAATCAGCTGTGTTTGGAGATGGTAAGAAAGGTAGGGATGGAGGGAGAGTTAGCCATCACCCCTGTATCATTGTTACAATATGTGTGCATGACTGAATGTAGGATAACAAGTACTTGTTTTCCTAAGTGGCAACATTATAAACAATTTCCTTAAGCCGTCCTCTAAGGGGCTTACCAGAGGAGAAAGGTTTTGAAGGTTCCATTATTACTGATAGTAGTTCTCAGTTTATAAACTCTTAAAATAAACAGTATACTATGATTTTTGTGATCACTCACTGCTACTTCAATGGCCCCTTTCCCAGCCTTGACAAATACCTTTATGCGCATGCATGTCACATGGACATGTGGGAAAAGGGAGAATAACAAAATCAGCAATAGTTGCACCCACAACGTTCTGCACAGTTTTTTCATTACTCTGATAGGGAATACTCGAGGTTGGGATTTCATCAGAACTACATGTTTTGCGGTCCCCTAAAGACAAATTAAAGGAAAGATTTTTTTAGAAAAAGGTGTGTGTGTCTGTCTTTCTCTTTGAATAATTTAACTAAAAAATAATACTGAGGTATTCCATTCGCACGACTTTCTCGACATCACTGAAACAAATAATTGTTAAAAAGCTTATTCTTTTCTCTACTTCATGGTAATTGAGGTAAACATTAGCAGAAATGATCTTATTATCTTCCTGTAACTAGAAGGGAAATAAGGGAGCACATTAGGTTAAAGCAAGTCAAATATTTTAAAAGCTGTTTGCTATGTGGCTGAAATACATTTCTTTGCATGATCATGAGTTGACAAATTCCCGTATGAGAAAAGTTTAACTATTTTAAAACTGAAACCAATAAGGAATATCAGGCAAGCAGACTACAGTATTTATTTTTTATTTACCACACTAAATCAATGTCATTTAAGTTTATTTTTACTAATATTTAATATGTTATGCCTTTTAATCTTTATTTCAGATTAATATGTTACAACTTGTTACTTTCTCTACATGTACTATGTACATGGTGTGTAGAGAAAGTATTGCATTCCATCCAAAAATTTGATACTGAGATTTCACTGGAAATAGACGTTTTAGGGTTCCCTGTATCCAAAAAAGTATTTTCAGAAAAGGGTGGGTGGATGGGTGGGTGTGTGTGTGTGTGTGTGTGTGTACACATATCTGAGAACATGATAACTCAAAAACAAAAAGTCGATAAAATACCAAGCTTGGTATTTAAGCTTAGTATCTTCCAGGGATGCAACAAGAATATTTTGAGAAAAATCCCTCCACCCCAAACTACCCTATACATGGAAAAAATTTTGAACATTTTGATTTTCTCAAAAATGTCTCTACTGAGTTTGAATAAAATACCTAAAAATTCTCAAAATATTCTTGGAAGAAGTAAACAAAAAAAAAAAATATATATATATATAGTAAATAAACTGTATATCTTGAATTTCCTGGGAATAGCCTCTAAAAGACCTCTTTATTCTGAATGAATTTTGCATAACTAGTAAACCAAAGAGATAGACAAAAACTTACTACACAAAAAAATGTAGATCACATTAAAACACACAATTTAAGTCATATATGTTTTGTTTTTTTTCTTCATGGAATTAACCATTTTTGGGATATTCCTTATTTGTTTCAGATTTAAAATATTTAAACTTTTCTCAGATGGAAAGTTGTCAACTCCTGGCCCTGCATAGGAACAGATTTCAAGCACATGGTAACCAGCTCTTAAAAGATTTGACTATCGTTTTAGCCTACAGAGATGTGGAGAAAGTTGTGTGAATGGAACACATCAGATTTTATTTTTCTTGTTCATGCTATGCTTGGTGAGGAGGGGGTACACACCCCTGTATCTCCCATTCTGCATCTGCGCTTGGTGGAAGTGCTATGAAAACTGATGGAATTATCCCTGGCAAAATTGTCTAAAATTCCTATTATTCCAACAATAAAAAAAAAAAAATCGCCTTACCGACATTGGAAAGCTTCTAAACTCAAGGCCACATGTTAAAACCCAGCCCAGACTCACTGGTTTTGTTCTTAAAAGCGACAGGCCCATGTTAGTAAATTTACTGGCATGTTAAAGAATTCCTGTAGGAGAAAATTCTGACACACCAGCAGCACTGATATGATCCTGGCAACTGACGGCAACCTTAACTTAAATAATAAAAACAAAATCACAGTACCTACAGTGCTCATGGACTCTCCATGCAATAAGTTGCAAACCACTTTCATGGTATGCCAATGTAAAGGAAAGCAAATGGTAAAGATAAAGGTCTGTATAAATGCTTGTAATTAATTTTATTTCATCTCAAATTCTTTGTTGATTTATTGTACAAAATGCTATCAAATTCATAAATAACAATTCAGTAAAGCTTTGTCACATAAGAGGATGTGTTTAAGGCACTATCTATGTGAGGGTACATTATTATCACATATTATATGTTGCATAAAGCAAAACAGTATTTAGAGTATAACAAAGATTGTCAGTAAAATGTTATTAAACAAACTAGAAACTTTAAATTAAATAATATGCATCATTACATTTTTTCTCTCAGGTAAACATATTGGACTAGAATAAAATTCACCACCATCTTGTTTTAATGCTGAAAAAGAAACAATATAAATAATAAACATGTGTTAGCAATTAACAACTTACCATTTTGTTTTTTTAGGCCTCAAGCCTAACTAAGTTATAAAACAATGGCAGTTAACATTAAATTATGTGTAAGGGCACAATTCTTTTCAGCCTGGGAAGAAATGTGATGAAGATAAATTTTATGTTAGCAACAACATATACTACAATTGGACATTAACACATTTTACATAAATACAGTTTTCTTGAAACAACACCAAGATGATCTTTGCTTACAGATTAAGAGAACAATTTACCATGAAACAGTGTGTGACTAGAGAGCAAAAATACAATACCTATGAATAATATTTAAACTAAAAACAATAAAGTATGTTTTGTTAATCTTGGTTAATTTTTAAAACTTACATTTTCTTATTTAGATCCATAACAGAACTATATAAATGGAGAGTTCAAACTATGTCTATTGAGAGTGTAACTGATAATTAATATGCCACTGGCAATAAATATTTTTTGTAATTTCATAATCACAAAACAATCACTTTGTGTTAAAGGCTACATCTTCAACTACAGTAGCAATTCTGATCCAAAATTGTATTATATGATGAGAAAAAACTATCTGGGTTTTCAGCAGTTCAACATTTTTAAATTTATAAAACAATTCAAAACATCAAGTAAAGCATTTCTAAATCAAAACACTATTTTTGAATTTCTTTTAAGACATTAATTTACTAATATTATGTGTTCATTAATGTTGCTTTTACCCTAGCAGGTTAGTTTTTTCCTTTCATTATGTTAGTTTACAAATGAATTTGAGGAAAAAAGTGAAGTTTTGCAGAACTAAAAATTAACTTGTCTTGTTTTTTGGTTTTTTTTCTGCCGTAAATGTTATTTTAGTTCCTTATTTTAATTTATCTTTACTTATTATATAAACTTAACTGAATGCTTTGTGCTCCATTTATGAAATACCTTAATTTCATTTAACATTAATATAAAAAAATAAAAAAATTGATGTATTTTTATATAGTGCAGAAACTAAACCAATACTTAAAAGTTTCTTTAAATCAGATTTAAACTTCCTTAAACATAAATAAAGTAAATTATATTCAATTTACAAAAACATTACATTAATAACATCAACATTATAAACAAAAACAATTTATTATAAAATTGCTAATGAATAACAGAGTAACTTGCAAACCTATTAGTCTGAGATTCTTTCAACTGGAAATTGGCTACTACCATTCATTAAATTGCTAGCAATAAATAAATACAATATTAAATTCATTAAAGAGAAAAAGTGCTTTTTTCCTTAATTTTGATTCTAAGAAAGCAGATGGCCATGCCGTGGCCAAGTGGTTAGACCACTAGCCTCTCACCTAGATGGCCGGGGTTCGATCCCAAGCGACCCAATGTGAGATTTGTGGTGGACAAAGCGGCGCTGGGGTGGGTTTTCTCCGGGGTACTCCGGTTTCCTCCGCCATTGCATTCCACCGGTGCTCCATCATCATTCATGTATCATCAGTGTGACCGCCTGCGGTGCCATTAGTAGTTAAAGCGGGCATTAAACACTACCAAAAAAAAAAAAAGAAAAAGAAAGCAGACTTCAGCTGTTAATTATTCATGGTGTGTAGTTACAGTAATAGTAATGGGAATAATAATTTGGTAATTTGAGTCAATTTTTGTAACACATCACTTACAGTTACTAAAATTGACCCAACTTATCATTTAGATTTTGACTGCATTTGCAGTCTTTGGGAAAAATACCTTAGGTCAGATATGATTGATCACTTTAGAAACTCAACCATACAAATGTAGGAGTAAAATCTGATGCAATTTAGCAGAGATACATACATAGGATATTAGGGGTATAAATATAGATATTTTGATAAATGTATCTTAAGTTTTATCTACTTTGGTGTGCTAGTTGTTTTACTTTCTGAACTTTGTACGTAATACATAGGTACAGAAGGTATTGCACTCCACCCATAAATCTGATACTGACATTTCATTGGAAATGCACATTAGGGTCCCCTGTATCCAGATAAAGCAATTTTAGAAAAAGGTTCATGTGTGTATGTATGTGTGCACGCGTGTGCGAACACAATAACTCAAAAAACAAAAATTTGGTAAAATATCAAACTTAGTATTTAAGTTTAGTATCTTTCAAGTAAGCAGCACAAAGATTTTGAGGAAAATCCTTCCACCCCAAACTCCCTTTACATGGAAAATATTTTAAAAATTTTGATTTTTTTCAAAAAATGGGACAAACAATTTTGATTAAAATATTGTATATTAAAGATATTTACATGACAAACACAATGTATATCTTGAGTTTTCTGGGAATAGCTTCTGAAGACCTCTTCATTCTGGATGACTTTTGTATAGTTGGTAATCCACAAGCTATAGATAAAAAATTACTACACAAAAAATACAGATCTCATTAAAACACACAATTTATGTCATGTAAATTTTCTTCGTGAAAATGATAATTTCTGAGATATTCTTTGTCATTGGTTTCAATTTTAAAATACTTATACTTTTCTCATAGGAATTTGTCAACTACTGGCCATGCAAAGAAATGAAAGGTCATCACATAGCAACCAGCACTTAAAATATTTGACTATCGCTTTAGCTAGTGTATTCCCTTATTACACTTTTACTTACAAGGAAGTACGTTATTAGACAGCAACAATGCCTTACTCATTACACTTCCTCAATTACCAATACAAATATCTGCACTTATACCCCTAACAGTCTGTATAAATAAGGTGATCATTTGTGTTCTATATTGTGTTCTACCAGACATGTCTACTTAATTCTGTGTCTGGGCATTAAGAAAAGTCGCCATGATCTACCCTGTACACTTAGTTTAAAAATACACAAGTTTCTTCGCATAGTATTATTACCATCCGGATAATACCAATATCTTAGGTATATCACTGCTTACTTATGGCAATAAATCTGAAAGAAAGAATTTGTCAATACACAAAGTTCTTTTGATTAACTTGAACTTTTTAACACATGTGCAGAACTTAAAACAAATGGAGTATATAAAGTTTAAGTAGTTTATGTCAAACCATTTTTGAGGTATTATTTTTGTAATTATTTATAATTAATCACTTTTGATACGCTAATAAAGATTATCCTTGTAATAAGCACTTTGTATTTGTCCTGAAATGTTACTTTTAAATTTAAAGGTATTACTGTGCAAATAAGGGTTAATTTTATACGGTATCCTAAATGTGGACGTCTCCATAGAGTGGTAGTAGTATGGCTGCTTGCTGAGTGGGAGGCCTGGGTTCGATTCCCAGTACCAGTGTGGGAACTTTCCCCTGCTGGGGGACCTGGTCCAGGGTGCACTAAGCCTCATGAGGTCCTTGGGAAGCCAATTGAGGGGCTACTTGATTGAGAAGTAGCAATTCCAGATCGACAAAACCGCATTAACTGGCAGCGAGGGACTTGAGGCGTTGATCATCTCACCCTCCAGCTCTGCAACCCATTCATGACGTCTTTGGGCTGAGATGGGGGATGTGCAGCTGGACAGCAGACCAAGGTCCCTTGTGGACTATCATGCAATGGAGTTATGTTATCCTAAATAGAATTGTTTTATAATTGTTTATGTTTTACCACTTGAGTTGCAAAAAAATATTTAATTTTATAGAAACTAATTAAAAATTTTTAATTAAAATAATTAAATCCTTATTACACAAATATTTTAAGCATATAAGTTAAAAACTGTGGCACACAAACCATTTTAAATATATAGCAAAAAATGCCTAAAATGGTCTTTAAGATAATATCCTGCTTTACTTAAATGGCAATTTTTAGTTTTAAAATTTACCTTCTATAGATAACTCA
Source organism: Hymenopus coronatus (assembly GCA_030762935.1). Lineage (NCBI taxonomy): Eukaryota > Metazoa > Arthropoda > Insecta > Mantodea > Hymenopodidae > Hymenopus > Hymenopus coronatus. The sequence continues at coordinate 122,316,310 of CM060886.1, forward strand.
ATCTAATCAAGACTCGAACTTGGTGCCTCTTAATTGTGAGGCATCCACAATAACTCCACACTATAGAGATGGGCTAAACAAAATTTTATAAATGAAACAGTGGGAGCAGATGTCTAGATAGTCAAGTAGCATTCCAAACAGGAATTGAAAAATCGAGTCAAGTAAAATAGCAACAATGAGTGACCAGCTGCATAGAGTGCTTTAGAAGTGAGGCAGCATGGTCTTCTATTTGAGCACAGAAGGACTATCATATGCTAGAGCTAGGGAAGTTAGAATAGCTAAGTAAAAATGAAGTTTATGCACCAATTATTACTATACCAAGCAAGGAGTAACCATTTGTAGGTCTTGTGAGAACAATTTATTTAATAATAATGAAATATTTGTAGTTGTTGGTAAGTCTACTAAGGCATTATTAGAAATTTTAATTAAGGGTTGACCGTTATAACATTTTCATCTAAAATTGTTGCAAAACCAATAAAACATTATTTCTACAATGGAGAGCTTATATGTAATTACACATTTTGAGTATCCTTAACATGTAGTAATGCATATGACATCAGCTGAAAATCGTTGTCGTATTTTAATTCATCAAATAAAAAAAGCATAAACTGTGTTGGTTTAAAAGGTTTCCTTTATGATGCACAGTCCTGTAATTCAAAATTTAAGAGATTTCTTTTATCTTGTCATTCTGCTAGAAATTCTGCTTGAAATCTAAACCTACTTGCAATTAATTATTGATTATATATTGAATAATATAAAAAATGATTGCATTACAAATCATTAGCTGATGCTTTTTAAAAAAAGACTACTATCTGTTACAGAAATCTACCTAAAACATATCATTGCATAAAAAAAGCACTATAGGAAATGTTTCCAGTATTTCAAACATTTAAAATATTTTCTTTGAAATCCTTATTAAATTAACCATATACTACTCAAGTTATTGTTTATTTACGCTGAACACTGTTTCATGGCATTTCAGCATATACAATGGTGAAGTGAAAAGAAAGATATTTAAAATTTGGGAGGAAACTAATTTTATTAAAAATGTTCACTCAAGGTCTGCTGGATCAATATCTGTTGCACTTATTACAGCACAGGAACCATCCATTTCCTTCCACTTCTGGACGTACACCACAGGATCAAATAGCTCCACTGTCTAAAAAAGTTGAAACAGCACATTAAAAACAAATTTAAATATTGAAATTATATACTTTTTATTGTTGCTGATTCATATTTGAAGAATTAAGATGCATATTATACTCCTGACTATTCAGGTTAATGAGGGGGAGAAGATGCATGAATAATCAAGAAACTTGTAATTCAATGCTTTTAAGGTACAGCATACATTTGTAAATAGGAAATTCTCCCTCTAACCCTAGAGCTTCATGAAAAATGTAGCCTTTTCAGCATACATCACACCTTCTGCTTGTTTTGGGCTAAACCACTGCAAAAGAGTAGCATCTAATTCATTGAAGAGATCTCTCTTCATGCGTTTTCCAGAATTAGAATCAGTGTTTCTCACATAATTCTGTATTTTCTGTTTTTCTTCTTTTTAATGTCCTGAACAGTCTGCATTCCTGTACAATAAACACCCCTTAGTTTTGCAACAGCTTTACCCCTTTTCAAATCTTTCACTTAATTCTAATTTTTATTTTCATATTAACACATGTTTTGTTTCTTTGCCATCTCTTTTTCAAATTTCTTTTAACTTGTACTATTAACACTTTTACGCTGGTTAACCTCAGAAAATTGAGCCTATTTTTTATTTACACAGAATAGGCTGGCTGATAGCAATGAAAATGGTACTCTAGTGTCACATGGTAGTTGTTTAAAAGTGGAAATAGCACTTATTGCCATGTGGCAGGTTATTTAATCTCTTTCTTAGAGAAAAATAATATTCTTTCTTCTTCTTCTTTTTTTTATTTATTATAATTGCAAACTAGATAATCAGCATGTGAATAATCGGTAGTATACTGTACATATGAAATTAAATATCAAAACATACACAATCACATACTAAAACAAAAAATTAAGGATTTTTATCCTTCAGGAGAATAAAGAAACACTGATTAAAATTAAATGAAATTAAAAATAAGACTAAATGTTGTAATGGAACAAGACTGAATTAAATGGTTAAAACAAACTCACACCCTAAAGCTAATATTTTAGATGTTCAACCTTCAGTAAGAAAATAGATGTATATTGTATAACAAAAAGATAGTAATAGTGATGTGTTTATCATTAAGAATACATGAGTCAGATTTGTAATTTCACTAACTCACTTAAACATTATAAACTTTTAATGATACAAAAATCACTCCAAAAGCTTTGGGAATGGATGCAATAAATATTAAAAATGTAGATCTGATCATTGTATCTTTTCAAAATATTCTCCAATGCATTCTATACACTATCTCATCCTTTCAAACCATATTACAAAAGTTGAACATCATTCTTCTTTGAATAGAGTGCAAATACATTCTTTGTAAGCAGCTTCTGTGGCTTCAGGTGACTCAAATCATTGACTGACAATTTTTTCTTTCATTTTGGAGAGTAAAAAAAAAAAGTAGCATGGGGCCAGATCTGGACTCTAAGGAAGATGGAACAAATATCTGACTCCTGCAAAAATTGGTTGCTTCTTGTGCAGAGAGGGCACAGACATTGTCATATTGCAACAAAATTCCATGCAGACCAGTCTTGGATGCTTTTATCTCAGTTCATTGTATAGTTGTGGCAGACATTTTGTGGTGTACCATCTTGCAGTAACAGTCTTTTGTCCCTAAGCAGAATTGTTACAATGTGGCCACTAAGAAGATGGAAAGATCACTTTCTTACCATTTCTCGTTTTCCCTTCTCCAGGGAAGACCCAGACTGATGACTGTCATTTAATTTTGGAACATATTGGTAAATCCAAATTTCATCACCTGTTACAATATTAAATATGTTTTTGGATCTTCCTCCAGTAATTTCCTGGCTCCATTGCACATGTGCTTGTTTCTGCTCATTAAAGAGATGGTGGGGGATTCAGTGAATGCAGAGCTTCCTGATGTCAAGCTTTTCTTTAAGGATTGTTTTCACTGCTGCTGATCCAATAACTTGAATCCGCCCATATGTGTCACAATAATGATGATGATGAGATGGTTGAGGTTTAAGGGCGTTCAACTGCTAGGTTATTAGTGCCCTTAGAAATAAAAGTCTACTCAAACGATAACGGATAAAAGCAATTTAAAAACAACATAATTAAAATAGTTAAAACTAGAGATAAAAGGCCATTATTATCGGAAATTAAAACTATCGCTGACAAAATCTAAAACATCTGTCTAAAACTAGAGGAAACTATGGAACAAAAATACTGTAGGTAAAATGAAAAAAATGCAGAGCTAATGTCACTGGTGATATAAAATAAAAACCTTACCTACTATTCCATGAACAGCTACCAGGAGAAACTAAAAACAAAATAGAATCATATCCTTAGCAACAAGGGAAGTTGGGATAAAAAGTTAAAAATCTGAGATACCGTTTCAGGATCATCTGCCAAGATGACCGTGAGGTTAGCCAGCAGTTGTACAGTGGCTTGCAGAGGAGCATGTGTACTATTTTTTGTTTGTAAGTGATGATGAAGCCATATGTACAAATTGTATATCTGCGGTGAATAAAAATTGAATTGAATTGAAAAAAAACAAAATTGAACACATTTAAAAACCATCAGTCTGAGCCAGATTTGAATGTTGACCTTGGGATCAGCAAACTAGTGCCTAACCAATTGAGCCACTCACACTGGCATGTAAATTAATTTCAGAGATGCTAGGTAATTCTAAGTCATTTTAGTCAGTCACAGGGCATTTTTTTTGTCCTGACTCCACTAAAATGCATGTTCTATTATTTTAAACATATTATATTATATTGCCCTCTTCAAAAGGATATTTACAAACTGTTTTTGGAATAAAGCTTTGGAGGAACTGAGAAAGAACATGTATGATTGCAAAGGACTTAAATAAAATCAATCAGTGTTAACTTATTGTATACAAAATATTTAATGTTTTTACTTGTAAGCGTTCTGTTTCCTGGTTATCTGATAATCATTTTTTTCTATCAGACAAGAAAGTCAAAATTCATAATTAAAAACCTAATTTAGTATAAGGTACAAGCTTTTCGGTAAATATGTATTGTAATTGTAGGATATTCACACTGGAATTGCTATCTTTTGCTGTGTAGCAAAAATAAAAAACAAATAAATCATTTTGTGAGTCATTATGTAACAATGATCTTCCTGCAACATGCGCTCTGCTTTCACCAAATTTTTATCTATTGTTGCTATGGCCAGTCATTCTGCTTGGTCTTCATCTTCAAGAGAATACTTTTGTCTTCTAAATTCTGCATGACATCGATTATTGGTGGACTGCAAAGGGCAAAGATCCCCAAATGCATGATGCAATCTTTCAAGGTATTTTCCTTCCCTAAATCGACTTAAAGTCATAGAAAATCATAACATGAAAATGCTTTTGCTTGAGATCCATCCCAGCACATGATGTATCAACACCCGCTATACATACACACGTAGTGCTGACCATGCACATTTGGAACACGTCCAGACTTACAGATGTTGCTATCTGAACTTCACTCTGAGGTTAGGAAAAGCTCCTTTGGCTTACCACAATATCCATTTTGTCATTCTCAAAACTTTTGAAGTGACCTTTGTACTAAGCTACTAATAATGACTCATCTTTAATACAAAAAAGTTTGTTAGGATAAAATCACAAGCAGCAAAATGAGTCTATTTCAATATAATTGGTGTACAGAAGTAGTAATTATGATGTGTATTGAATTACAAATTGTTATAGTTGAAATTAGTAACACTTAAACTTAATTTTTACCTGGACATGTTTTGAAGCATGTGCACTTTATCTTCAGCAATCTCCAACTGTTGCAGAATTTCGTTTGTGGTTTTTAAAGGGTTGGCTTTGACGTGATTGATGTTCCTATTATGTACTAGCATAATGAACTTTGATTTGTTGCCACACAGCACACTTTGGAAGTACACGATAAGATCACCAATTATACCCAAAAATAAAACAAACAAACAAAACACTTCTAAAACCACTATGGAAAACGCGGCATCAGCTGGAGATTGTTGAAGGCGAAGCAGGCACACATGCTTTGAAACATGTCTAGGTAAAATAATCTCTTAGTGATGTTCTAATGTTATTAATTCCAACTCATAATAAGTTATAGTCTATTTCTTTATTCTCTTGATGAAGGATTTAAACCTGAAACAATGAGAATTTTGATGCATACCTAGGCTTATTATAATCATTTAATTTTAACCATTTCTGCAGTAAAATAATTTATAATGCAAAAAAAAAAAAGATAAACATGTTGTCCACAGTTAATTTTAATTTTTACATTATGCATATATTTGGCATTAGCCAGCAATTTTTTTTTTTAATATACAACACTTTATTGTTGTTATTTCTATTTTATTTATTTTTGGCACTTACATCATTATAAAACATATCAAGATTAACTGCACTAACTGAAATACTTGCAAAACTGAGTCATTAATGTTGCAAGAGCTTAAGTCCTAGGATTCATAGTATAGCCAACTATTATGCTCAATTGGTATTGGATTAATTGCTTTTTCACACAGGCCGTGTGTAGGACAGGAGTCAGATTGAAAAATTCAATGCCTTAGCCGATCTCTAGCCAGTTGCTCTGCCACTGAGCTACCATAGCAACATACTGGCAGAGCATTGAATTTCTCAAATGACTCGCATGTTTCCTGGTAAACCACAAGGTGTTCTCAAATTATTTTGAGATGACAACCCCAATGGCGACTTACAATGTTGCAAGTACTTTAAGTCCCAAGATTCATAGTATAGCCAACTATTATGGTCAATTGGTATTGGATTAATTGTTTTTTCACACAAACCATGTGTAGGACAGGAGTTGGATAGGTAGAGTCAGTCTGACATAAGTCGCCATTGGGGTTGTCATCTCAAAATAATTTGAGAACACCTTGTGGTTTACCAGGAAACATGCAAGTCAGTTGAAAAATTCAATGCTATGCCAGCATGTTGCCATGGTAGCTCAGTGGTAGAACAACCAGCTAGAGACCGGGAGATCCGAGATTTAAATCCCGGCTATGGCATTGAATTTTTCAGTCTGACTCTACCTATCCAACTCCTGTCCTACACACAGCTTGTGTGAAAAAACAATCCAATACCAATTGATTATAATAGTTGGCTATACTACGAATTCTGGAGCTTATGTACTTGCAACATTGTAAGTTGCCATTAGGGTTGTCATCCCGAAATAATTTGAGAACACCTTGTGGTTTACCAGGAAACATGCGAGTCAGCTGAGAAATTCAATGCTATGCTGGCATGTTGCCATGGTAGTTCAGTGGCAGAGCAACCAGCTAGAGATCGGGAGATCCGTGGTTCAAATCCTGGCTGTCATTGAACTTTTCAATCTTACTCTACCTATCCAACTCCAGTCCTACACACGGCTTATGTGAAAAAACAATTAAGCCAACCCCTCAGGTCTTCTTTCTTGACTTGCAAAGTATAGCTGACAAGTCTTGAGGGCAGCCGAAGCAAACTGATATTGGTTAGAATATACTAGTTTAGTGATTTATTTCTGAAGATGGACATTCTTAATTTTCCCAATGAATGCAAAATCAGAAATAATTCCTTTAAAAAATAATGTTATTTTTCATAATTAATAAATTTAAAGATCTCATTAATGAGTAATTACAATTGTTATATTATTATTATTATTATTATTATTAGTTGAGCATCCTAAAATCAAGTGTGTGTGAGTGAATGAGAAAGAGAGAGAGACGTTTTTCTAAAAGTATTTTGTTTTTTGGATCTAGGTAACACCAAAATGTATATTTCCAGTGATATCTATGTATTGTGACAGTGTTGTCTTTTGCAGTGGTTCTCATGTTCGCCTTAGTATGGGATCCATCGCAATTGGAGAGCTTGAAATGTGTAACAGGAAGTGTGGTGCAGTGGTAACCAGAGATTTTGGGACATGAGACATTGCAATTATTCTAGAAGCATCCAGTATCTTCAACAAGCTTCCAGAAAGTTCTTTAATGTTATTTTCTATCTCTAAAAGAAGGAATAATTGTAAGCTGGAAGGTGCAGTGAATTGTATACTGAGTCGTGAATGGTGGGAGGTTAGTACACTGCGACCAGTGAGCCGTGGGTGTAAAAAGATGTCAACTGTCTACACCTCAAAGCATTGAGTGAATTATTTGCAGCAGTGAATTAAAAACTTTATTTCTAACCAATTTTTACTTTCTCCATACGCACTATGTACATAGTGTATAGAGAAAGTATTGCACTCCACCCAAAAATTCGATACCGAGATTTCACCGGAAATATATGTTTTAGGGACACCAACATCCAAAAAAAGCATTTTCACAAAAAGGCCCATGTGTGTGTGTCCGTGAACACAATAACTCAAAAACGAAAAGTCGGTAAAACACCAAACTTAGTATTTAAGTTTAGTATCTTCCAGGGATGCGACACGAAGATTTTGAGAAAAATCTCCCCACCCCCAACTACCCTTTACATGGAACTTTTTTCGAAAATTTTGATTTTCTCAAAAATGGCTCTAACGATTTTGATTAAAATTTCGGATATTAAACATATTTACCTGACAAACGAAATGTATATCTTGAATTTTCTGGGAATAGCCTCTGAAGAGTAGTTTAATCTGGATGAATTTTACTAAATTTTGAATAACTGCTAAACCGTAAGAGATGGACAAAAACTTACTTCACGAAAAATGTAGAGCACATTAAAACACACAATTTATATTATATACATTTTTTTGGTGGAGTTCGTCGTTTTTGTGACATTCCTTATGTATACTTTTCTCATACAGGAACATGTCAACTCCTATCCATATAAACAAAGGAACTTCATTGACATAGCAACCAGCTTTTGACTATCACTTTAACCTATGGTTGTCCCTTATTTCGCTTCTACTTACAAGGAAGCGAGTAATAAGACTATTTCTGCTAATTTTTTCTGAATTATTTGTTGCAGGGATATGGAGAAAGTCATGTGAATGGTACACATCAGATTTTTAAATTAATGAAGACATTAGTTAAAGTATCAAATTTTTGGGTGAAATGCAATACCTTCTCTACCTACTATGTGCATGGTAGAGAAATTAATAAATCAAATGAAACTTGAATTTTTTTAGTGCAACTGAAATAGTAATTATAGATGTTAAAACTTCCAAAGTCATTTTATTGGCACATCAGAAAGTTCTCGGTAAACTTTTATGTGAGTGACCTGTGTGAAAGTTTCCGATAGAACAAGCAGATAGTTGTTTCTGTTATTTTAACATGCTTTAACCTGGTTGGTCATATCAGACGATAAATGAAATTGGTGAAATGATGCTCAAATGAGCTTGGTGTTCATGGAGCTTAAAGTTAATTGACATTCGCTTCTTCTCAGGATAAAGAAAAACCCTGAAAAAAAGCCTATCTGGGTAACTCACCCTAAGCGAGATTTGAACTTGTGATCTGTTGAATGTGAGGCAGACACACTACCACCACACTATCCAGGTGGGCAAACAGATAGTGTATATGTTTTCAGAATACAATTCACTTAGCATATAGTATTAACCTGCATCAACATTTACAAATTAATGTGACATTTTAATATTTTCTTCTCTGTGCAGAATATATGACTTATTATATGTAATTTAGGAATTTAATTAATACATCTTGTGCTGCAGACCCTGTTCAGCAAATCTGTTGCCATTAGTGCATAATCTCTAGTTATCTTAGTACTAAATAAATATCAAAACAATTATGTGATCAAGAGTTGTTATTACAGCCCCATTACAAGGAAATAACACCATGCATATTAGTAATCAGGAAATGGCATATCCAGCCAGGTTGTTTAACACTACTCAGACACTACATGCATATATTATGTGGCATTAGAAAGCATTGTTCCTGACTATCTTGTTCACTTACTGGACCTTCTGGAGAAGTTGGATGACATGTACAGCTATTTCATCAGAGAATGAATGCAAGAATTTACACGAATGCAACATTTGTCATGCAGGGCCTTATTATATCCCCAAATGTGACTTATTTTGTGTTATCAGTAATGAAACATGTGACTAATATCAACACACCTCATTCTATAAATAAAAAAAAATAAAATAAAATAAAAAAAACAAAAAAAAAAAAAACTGAATTAGTGCAAGAGAGGTACAAGTAATTCCAATTCTTCATAAGTGGCATCTTGTATGTATGATATGAAAAACGTGGGTAAACAACAATAACAGTTTTAGTGACTTAAAATGTTACTTCAGGTAAACTTGATTATTTAAAAATATTTTTGTGTTTCTTCAATAATTGCATGATTTTTAGTAATGTTTAATATCTGTTTTTAATGCATAGAGCATCACAGGTGGTGCACACTGATAATGCATGAAATAAAATTATAATTTGAGAAAGGAAACATTCCAGGTATAGCTTTTACCGGGTATGATGTCTGAGGAAAACCTGGAAAAAACATCAATCAGGAAGGATGTGGCGAGATATGAATGTTAAGACCATAAGGGTCTGTGCCTTAACCACCTGGGCTACAGTGTCAGTCAATAATTGTTAAACAAAAAAACATCAGAATTATTAAAATAGCAAAAATTTATTGTAATTAAATGCTACTTACATCTGTTATTTTCTACTCCATTTTATAAAGCAAGTACTTTCATAATAAAAATGATTTGTATTTCACAAAAGCCTTAAATATATAACAGTTTATACCTGAGTTAGGATCTTAGGCATGATATTTCATTAAAATCATAAAGCAACATTTCTTCAACATTTTAAACATAAGTAGCAGTGATCCACAACCAAATAACATAACAAATATACATTTTTGTTAAATGGGCAAAAATAAATCACAGCCAGGAGAATCTAGAAAGCTTTCTCTCTACAAGTTCCCTTGATTGTCCTGTAAAACAATCTTTACATCTACAAAATGCTATGCCTTTGGAATATCTGCCCTCTTAAACTTAAGCAGCTCACAGAGAAAAATTACACTAGTTAGGATTTATATGAAATTTTGTGCTGACCAAAAGGCCAAGTATATATGCATTTCAAAATATTGAAATCCAATGGTTAAGACTAACAAATTTATATGTGCTTTTATTTTACCAGTACTTGCACATTTTCTTTACATTATATTGTGTAAAGCGATTTCAAGTTTTTACTAGGTAAACTGTAGGTAAAAATCCTGCATGTTCTTATTAAATAATTTGATTCTATCATAAATACCAAATTAATACAAAGAACTACAGAGTATTAAAAAATCATAGGAAGAGACCTCGGAAATTCTTGTATAGATAGCTTTAAAATTTTTTAATAGCTAAAATAAAATTAAAACATTTTTGCTGTAAAATCTGCAGTTTATTTGATTTTACTTAACAGAATACCATAAATATCATTAACCTGCCTCACTTCTACTTATAAAACATATAACCATGGAAAAGGAGCACAGTTGGTAAACATGATTTAGGTTAGCTTCCTATCACTTTGTCTAGACTGCATGGAAGAAATTTCAGTGAGTATCCAACATCTGGTTATTACATAACCACTGTGCTCACCGGCAATAGTGTTGGACATTTTGAGTCTTTTATATAAACACAGCGAAAATGAGTTATAAGTACACGTGTTTTGTAATCAGGCACAAATATGTCAATGGATAAATAAAACCTTTATTTGAGCTTTCCAAAATGGATGAAGCTTTCACTGATGACTTGGAAGATTCAAATTTGGAAATGGCAGAAAATAGTGCCCATGAAACTGATAGTGAGCAATGAACTCATGAAGAAAATATGTCAGCATTTGGAGGACTAGTGTGTGCATATAAACAAAATAAGCAATTTTCAATTCAACTTTCCTTGATGCCATGTCAGTGGATTTCAATGGAGTTGTTAGTTTGTGAATTTGCCACTATGCACCCACAGATGCCACCATAGGATGAAGTCACGACTTGCAGACATGAAAATGACACAATTTAACCAGATATCTTTTCTTACAGGGTATGGGGCTTTTTAACATGCAAATAAACATTATAAGCAATCAATTGCTTTACTTCCCTTTTGAGGGAAGCCATCCAAAAAGATTCCATCACCCTCTGACAGGTTTGAACCTTGGGTATTAGAGCTAGCATGGTAACCATTTCACCACAGAGGGCAACTATATATAATTACTGGACATTATTTTTCCTTACTTAGGTATTTGTTGAAAAAATTGTGAAATATATACAACTTCAGCAAATTTTATCAATATATAGCTGCCCTCAAGATGTGAACACAAATAAATATGGGTGAAATAAGGGCTCTTCTTGGACTATTATATTTGGCAGGATTTGTGAAGTCATCACATCCATATGTTGAGAACCTTTCAGCTAACTGATACAACCACTCCTTAGCATTTTCACCTGGTAATGAGATTCAATCACTTTGCTACTCTGTATACTTTGGTTTGATATTGAAAAAAATGAAATAGCATGTTATTTATCGACACTCTTTAATTGCTGTGGTTCTCAGATTCCCATTCTATACTGGGTGTGAAAGACTGCTAAATTTTGCTCAGAGGCCTCTCTATCAGGCTTGAGGTTCTTTATGTGCCATAAATCTACAACATGGGACCCACGGCTTTAATTCCTCTAAGGACTTTTACGCCCGAAAAAATCCATTGACCTCCTAGACGATATTAGAACAAACCTAATATAAAACTTCTTTATAAGTGTGCACCTATTAGAGAGAACTGATTAATTTGAGCAGCTATGCAGTGTCACCTGAATATGTCACCATAGATGAGATGCTGGAGAAAATTTAGGGCCAAAGTAGTTTTAGGCAATAAATATCAAACATGCCAAGCAAGTACGGTTGAAAAATATGTTCTATGATTGATTCTTTTATGTTTTATACATTGAACATGCAAATGTTTTACTGGTAAGCAACAGAGAGATCCTATGCTGTAAGTAAATCAGCCCAGCAGTATTGTAAAAAGACTACTTAAACCTGTTGCATATTTCGGTAGAAATCTGACCATGATTCATATCAATTCATCTGGTGAACAATCTAGTGCAATCTGTTCCAACTCTACTTATCTGAGTCGTAATACTCTTGCAAACTCAGAGCCTGGCTAAAGAGGTAGGTGATAGCCAATACGTCACTAGGTGAAGGTCATAGCACAATGTCCTCACTTACATTCCAACTGTTGATTCAACTGTGATAATAGGTTTCCCTCAATGATGAGTAACTTGCTGCACTTTGACATGTATCTAACAAGGGGCCAGTATCATATGGGTGTCGCAGATTGAACAGCAATTTTTTATAGTGAAAACACATCGAAAACGAAAATACTCGCTTCTCCGCTTTCTCTTCCATAAGGTTCCTATTTGTTGGAAAAAAAATGAAGAAGCTTTAAGCTGTAATGGCTAACTTTAGGCCTGTCTTTTGCTCAATGCCAGTAGTATGTCAGGTGCTGATAATGAACCTTTCCCACACCAAGGCTATAAAAATTTGCATGCAAGACCACACTGCAGATAACATACAACCAAGAGTTCATTTAGCACAAAGAATATGGGCCAGTGATGGGGTAACATTTTTGTAAGTTCTCTCCTTTAATATTTTTAAACACTGATAATCTCTTTATAAAAAAAAAAGTCTTCTAAAGATTATCTGTAAGCAACTGCTATATTATAATAAATGTCTTTATAACTGCATTAAACTGAATTTAAGAATTAGAAAATAAGGAGCTTATAAACTTTCTTGTAATTATTTTCTTTTTTGACAAATTTCTGAGTCACTAATTTTCCAACCATAACTATAACAAATGAAATAAAGGGCATTAAATTCACTTGTATTTTCAAGCATCTACAACTTCTTAAAAAGTTATTAAATATTGGTTGGCATGTCTGGAACAGAAATGCAGATTCCTTTGCTTGCTCAATTTTTCCATTTTCTCTTCAGTAGTTAGCATGGTAACTCCATGACAAAAAGCACAGTCTATAATCTGTAAAAAATATTGGACTAGAGAGATTTTATCTATAACAAGGGATACTCAGGGTCACTACGAATGTAACTCCTGCAAGCACACACTTGGTTAGAGATAAAGTAAAAGTAAAAAAAAAAAAAAAAAAAGGAAATCATTTAAAAAAATCTTGTAATATATGTATTTTTTTTTCCCCTGTTAGAGAAATTTGTATGAAATTTAGAGGTCTTTTGTGAAAACCCTGTAGTTTATAATACAGAGAACCATGTAATTTAGCAGTGTAATGCTTTCTAAACATGTTACAGCTTAAATACTTGATATTGAATCTGCTTTTAAGTCTACTTTTTAATCATATTCCTTGTGTTTCTCTTGAATACAATTGATTAATTTTTTTTCCCAGCAGGAGACCTTGCAGTTAAACAGTGTTGCACTCACAAAATGATTAATTTACAAAACAAATTTCCAGGAATGGCATATAATTACAGAGTCTTGTAGAGGATTCAGTCCTTTACAATTTTCCAGAATGTAGATCAGAAGGTACAGCAGTGAGCAATGAGCAAACTAAATAATTTATTTGTTGTATGAAAACCAGCTTGCCCAATGCAGACATGATGTAAAAATAAGCAATATTATATATTTAGGAATGACAATAAATTTTGGATGTTTTGTGGCCAAAGTAGAGTGACAGTACCAGTAAATTATGGATATTTTGGAAAATATTGCTTAAATTAATGCAACTTTTAAATGGCTCAGCTTAAGGTTACCCAGTTGTGATATCAATAAATTTTCTGCAATCTATTATTTCAACTTTATATTTTGTTATCCTACTCTATTCTATTCCAAATATGAGATTGATTCCATAAAAGTAAGTCAGCAACTCATGCAAAGATTAGCCTATTGACTGGCCCTATTACTTATTGTATATGGAGCCAGTGATGTGTTCCATTCACATTACTTTCTCTATATCTCTGTAACAAATTGTTGTTAATAAGCTTATCTTTTATTTATTTCATGCTAATCTAGAAAAATTAGCAGAAATAGTCTTATTTCTTGCTTTATTGTAAGTAGAAGCGAAATAAGGGAGTAGCATACGTTAAAGTGAAAGCCAAAAGCTGGTTGCTATGTGACTGATGTTCCTTTGTTTGACAGGAGTTGACAAATTCCTGTATGAGAAAAGTACGTTTTTCAAAGCTGAAACCAAGAAAAAGGAATATCTCAAAAAGATCAACTCCACGAAAAAAATGTATATAACATAAATTGTGTGTTTTAACGTGCTCTACATTTTTTGTGTGGTAAGTTTTTGTCCATCTCTTACGGTTTAGTAGTTATGCAAAATTCATCCAGAATAGTCTTCAGAGGCTATTCCCAGAAAATTCAAAATATACATTTTATTTATCAGGTAAATATCTTTAATATATGATATTTTAATCAAAATCGTTAGAGCCATTTTTTAGAAAATAAAAATTTTCGAAAAAAGTTCCATGTAAAGGGTAGTTTGGGGTGGGGGATTTTTCTCAAAATCTTCGTGTTGCATCCCTGGAAGATACTAAACTTAAATACTAAGTTTGGTATTTTACCGACTTTTCGTTTTTGAGTTATCGTGTTCACAGACACACGACAAACGGACACACACAGACCTTTTTCTAAAAATACTTTTTTTTTGGATACAGGGGACCCTAAAACATATATTTCCGGTGAAATCTCAGTATCAAATTTTTTGGTGGGAGTGCAATACATTCTCTATACAATGTACATAGTGCTTATAGAGAAAGTAAAAATAGAACAATATCTACTGAAAGGAAATACAGATTAATTCTACTACTTGAAAATATAAAAAAAATCTTCCTCCCATACACTGACTGATATACATAAATTCTAAGTTTTTATACCAGTTATTACAATAGATTTGATAAAGTTTAATTGCATATTACCAAAATCTGCAGCATATAAATCCTTACTACCTTTTATATTCTATGTGAGTCTTACAAGCACAGGCAGTTGTTATTACAGAAACAATCAAATTAATGCAACAGACAAATGAAGATTGTTATATAATAACATTCACAGGTGTGGACTTACACTTGTTTTATTATGGTGTAAGTATTTTACTCATATACATTCATCCCTTTATCTCTTCTTTAATCAATTAAAAACTAACCATTTACATTTCAGTTAGTCTCACAATCAAACCAACAAGCAAACATAACAAAACAAAATGTGACTCAACATTTTTGGTAAATACATGCACAATGAAAGCAAGCAGTATTGCTTAAGATCACATAAAAGAAAGGCACAAAAACATAACACATTCTCCTTTCAATGCTTCCAAAATAAGGACATTTAACAAATAACATAAAGGTATTAGCTTTCAATGCTCCATTACATACACATGAATCACAAAAAATGAAATATTTTTATCAATATGCAGTATTTGATTCAAAGAAACTATTACAAGTACCTATGTAAATAATGAACCAAACTAATTGTTTCATTTAAGTGAAGTGTTATGTTACATGATGACATTGAACAGAAAAATAAACACTTTGGTCTTTGTGTGACAGCCTGCAGGCAGCATACCAATTTTGTAAATCTCTGTCATAAACAAAGCAGATGTGCAGTAGCAAACATTCTATAATGTCATAATCACATACTTATTAGCTTAGTGATTTGTTTCAGAGGGTGTTTGCATACAAATGCTTGCTGTTTGGCAGCGAAATTTGATGATTATGGACTATAAATGTTAGTGTTTGTTTGCATGCAATTGCTTGCTGTTAGGCAGTGAGATTTGGTGATTATAGACTATAAATGTTTCAGTGTTCGCATGCAATTGCTTGCTGTTAGGCAGTGAAATTTGATGATTATAGAGTATAAGTGTTTCAGTGTGTGTTTGCATGCAATTGCTCGCTGATTGGCAGTGAAATTTGATTATTCTAGACTATAAATGTTTCAGCATGTGTTTGCATGAATTGCTTGCTGTTTGGCAGTAAGATTTGATTATTCTAGACTGTAAATGATTCAGTATGTGATTGCATGAATTGCATCCTGTTTGGCAGAGAAATCTGATGACTCTAAACCATAAATGTTTCAGTGTGTGTTTGCAAGCGATTGCTTGTTATTTGGCAGTGAAATTTGATGATTCTAGGCTATAAAAGTTTCAGCATGTGTTTGCATGAATTGCTTGCTGTTTAGCAGTGAAATTTGGTGATTCTATACTACAAATATTTCAGCATGTATTTGCATGCAATTGCTTGCTGTTTGGCAGCAAGATTTGATGATTCTAGACTATAAATGTTTCAGTGTGTGTTTGCATGCAAGTGCTTACTGTTTGGCAGCAAAATTTGATGATTCTAGACTATAAATTAACTCCATTGACATCCTTTTCAGATTCAGGTTCTGAAGGAAAACTTACTGATGAATAAGATACACATTTATGCAATACTTCAAGTTTAACAACAAAATAGTGCCTCAAATTTACAGTAAACCACCATGTATTTGCAACTATTACTCTTCCCCCTCGATGCAACTATTTGTGCAGCAACTGTCAGTTACTGCTATGTTTATGACAGAGACTATAGGTAATAAATGAGGGCAGGTTTACTTTACTCAACATGTATCTTAAGTTACAACAATCTTGTCAATTAGGGGAGATAAAAACAACAGTTGTGATAATTTGATGAAGTGGAAAGTTTATATGGTAATTCGCTGTTCAATACTTATCTATTCAGCCTCTTTTCCCTTCACTTGCTTGTTTGGCTTGTGAGGCTGCCTACAGTATTACTTCTTTAGCCCTGACATACATGAGAGAGGGAGACAGGGCATCAGCATAGTCAATCAATATTAATATAGGCTAAAATACCTAAATAAAAAGAATTAAATTATATAGGGTCATTAAATTATAAAATAACCCCTCACACAGTCTCTCCCCACTGAACGAGAGAACCAAGAGTCAGTGGGAAAGTGGTGTTGGCAAAGGCGCAAAAAATCCTAACCTTAAAGTAAATGCTGGAAATGTTAATCTTCTGCTTCCAAACGGGCAGCATATTTGGTAAAAATATCATGTACAGCGAGAGCATTTCAGTTTTAACAGATATACAGCACTTCTTGCAAAAGATGGAGACATGTTTGTTTGTTGAGCTATTTTTCAGGTGATCACTCTAAACTGGCACTGATTTCATATAGTTTAATTTCTGTTAAAATTGATCTCATTGAATGTCTCTTCTCACACCAAACCCTTAGCTTTGAACTTATGTATGATCGCATGTATTGATTTTTTTGCAGGTGGTAAAGAGTTTGATAACCTTCCAACAAGCGAGTGTTTAAAGTAAACTTTGCATATAAACACACGTTCTTCCACACACCATGTTGACTGTAATGACAGACATCTGACTGACTGAACCAGATGCAACAATAACAGTGAGATATAGTACCAACTCACCTTAGTGCAAGATTTGGCTGTCTAAAGTCTGCAGATGGTGAGAAAAGAGCAAAACAGACATAGGTCTTAAGAGGGGTTACCTTATAACTTAACTACCCTATACTACCTATTCTTAAATATAGTACAATTACCAAATTCTCCAATTATAATGGGTATAACTATAAAGAAAATTATAATGAAAGCGTTAGCAGTTACAATAACATTATAAATTTGATCATCTCCAATTAAAGATCCAGGTTGTCCTAATTCACTCATTCGAATACTACTACCAATTGTTTCAATACATACCATAAAAGGTATTACAGCTCCTGGTGTTCCTTATTATCTCACTTGTTAATCGCTTGGCTCAGTAACCATCATAATTCCCCCACCCCATCTGTTATATTTTGTGGATGTTGCAAATTCATAAAACAAATATCATCTTTGACGTGACTGGATATGTATTTGCATGTAATTTGACTATATGGTGTATCAACAGACTGCTTCAGTTGCTTCCAAAAATTCTCAAGCAATGTGCACTTTAAAAATAATGGAAAAAAAAAGCCTGCCACAAATGAATTTATAATAAACATGTACTCTAGTCAAAAGATTGCTCTGAAGCCTTCAGCTGTATATTACCAAATTTTAATTTCAAATCACAAAGTGGTCATGCAATCACACAATACCAGTAATCATAATATACTGTTGTTGCCAAGTGACGTGAATAGGCAAGCACAATCATTTGCATTAATTTTATGGAACAAAAGTGTGTTACCACTTCCTGCTGCAGACAACAATCATATTTATTGCCCTTTTTCTAAATATACAAGAAATGTAACACTTGTAGGGCTTTGTGTATTTAGCGAGTTTTTTGTGCAATTGCTTATTAAACCTACTATTTATATTAAGTAAATTCCATTTAACAATTAACCGTCAACCCCACAATTTCCAATATAACAATCAGGATTCTACTAGACTTACCAGATATCCCATATTATTCAGGATATCCCATATTCCAATTGTGTTCTGTTAGTCATATGGGACAGCAAAAATCCTGTATTCTTTTCCATGCTTAAAAATTGAATTGTGAAATCCACCCATGTTCATTTAATACACTGCTGTGGGTACATAACTACTGGTCACATTGTAGTGTTTTATAGTAGCTGTTTGTGTGCACATGTTTGCCACAGGGTGATATGATCCAAGTTGTGTTGCCGGAAGACTGCAAGGAGGGAAGATGTTTACATACTTGTGGTTTTTGACAATTTTGGCATTTATTACTTACTAAATGAAAACAGATGATTCCTTCCCCAAGAAAAGACATTTGTGTTTATTTAGCAAAATGGGAAAATGAAGAGTATTATGCTATTGCCTGTGAAAAATAACAGTTTCAATCCAGAGTATTCTGTTGCATATGGAGTGAATCCAACTTAAAATATGTCTCTACAACCTATCATAAAAGAGCAGTGTAGTATTTTTCTAATCAGAAAATAACTTTCTTTGTTAGGAAGAATAGCACAGTGAAATTGCAATGTGTTACCACAATGTAACACATAGCCTTCGTTATAGTTTTGATCAAGTAACTCATTTGGCACATTTTTGGTGGCAATTCCAGCAGCCTAGCTAAATTGCCCTGAAGCCAAGTCAAAATAGAAGTTTTAGTAGAGAATGTGTTGTGGCCAAAAAATGTAAACAATTTTCTTTTACCAAGAATTTTGTGTATAGAGATAGTTTAAGTTCACTGAACAGTCTGAAGTGAGAATCATCGGAAAATAAATTACAGTGATTAAATTAATTATCACTTTATTGATTGTATGAGTATGGTATACAAGTCAATGTTTACAGGACTGCTTCTGGCCTTCAAAAGTGAGGGGGTGACAAGTCTCTTATTGCCATTCTAAAAGTCTGGCAAGTTTAGAATCGCCCTCCGTGGTGAAATGATTTAAGAAACAGAAATCAGATAGGGAAAACTTCTAAGGGCACAAGGGCACTGTATGCTGTCTGGTTTTAAAAGGTCTTAGCTGAAAATCAGACGGGGAAGCTTTAAATAGTGTAAAGCTTATAATATGCAACAAATTTCAATATTATTTTGTTTCTTTACAAAAGTCTTCCCCATTCACTTACACTTCACTTTTGCTTTCAGAGTGGTTAACCACAATGTTAATTTAAGTTATTTTTCCAAATAGATAACAGCTGATAAATTGTATGTGTTAGTACAGTCTCTCCTTATAAAATGCGAAAACTGTTCTTACACTGCAGCAAAGAAAAATCAATTCATGGAGAATATTCTCAGAATTCCAGATAGTTTCTTTAAATGTTGCTTCAGAAGGTGTGTTTGTATTGTGCATGGATGATATACAATTATTACTGAAGTTAATGCTATTTTATTGTTATAATAATATGTGATTTAACAACGGATACATTACTTACAAGTTTCAATATTTAACACACTTTTAGCTGCACAGAGCTGGCAACACTGCCACTCTTAGATGACAGATGCAAGGGCCAAAGTTAGCAACTAGACTATGAACAATACAGCACACATTTCTCTTTACATGTTTTGCTATTCCCATCAATTAATTAATGATAATTGCATTTATTTTTACAGCTCATTGTACCCAGCAGGGTTATTAAAATGGTCGTTTCTTTGTTATTTTAAAATTAACTTAATTCAGTTCTCTAAAGAACAGCTGGTTAGTTGCTGTTTATGTGGCAAACCAGCTTTCCACTTCCACAATCTGCATTAACTGTTCTCAACCCACTTCTTGTTTTGATCAAACTACAAATTTTGTGTTTTTTAACTCAACATCCTGCACAGATGTTAGAATTGGTGCAATAAGCTTATTAGTAGCATAGATTAAACAAAACATAATTCTTCTAATGATATAAACCATTTAAAGCATACCTTGAACCTGTAAGACCAATTAGTATAAAATTCAAGGAGCGTTACTGCAGAAACAATAACTGGTTTGAATATCTGATACTAATTAAACAGTGGCTCATTCTTTGGACAATGATGAATGCAAAAAAACTAACAAGCAAGCAACACTGGACTTTTAGCTATCAAAATACCAAGTGTGATCAAAAATAATATTAATTTTTTAATTTTATAGACTTTATACATCCGATTTTCAAAACCTTTTTTTATTTCTTATTGGTACACATGTTTCTGATGTATGTTTGCATTTTCAGCTATTTTGAATATTTAGTTTATTGTTATCAGTCATAAAGGTTATACCTGTTTTTGAGTGCTTAGTGAATTTGCATTAAATTTTGTTTGAAAAATGAAGTAAAGGCTTGAAACATTAACTGTGGCTTTTGGCAAATTTACTATAAGTAAGACAAGAATTTACATGTGGTATAAGCATTTCAAAGAGAGTCGAAAAGATTTTTAAGATGACAACCTACTGGATATCCTAGTACATCAATTGCTGATGACAATGTGGAAGAAGTAAAGAAATGGTTCTGCCTTATGGTTGTAAGGCTAGTAAGGAATACTACCTGGAGGCTATGCACCATTTGCATGAAGCAATCTGAAGAAAAAAATTAGCATTGTGCAAAACCAGTCATGATAATGCTCCCACTCAAACCTCAATGTTTCTTTGTGATTTTTAGGCAAAAAACAAAACATTATGTTGCCTCAGCTACCTATTTGCTGGACATGGCCCCTGCAACTTCTTTCTATTCCCAAAACTTAAGAGAAACTATGAAAGGGGTGAGATGATGATTTGTGTTTAAGGGCACTCAACTACAAAGGTTATTAGCACCCTCAGAAAAATAAAATCTTGGCTAAAACCAGAAATAAAAAGCACCTTTAAAAGGCATTAAAAATTCTGCAAGGAGCCAGGGATAGAAAACACAATTAAAATAACTCAGAGTAAAAAGACAGCTAAAATGACACATATAACCAATACAAATAAAATAATGGAGAGAAAAAGGTGTCAATATGACTAAACCGAAGGCTGAAAAGTGTGAAAGGTGATAAAAGATTTAAAAAACTTCACATATAATTCCATTGTCTGCCATCAAAATCTACAAAATCAAAATAAAACTAGATTCTTAAGGCGTATGTCACTTTAGAAATTATGAAAGGACGTCATTTTGCCACCAATGATGAGATGAAAACAGAATTGCTGAAGGAGCTCAAGAAGTGAGTTCCAGAAGTGCTTCAAACATTGAAAGAAATGCTGGCACAAGTATATTATAAATTAGGGGGATTACTTTGAAGGGGACAAAGTTGATGTAGATGAATAAATAAAGATTCTTTAAGAAAAACAAAAATGTCTGTTACTTTTTGATCCCACCTTTTATGCATCAATGCAAGCTTAAACCTGCATATCCCTGATGTCTATAGTCAACCATGACATAATCATGACACTTAAGATTTATTTATTTATTTTTTGCAGTGTACTATTACAACATTCCTAAGCAGCCAGCTAGCTGCCAATGAAATGATTTCAACCAAACACTGTATTAATTTGTTGTTTGGCAGAAAAATATAGCTTATGTGAATGGTTGTTAAAAATAATATTTTGAGACAAGGAGGAGGCATTTATAGTGTAAAAAATTGTACTAACTGTAAGAAACGAACCAGATTTATCCTTCTTTCAATTTCTAAAAATTCCAGTAAAATGAGTTCATAGGGCATTCTACCTACATTAAAATGTAAAAATATAAGCACTAATGACTCACTTAGGGTTAAAAATTTATGAAAAAAATAGCTGTTTATAGTTATAGTCAATGTCATTGTCCCAAAACACCTAAAAATAATAATTCATCAACGTCCAAGAGTTGGGTATTATCCTATTTCAACTTCACATCATTGGGTATCTTGTTTTTTTCTTTTCTGATGGCCTATATATTATAATTTTAGGTAGACTTTCTTCTTCCAAAAAGAAATAATAATTATTGCTATTATTTCTTATTTCTTTGTGTTAAAATGAAACTTATTATATTTCATTAAACTATTAAATAAAATGTGCTCTGTAATGTTTAAATAATGGAAGGAAGGTATTTTTTGGAAAGAGTACAATAACAATATATATTTTGTTGCTTAATGCAACCAAGAGCACTAGTATCAAACTGATATATTTTCTCTAGATATGGTACGTTTATAGACTGTGGCTGAACAGGCTGTCAAATTCACTCCTCTGTCAATAACTGATCAAAACTCATTGATGGTTTTCTGCAGAAAACTTTATATTCAACATTTTATATACTATAGGCTGGGTGAAAGGGCGAAATGTATACATGACTCTTGTTGGTGAATGGTGAACAAGCACATTCCTTTGATACCACTGAAAGTTGAATTCATAAATTTGATGATGGGTAACAGACTTTGAGAGATGATTTGGTCTCCCTTGGTAATCTGTGAACTATTCAAAGAACAAGAAGGCACTTGTTGGAAGGAAATTACCATATTGCTATTGAAGTGCTAAATTTGAAAGTGGCAACATTAATGTTGGCAGCATTGACAGTATATTCCACATTCCCTAACCAAGAAAAAAAAAAAGAAAGGAATATGCATAAAAATTACTATGCAGGACCTAAGCATTTCACAGACCACATCCGATGGTAATCAAAGTTGATATTATTATTGCTGATCCAAAAAGCTAAGAAATTCGTAAACTAGATGAAAATGAACCAAGAACAAGATCTCCAACTGGATTTTCCTTCTTGGAAGCAAATGTTCACCATTTTCTTCAACTACAAATGACTTTCATAGGGCCTTTTCTCCTGAACATTTTATGGGAAAACCATAAAAGTTGGCTCGTCTATTTTGTAAAATACACTGAAATGAACACTACGTTTTAACCATATATGAAGAATTCTACACAACACTATCAGTTGAACTGGATTAAATTACTTCATTGTCAACAAATGATCTGACACTCAGCAGACTCAAAATCATACTGACAGAGATTTCATAACAGATCTTAGTTAGAAAATACTTTCACATTATGTTTCATATTTTCAGTTGGTAACACTAAATAGTGTTTGGAGGAAAAGGGCTTATATTACAACAGCAGACCAGCATTTTATTTTATTTAGTTAGCCAAGGAACATTGGATTGCATACTTTCCAGCATACAACAGTTTGTTTTAAGCAAACTATATTGTGAGCACAAATTTAAGTAAATTTTTGGCCATATCATGTATGTGTACTGTCATAAAAAACAATTAGTTGATGTATCCATGGTCACAAACTGGATGTCTTCAAGGAAACCTAGCGTTTGTCAGAAAACTGAAAATGTGTGAGAAGGGCATTACAGAAGAATATGTGCTATCCATATTGAAACATCTCCAAGTTATGAACTTGGCAGATAAGATGCATACGAAGAACACTGCACATTGATTTACATTTCCATCCATATAAACTGCAGGAACAACTACAAAGTGCTATACATTGTTGTCAGCAAATCTGCAAATGTTTAGTCACTAAGACTAAATCATGAGTGATACCTGCCTGATCATGAGGGATGAGACAATGAATTGATACTTTCGGATGTAATTTTCAAAAAATGTGTCTGAACTGTAATTTGAAGACAAAATACAGGCATCCAACATTAATTTTATATCATTTCTATGTAAAAAAAAAATGTTACAACACTTTGAAATGGGAAATATTGAATACCATACATTGAAAATCCAATCTATAGACATTCTAATGAAGGTCTAATATTATCCAACATTTAATTGGAGATTCACACTCTTGGGATTATTAACAAAGAGAAAGAAACTTCTACCAGGAATCTACTAAATACACTTCTGACAGTGATAAATGAAAAAGTCTGTTTTAAACCAGGACTGATGAAGATTGAAAATAATAAAATAGCCAAAAAATTTCATTGTTATAGTGTAAACTAACCCTCATGTATTACTGAATCCAAGAGTTCTAGACTCTCAACTTTTGTGAGCAGTTAATTTGAAAAAAGCAATAAAAGGAGTCTTGGAGATGATGACTCCACAAATGACTGTATGCTCAGATGCTCAGGAAATAATTTAGCACATGACAAAGAATTAAAACACTATCCAGATTATTACATTTTGCAAAGAAAAACAATACATTCCATAAAAATGACCAGCTAACACAGAGATTGATTCCTAAATTAGTACATTACATATGAAAAAGATATTATTTTATATGTTTTAAATTTATCACAAGGTATAAAAACTATGCAGATTTCTGCAAAAGGTACCTTCTTTCATCTTTTGGTTATTGCAATAATTAACAAAAATAAAATTTTTTGTCAGAATACAGATAAGTAGACCTTATTAAGCAGAATTTATTTTTTTTGGAAATGAACCATGGCTTTTTCTGTGCAAGAAATTATAATCATTTTACTTACAAGACAAATTTGTTTACTATTACAAGTTCTTTTCTTAATTTTAAATATTCTTCTTCTGAAAATGTGATTAGAATATTTATGTGCTTATACCATCAAACTTCTCTAAAAGTTCACTTGAGGTTATAACCTTAAATTTTAATAATGATAAACCCCTCTTTGTACTCTTCTGAGCTATGGCAAAAGATGTATAGAGAAAATATAAATTCAGAGCAATTATATTTTATCCATAAGACATTCTAATATGCAGATAAAGAATACAATAGAATAAAAAATATATATGTAATTTTTAAAATATTATTTATGACTGCTGCATCAATTACATTAAATTTAAAAGTTTTTGAAAACATGTAGTACATCCATAAACAGCACAGCATATAGAATAAGTTGATCACATTATGAGGAAGCACTGAACGACTCACAGTGCAATGTGTACAATAAAGCCCAATACATACAAAGTGTTAATCGTGCATTAAAATAAGCAAATCTTTGGGAAAGTAAACCTTATTGCCGATTGCTGATGTGCGTGCGAATTTTGGAAAATCTTTGCTATGAAGTACTTGCTCTAAGAGACTTGTTCTAAATCTACATTTTATTCTGTAAAGCAACTTGTTATGTCAATATATAAAGGTTCAAAGCCCTATATCTGATGCAATATTTGATTCTTGATCTGGCATGAAAATGTCATCAGTCATATTCAGACTGACATTAATTTGGCCAAACATCTATATCAATTGGGTTATACCAATCACCAAATCATCCATTGAGTGACTTACAAGAAAATTGGATTTTAACCATCTTAGAAACTGTACTCAGTTATCTTGAAAATATATATGAAAAATACTGGAGTGCAAGAGGTCAAAAGTGGAATCCTACTGCATTCACAACATTTCAATATTGCCAACCTAAACTTAACCAGCAATTATTATCGGAAATCTGATCAGCAGTGTACACAATACACAATGATAGAAGAGTAATCATGGTTTACCTGAGACTTTTTATATATACATACATACAATTTGGGATTATATTATAATAGTTACATTGGTACCCATCTGTACCAAAAACCATGGTTCAATTCCAAGTCGCATTATGGACCGAATATTTTTCGTTATTCCTTAAGCTTAACTATGGCCTACTGTATCTTTCAAGTAAAACATTTCATTACACAGTCTTAAATACCTGAAAAACAAAAACAATGCATATAAAGATATAATATGCAAAAGGAACTTTGGTGCAGTACTGTAAGCCATACAACATGCAGTGAAGCCAGACATGCCTTACACCACAAAAGATGGGCACATGTCAGGGCATTAATATACCTTCTTTGTGACGCCAGATGCTACGAGGTTGTCCCAGTCTTGTGGCTTCCTTTGAGACAGAGGCAGCAGTGCAAAATCCAACAGCTCTTCCCGGGAATAAACTCTTATGGCTGAAATTCATTTCAATTTTATTTTTCTCAGTGCTCGAATACATTTGTATGTATGTAACTTAACTATAAAACCATAATGAAAAATCTGCTACAATTGTACTACTCACCCTACCCACTATAATATTTGATATCAAAAGCAAAACAGATCAAAGAAGGAAAAGCCTATACCAATGACAAAATTCACATATATCCATTATTCATTCTGCTATTCATATAAAAACTGATTCTCCTGTTCTTGCTGTACACTTTTACTTAGGAATGATTTCAAATCAAGAAAAAAGTCTCAACTGACAGACACAGTATTCAGATTTTGATTCAGTAAAGACTGGAAAAAGTAAGAATCACATTCTTTTATGCCTTTCATTAAGTGACACTTAAGAAAGACCTAAACTGCAAAACATAAAATATTTCAAAGTTTCTTAATGTTAAAAAGCATGTGAGAATGTAAATTGCCTCAAATTTTAATGAGCATTATTTTTTACCTGGATAAAACATTTTACATCTCATACATTTTTCTAATTATGAAGAGGACTTCACAGCTTATACATAAAAATTATTAGGATCATTTTTCAGCAACTCAGAAATAACAGACCATTTTCTATGTAAGGGGTAGTTTGGAAAAGGGCACTTTCTCTGGAAAATCTTAATGCTGCTATTTTTGGAAGATGCTGAACTTAACCAATTTTGATATTTATACAAGTTTATGTTTTTGAGTTATGTTATTCCCCTCTCTCTCACATGTGAGAGATGCTGTTGAAATTTTAATGTAGAATTTTTTGGGTAGAATACAATACTTTCTCTTCTGGGAGAGGGCAGTAGCTAACATAATAATATGCAGTAAAGCTGAACAAAGATGAAAGGACAATGGAAAGACTTTATGAAGGCTTGGAAGGCAATGAAAAGATTTTGTGTGTGGAGGAAGATAAGATTTAGAAAGCATGTAGGTTTTTAAAGGCGAACCAGCTCCGAAGCAGGTAAAGGTGCTGAAATCTGCAGACAAGGTAACGGCCTCGGTTTTTTGGGATGCAAGCAGAATCATCTACATTGATTACTTGCAGAAAGGAAGAACAATAAATGGAGAGTATTATGCATCATTATTGCACCAATTGAATGGAGAAATCAAGAAAAAATGCCCTCATCTGGCAAAGAAAAAGATTCTCCTCCATCAAGACAATGCAAGGGCGCACACCTGCACAGCTTTGATGGCAAAAATCGTAAAATTAAGGTTTGAATTACTACAGCATCCACCATATTTGGCCCTCGGTGACTTTTTTATTTCCAAACTTGAAAAAGTGGCTCAGTGAAAAATGATTCACATCTAACGAAGTGGCCATCTCCCAAACAGATGCCTATTTTGAGGCCATTCTGAAATTCTACTTTTTGGAAGGCTTAAAACAGTTAGAGAAATGTTGGGAAAGTGCATCAAGCTAAAAGGAGATTATGTTGAAAAATAAATAAAAAAAGTACCAATTTTTTTTTTTTTTAAAAGGACTTATTGAGTGCCCCTAACATTTATTTCCAAAATAATAGTTTCCCTGCCTCTCTCATTTAATGTCATAAAAATAAATGTGAATCAGTAGAGAGTAAAGAAACAGAGTTGATGATAATTCACAAAACATGTTCTCTGATTATGCATTTTTAAAAAAAGCTAATTGAAGCTTTTAATACACTATCATAATTATTTCAGTACAACAGGGCCTCTAAGAGCATTAAAGGAAACTGTAAAATTTCAGCCACCTAAATGGAACTACAATTCCACTAAACAATACTATTCTAAATATAAAAACACATAATATTGACAATCATAAAAAAAACAAAAACAAATCCACACCATCTAATTTTATTCTACCCTTTAAATAAATCAATAACACTTGGAAATAACCTGTGTTAATTATTCAGAGTGATCAAATTTATTTAGACTTTGCCATAACCTATTGACTTTCTTGTCAATGGTATTGATAGTTTATTAATATTATCCAGTTTTAGTTCCAAATTGTTTTAGTTTATTTTAATTCTAGAACCTCTTGAGGGGTTTATTTTCTCCTACATCATTTCTTCAAGTGCCCTGATTAACAACTAGATTATAAAGGAAGGCAAAATAGATTTAATCATCCTGTACCGGTAGTAACAAATAATAATGAACTACAAAGAAGAACACAAGAAAATGGCCCCTGAAAAAGGAAACTATCTCTGAAGAAGCAATACTGCACAATTGACATACTATTAGGAATGTTAACACTTTTTTATTTTTATGTCAGTATCCTTGAAATTACATGTATCATTTAAAATAGTCAACATATCCAATAAATATTCACCTTTCTAGTGCAACGGTTATCATGCTAGCATCTAACCCCTACTATGGTTGTGGGTATAAACATGGTGGGGATAATGGATTTCTTTATGGATGTAAAAATATTAGCATAGTTTCCTTTGGAAGGGAAGTAAAGCCGTTGGTCCTGCATAAGGTTTTTTTGCATGTAAAAGAATACTATACTTTGAAAGAAAAGGTCTCCGAGCTGAATTCTGTCAGTTTCTTGTCTACAAGTCATGATTTTATCTCATAGTGTCATATATATATATAGAGTAAGTTGATCCCTCATCACCAAGTGTACACATTATGAAATCACAAACTAAAAATTACATTGATCAAGAAACCATTAAAGGCTCAAAATTGTGGTATTGTGGATTGGCAGTGGTTATGTTTTTTAGAAGGTACTGTTTTGAAATTAAAGACATACAAGTGTGTGCTTTATCAATATTATTTTTACATGAAAGCTTGTACTGATCTCTACTTTTCAATATATGTTCTACCAATATTAAGACACTAGTCTGATTGTAAAACCAGCAGTTTAATTCCATCCTCATAGAAATCTGCTACCAATTGTGAAATATGCTCTATCGTTAGTTTTTTAATGCAGGATGTAAAAGAAGCTGAAATTCATCATTAGATCACTGAAGTGTATATAGAAAGCATGAGCATTTAAAAATGGCCACACGAATGTGTATGATGAAGAGCAAAGTGGGTAACCTCCTTTGATTAGTGAAGTCTTGGTTAGAAATTTGATGGAAAGGCTCAAGAAAACAGATGCAATGTGGTTTCAATTTTATCTTATGAGTTCAAGTTTCAAGAAGTATTCTTAATAGAAAACTGTAACAGAACGCTTACCATTATAAGTTGTCCTCACACTAAACTACACTACACACTTCATATAAAACTAAAATTGATAAAAGTACTATAAAACACAAGCCTGGGTGTTTTATAGTACTTTAAAAAATATCTGATGTGTTCCATTCACATAACTTTCTCTACATTGCTGTAACAAATTGTAGTTAAAAAGCATATTCTTCTATCTACTTTATAGTAATCGAAATAACCATTAGCCAAAATTGTCTTAATTACTTGCTTCCTTGTAAATAGAAGGAAAATAAGAAAATACACTAGACTAAAGCGCATGTCAATTCTCAAAAACCAGTTGCTATGTGGCTGAAATTCGTTTCTATGCAGGGTCAGGAGTTTACAACTTTCCCTGAGAGAAAAGAAGTTTTTTAAATCTGAAAACAATAACAAGGAATATCTCAGAAATGGTCAATTCCATGAAAAAAATGTATATGACTTAAATTGTGAGTTTTAACGTGATCTATATTTTTTGTGCAGTAAGTTTCTGTCTATCTCTTACAGTTTACCAGTTACACAAAATTCAGCAAAATTCATTCAGATCAAAGAGGTCTTTAGAGGCTACTCCAAGAAAATTCAAGATATAAATGTTATTTGTCATGAAAATATCTTTAATACACAGTATTTTAATCAAAATCATTAGAGCCATTTTTGAGAAAATCAAAATTTTTGAAATTTTCTCCATGTAAAGGGTAGTTTGGTGTGGGGGGATTTTTCTCAAAATTTTTGTGTCACATCCCTGGAAAATACTAAACTTAAATACCAAGTTTGATATTTTACTGACTTTCCGTTTTTGAGATATCATGTTCACAGACTCACATACATGGACCTTTTTCTACAAATGCTTTTTTTTTTTTTGAGATACAGGGAACCCTAAAACATATGTTTCCGATGAAATCTCAGTATCAAATTTTTGGGTGGAGTGCAATACCTTCTCCAAATGAAATGAAATGGCATGTTATTTATGGACGGTCTTTAGCTACTCTGGTTCTCAGCGTCCCATTCTAAATTGGGCGTGAAAGACCGCTTAATTTTGCTCAGAGGCCTCTCTATCAGGCTTGAGGTTCTTTTACGTGCCGTAAATCTACAACATGGGACCTTCCAAAGGAAGCCATGCTAAGGAATTTTACACCCGAAAAAATCCATCGTCCTCCACCAGGTTTGAACCCGTGACCTTGGGTATATGAAGTCAGCATGGTAACCATTACACCACGGAGGGCCTCTGAGCCTCTCTATACACTATGTACATAGTACATATCGACAAAGTAAAAATGCCTTATAATATCAATAAAGATAAAATAGTTACCCAAAGCTTGTGCATTTGCCAAATTTTAAGTCCAAAAATGAAATCATATCCTATTGTTGCATTACAAAGGTGGATCAAATATAAACCAGATTCTTAATAATTTATTAAACCAATAAAAAGAGTTCAACAGTATATCAAGAGTCTCCTGATTATAATGCTTACTTTCCCCAAAGAATTGCTGTTTTTTTTTTTTAAATTCCTTTTTAGAATGATCTGCAGCAGAATTCCAGTGTCAGCACAGATTACTGTCCTCCAAGTGCTATTTTAAGTAGTGCACACTACAGAACAGTGTGTGTGTTTATTGTGTTAAGCTTTACTTGTATAGAGTAATGTGTGGACTTCAACTTGAATTTATGCAAAAATGGTGTAATAATTTATAACAAGTTCACTATTTATTATTTCTTATAAAAATTTAAACAGGCTGTTATACAAAAATAAACATGCCCGCCTGGGTAGTGCAGTGGTAGCATGTCTGCCTCACGTTCAACAGCTCGCGAGTTCAAATCTCGCTTAGGGTGAGTTCCTTGTTAAGGGTTTTTTTTCGGGGTTTTCCCTTGTCCTGAGAAGACAAATGTCAAGTAACTTTAAGCTCCATGGACACCGAGATCATTTGAGCATCATTTCATCAATTTCATTCATCGTCCGATATGACCAGCCAGATTAAAGGACGTTAAGCTACAAAAAGAAAAAAGAAACCAAAGCTAATTATTCCAACTCAGGAATAAGAGAAGAGTTATTGTGCAAAAATGTCAAGAAAACAGCTGCTATTGGATTATGTGTTCTTGAACAAACAAATTGACATCTGTTCACTCTCTAAACCTAAATCCACATGATTATCTGTGGAGATAATTAAAGATTAATTATGCAATGAATCACCCTATGCTCCATTAATTATGAATTCTATTTAGCATTGGTTTTTCAATATTTCAGCTGTACAAATATACTGAGTTCAACACATTCCAAGTTTGTATAGGAGAGATGGAAACGAAAATCATTTTGCACAACTTCTCTAATGATTCAAGTATTATGTATTCATATGGTTTTGCATAATTAGCACTATCTAGGGTAGAAACGATGGGTCATTCTGGTACTAGAAGAGAACCCAGTAGCATTTGAAGAAAATTTAGCATTTCAAATTTAGTTAAAAATTGGCAGAAAATTACGGTCAACTTATATGATGAACCCAATAAAACAAGATTGTATAAATAGCCTGCAATTTTATCTCAAAGAGCAATTTGTTGAAATAGATGCAAAATTAAAATTACTTGGGCAGAAAGCTTCTTAACGAATTAAATTTTAAGGTGCAAACATGTAAATGAGTTGAAATTTGTGCAAAATTATGGGTATTCCACATCTTTCTAAAAATATGCGGTTTTTAAGATTTTTTTCCACAATAATCATATGACTAAACTACTGAATTATTTTTGCCACAAAATTAAAATCTGAAATTTAAGTGATGTAAACATTTATGATCTAGCTTTACTTTTTTGCTTACAATTCACAAATATCAGTCATGCAGTATTGCTTCTTTTTAGTTACTACCTAAAACATGAAAACCACTAAAAACTAATTACTCATCTGTAACAGCCAATAAACATATCCACTTGTAGCTATGTAAATTAAATTAAATGTCATTTTATTTATGGACGCTAATTAACTGCTGTAGTTCTCAGCGTCCCATTCTATACTGGGCATGGAAGACCGCTTACTTTTGCTCAGAGGCCTCTCTATTAGGCTTGAGATTCTTTTACGTGCCATAAGTCTACAACACAGGACCCACAGTTGTAGTTCCCTTCCGAAGGAAGTCATGCTAAGGATTTTTATGCCCAAAAAATTTGTCCTCCGCCAGGTTTGAACACGCGACCTTGTGTATATGAAGTTTGTAACTATGTATGATCAATATGTGGGCTATCTCCCAATTTTCAGTACATGTTCCAACAATGCTGTTTAAGAGTTCAAGGGCACAATGAAGAAAAGACTTACAGGGAGCTCTTGAAAATTCATGTTTTAAATATGCTTTTTTCAACATGCACGCACACACAAGGTGTTACAGGTATGAGTGCGCAGACTTCAATGGCAACTTCCAGACATAAAGCTGAAACATAAGTTCCTGTACCATTTTCCTCATGGTTGCATAAATAAGAAATAAAATTGGTCAAATGTTTGATTGCAAATATGTCACTACTTTATTTGCTTTTCTTTTTATTTTCATAAAAAGAAAAGTACTTCTTTATTGTTTA
Organism: Hymenopus coronatus; assembly: GCA_030762935.1. Classification (NCBI taxonomy): domain Eukaryota; kingdom Metazoa; phylum Arthropoda; class Insecta; order Mantodea; family Hymenopodidae; genus Hymenopus; species Hymenopus coronatus. The sequence continues at coordinate 122,349,273 of CM060886.1, forward strand.
CTTCTGCAATTAAAATAGTGAGGTAGAGCTACATCTACTGGAATAAAGTTATGTCATATGTTGGCAACTAAGCCACATATAACATCTATGTACAGTGGAATGTTGACAGTAAAAAAGAAATGGAGGTTTTATTTATGGATACTCTTTAAATACTGTGGTTCTCTGTCCCATTCTATATTGGGCATGAAAGACCACTTAATTTTGCTCAGAGGCCTCTTTATCAAGCTTGAGATTCTCTTACATGTTGTAAATCTACGACATGATACCAAAAGCTTTACTTTCCTTCCGAAAGAAGCCATGCTAAGGATTTTTATGCCTGAAAAAATCCATCGTCCTACACTAGGTTTGAAACTGTGACCTTGGGTATATAAGCTAGCTTTGTAACCATTACACCATAGAGGGCGACTGTTGACAGAATTACCTGCCTCGACATGTTGCAAACAGCTGGTTCTGTCAGTGCTTCAGATGCATTAAGATGCATTCAGAGCTATGGCAGTCTTTACAAATCAAAGGTATCTAGATATGCTTCTTGCTTAGGCAAAGCTCAATCCTTTAGATTATTTGAAGAGTATGGTATACCATGACGAGGTTGCTACCATTGAAGATTTTCACAAGCATGTGTGAAACAGATCTAGAGATTGGACGGAATGCAGAAGCTCTAATGACGGTAGGGCAAAATTGGCTAAGATGCAATATCTGCAAATATTCTAAAGGAGTACATTTTGAGCATCTAGTGTAAATGAACATATATTGTTGATGTTACAGTTGATCATTAATAAATTTCCTGTTCAGCAAAGATGTGGCTTTGATTTAATTATCCATGATACATCTTAATGAGGTATTTCCATAATTCACATTTGAATTTCTTTATCTTTGATTATCAGACTAAATTTTATGCTTAGTCTCTTATACAGCTTTTAGTTCAAATCTTGTGAATACAATCAGATAGTTTGAAACAAAACCACCCACCCCTCATTAGTGGCAATAGCTGATGAAAAACACATGGCATGTGATGGACCAGATTTCAAGCACAAACCAAAACAAAACACTAGCATGGCCGCAAACCAAACTAAAACAAAACAAAACATTTGGCTTTTAAGTCTTACTCTATTGCCAGACTGTTCAGATAATGTATTCAATAATGTTCAACTATCTTCATATTCAAGATAGTTGAAGTGTTCTTAGACTTTATTATTGGTCATATTTGGATCTCCCATCAGATGAAGTCTGTGCACTCATTCCCCTAAACACTGTGTGTGTGTGTGTGTGTGAGCATGTGTGCATGTGTGTGTGCATGAATGGGTGGATGCATGTGTGTGTGTGTGCGTGCGCGCATGCACAAGTGTGTAAACAATAAGAAAGGCTTTTTTTCTTACCTTCTAATTATTCTGAAAATACACATAGCAGGCTTGAAGATATTTTGGCAACAATAATTACATCCCTTTCAATTTTCACTTCCTGACTTCCTCAAATCATGGGTTTGTTGATATCAATCTAGTGTGTTTCAATTTGGAGATGTTTGCATTAATTTTCCGCTAAATGTAAGTACAAACTGTAGAATTTAAAACTGTAAGCTAAGTGGGAAGTAAAGTTCCTAAGACTTTAGAAGGGGTTAATATTATCAACATAGTGCCAGTCACCTTACTTTATACACTAGAAATCAAACATGGACTGTGATAACACTATCAATTTATACTAAATACTACCAAAATTACAAACAAATGGTATCAACAAAACAGGTGCTGGCAAGATTCATATCTGGTTAATTTGGCTGCGCCGCTGGTGATATCTGTCACAACTTCATATAAAATGGGTAGAAAGAGGAGTTGTTCTAAAGGCCATGGCCTGCAAGCTCGGAAGCTTTCATCAAGGACTCTAGCTATGAAAGCCTTCATTATTATGTCAAAAACTACCAAAGCCTATAAAATGGAAAGATAAAGTAATCCAGGACTGTTACCATGTATAATAAAAAACCTCAACAATTTCATTCTCAGCAACCTAAAAATTTAATGATCAATGATTAATTCACATATATTGATCATATACTATGCTATTCAAATAAAAATTGAGTCTTCTAACCTCGCTGCTTTACTCACAATATATTTTTAACTGGGTACGGCTTCAACTTCAGCAAGAATGTTTCAACATTTAAATGCTTATTCTGATGACACCCTCTTGTGATGGAAAGAAAAGAAAATGGTAAAAGCAAGAATCACACACATTCAAGCTTGTCCATACATGATGTTTTGGGAAGAATTTAATTTACAACATGGCATATTTAAAAATTCGTAAATGCTAAGAAAAATATGATGCAAATTGTGTCATTTAATGAGTTCTAAGGAAGATTATCTTTTGTAAGTTTTTGTCTACATGCTAAGATTGCCTTCCTATACAACATTTATAAAATTCCATCAAAAAGAGAGAAATTCATATGATGTTCAGGGAAAATTAAGAAATATATTTTATCGCATGTAATAAAAATTATTCAAGTCATTTTTGAGAAAATAATAAGTGGAACGTTTTTGATGTAAGGGGAAGTATGGGGTAGGGATATTTGCTTCAAAATCTTTTTCACCCCCAAGAAAGTTGCTGAACTAAAAAGATTTGAAGTAAAAGTTTGAAGTAAAAATCTGACTTTTTCTACCCATGACAAGTTCATGTATATCTCTATATAGCACTTTCATTTTAAATCTCTCCAGTCTAAATAAATCAATAAACAATTTTCATATAATTTAAACAAATAAAAAAAGTCAAATTTAGGTATAAAAGGGAGAGGTATACCGCAAGAGTTAATTGCAAATTAGGTTTCTCAATATGTACAGCCTATTCAAGGTGCACATTTTGTCACATAAATATCTTAATTATATGATTTTTCAATCAAAATTGTTAAGAGTAATTTTTGAGAAAATAATCAAAACATTTCCAGGTAAAGGATAGTTTAGTCTCTCTCTCTCTCTCTCTCTCTCTCTCTCTCTCTCTCTCTCTCTCTCTCTCTCTCTCTCCTCCCTCTCTCTCCTAGCATGCTCACACATTTTTATAAAAATGTATTTTTGTTTGTTTTGTTTTGGTAGGTAGACCTCAAAAATGTATTTCCTACAGTGAGATCTTGTTAAAGCATTTTGGGAGTAATACAATATTTCCCCTACCTACTAGGTACATTGTAGAAAACGCAAAAATACATGTATGTTTAATGCTTATAGAATTTGAAACCAATATAGTATAAAATGGTAATTTAGTTTTTCTTTTCATCTGTTTTTAAATGTTATTTGAAATTGTAAACTATCAGGCCTATGTTGCACAAAGGAAATAAATTGCTAAAATATCTATATAATGTGCAAAGAATATACAATTTTAGTATACATGCACTTACAATGTCTCGTAATAAACAATGCTTTGATAAAGCAATGTACATTCAGCTAGACATTAAATTGTTTTCATTGTAAGTTTAAGATCATTTTTGCAATTAGCAACGAACATAAGCAGTATGATAGATTTTTAGGCAAATGCAGATCCAGCCAAATCAGTCATCAATTGCTGTCCATTGCAGATTGCACAGAAGAGAGTAATCAACCAAGTACAATGGGCTCTATTTATATTTTGAGCATAATAAAAAATCTGATGTGTTCCATTCACATGACTTTCTCTATATCTCTGTAACAAATTATTATTAATAAGCTTCTTCTTCCATTTACTTCATGCTAATCAAGAAAAAAAATAGCAGAAATAGTCTTATCACTTACTTCCTTGTAAGTAGAACCAAAATAAGGGATTAGCATATGTTAAAGTGATAGTCAAAAGCTAGTTGCTATGTAACTGAAGTTCCTTTGTTTGTATGAACAGGAGTTGACAAATTCCTGTATGAGAAAAGTATAAGTTTTTCAAAGCTGAAACCAATATCAAGGAATATCTAAAAAAAGATCAACTCCACGAAAAAAATGTATGTAACATAAATTGTGTGTTTTAATTTAATCTACATTTTTTGTGTGGTAAGTTTTTGTCTCTCTCTTACGGTTTAGCAGTTATATAAATTCCATCAAATTCATCCAGAATCAAATAGTCTTCAGAGGCTATTCCTAGAAAGTTCAAAATATACATTTTATTTGTGAGGTAAATATCTTTAATATACAATATTTTAATCAAAATCGTTAGCCATTTTTTAGAAAATCAAAATTTTCGAAAAAAGTTCCATGTAAAGGGTAGTTGGGAGAGGGGGGACTTTCTTGCAAATCTCGTGTTGCATCCTTGGAAGATACCAAAGTTAAATACAAAGTTTGGTATTTAACAGCCTTTTCGTTTTGAGCTACACACACACACACACACACGTGTATGCATGCACGCACACACACACGGACCTTTTCCTAAAAATGCTTTTTTTTGGTTTTAGGGAGACACAAAACATGTATTTCTGGATAAATCTCAGTATCGAATTTTTGGGTGGAATGCAATACCTTCTCTATCCCTATGTACATTGTACATATGGGGTTAGAGAAAGTAAAAAACAGTAATTTCTCATTGAAAATTGCTTTATTGTTTCTTGAAATATTCTCCTTTATGATCAATGCACATTTGCATGCATTTAAACCATTTGTCATAGCATTTTTTCCAATCTGCTTGACACACTTCCAAAACATGGTTTTTTGAAAGCATCAATAGCTTCTTCTGCTCACAAAAATTGTGGTCCATGCATTTTATTCTTGATGTTAGGGAACAAAAAGCAGTCATTGGGTGCCAAATGAGGAATATATGGTGGATGAGTCAGCAATTCAATTTTTTGAGTGTTCAAATAGTTGGTTGTTAGACAAGAGTGTGAGTGCTTGTATTACCTTGATGAAGAATGATGTCATGGCATTTATTTGTTTTCTTTATTTCACCGAAGACCTCTGGCAAACAAATGGTTATGTACCATTCAGAACTGACCATTTTATTCCTTTAAAGGCACTGGTGCCACATGACCAGTTTCTGGATATAAAAGCAAACAAACAGGCAACCATTTGTTTCGAAGTGTTTTGGGTGCAAAAAACTTTGTTGGATTTGGTTGAACTTGAAGCATCCATACAGACTACTGCTGTTTATGTTTCAGCTCATATGCATAGATCCATGATTTGTCATCCATTACAATCTTATGTCTTTTGAAGCCCAACCACTCTTATTTCTTGAGCATTTCTGTACACCAATCAACAGGAAAATTGTTTTGAAAAAATTGTGTTAAATTATCTGGGATCCAATGAGAGCAAACCTTTATCATGGATCATGCCATGAAATATTTTATATATTCTGGTGAACTAATGCCTCTATCTCACAGTGTGTGGCATGACGATATTGCACTATCAGTTTTTGCACAGCATCAATATTTTCTGGTATAAAACTGATTTTAGATGACCTTCACAAATTTTGTCAGTGAAAGAATGGAAGCCATGATTAAACTTGTTATATCAGTATTTCACGGTGGAAAAGGATGGAGCTTTATTGCCAAATATAGTAGTAGTATGCTCATCAATGTACTCTTGTCTTGATAATGCACGTCAAAAAGCATAATAAAATCATCACTTAAACATTTTCCTGAATTAATGCCATCTTTTTGCTGAGACACAATTTTAAAGTCACTGTAAACAACACAAATAACACACTAATCACAAAATATCTGAAATATCAATTCGAACTTTCCAATGGAACACCAGATGCACCTACGGCAATCAGTATACCAAGGCTCAAAATATAAATAGTTGCCCTCGTATCATGAATTTAGCAACAACGATGCACTGAGTCATTTTAGTCTCCACAATGTTTACTTCAATTTTCAGTAATTCCCATATAGGGATACAAAAAGTATAAAGTTAAGATTAGCTAACAATAATTTCTTCAATGAAAAAAAAAAAAAAAAAAAAAAAAAAAAAAAAAAAAAAAAAAAAAAAAAAAAGAAGGCAGAGTAGAAATATAAAGAGCCTTTATTTGGAACAGGAGCCATCAACTTACTCAGTTTTGTGCTTGCATCGTGCACTGCAGTGGGTAAACAATAATATCAGTTAGAGAATGAAGTGACAACTGTAGTAGGTCTCTTGTTCTTTGGAAAGTAGTCGTGTATCAATTTGTAATGTTGCAAAGAAAGAAATCCAACACACAGGGTTCTGACTCCTACGATTAGCCTGCCTACGAGGAATCTTTATTATTTGTAGAAAGTGGCGTACAGTGATTGTGTTTCAGTTATTTTGTAATGTTTCAACTAATAAGTATGATGTAGTAAATTGTGTTAGATATCTATTAATTACCATGATATCTGTTCATATCCGTTGCTATAAAAGTGCATATTTTTCATTAAAAATCAATTCTCATACTGATACTGTTACAATACAATTACAATGGTATTGATAAAATTAAGGTACTTTAGAATACAAGAAAACCTCAAATACAAGAATGATCCCCTTTTTACAAAACTTAATTTTCAAATTTAGCATATCAGCTGTATAAAAAGAAAACATGATAACTTATTGTTATACACATATTTTGAATACATTTTTTAATCAAACTAAGCGACTCTTATGCTGATTAAGCCCTTTTTCTTTTTAGGGCAAAATTGCGCGGAAAATCACTTAATGAACAGGAGCGAGAGAGGGGGAAATGTAATGATGAAATCGCAGAGGAGCTTCAACGACAATGATGGATATAATTTTCTATTTAGACAATACACCTAACATATGTACCTAACATTGTAAACAGTTTTACCTAATTTGAATGTATGCAGGAATTCTTATAGTGAGTGGGATAGGGGAGAAAGGAAATGTATCGCCTTGTGTACGATAGGTGATGGTCGTAATGCAGTATAATGCAAAGCAGACTTAATGTAACACACTCTTGTGAAAAGTTTTACATTATTTGAATTTATGCAAAAATTCATGTAATGTAAGTAAGGGAGAGGAGAGAATGGAAATATACCCAGCAAGTATTCGTAGAAATATGCAACTAAACCTATTTCTGCTTTACCATTGGCTCCCAATACAATGTTAGGCTCAACCATCGATGTGAAAAGAAACTCTGTATTTCTATTTTAGTCTTGGAGAGAAATGATTTTTTCCAAAAAGAATGCTTACAATTCTAGGGACATTAATAACTTTAAGAGTGAAATAAAATGCTGTGCACGTCAGTTCCTTCAGGCTTCACCATTGCCCATACCATTAAGTTTGAAGCTTGCTTTTTTTCCTGCATGCTATTTGGAAAACATTGCAAATGCCCCCCCCTCCCAATATTAATATTTAGGAAAACAACTTGTATTTGGATAAATACAGTATTCTACCTATCATGAACCTACAGCAGATATATTATCCTAGGAATGGTGGATTATGTATTTTAAATGGAAAAAATTTGCATATTGCCACTGCACTGAACAAATTTTCGCACAATTGAAGGCCATGCAGTGCACAATAGGTGATTCATGCAAGCAACAAGCAAGGTTGCTCTCTCTGCTTTACTCAAAGAGCAGCCAGTTAGTATTGCCTGATTTGGACACTTGGATAAATCAGGAATTACTTTCTCTGCATTATGCTATTTCTAACTGGTTCTGTTAAACTTCTGCACTCCCTCCTCTCCATGTGCATGCTAATCAGATGATGTGCAGATTGATATTTGTGAGAGACCAAGTGTTTCAAAGTCATAATGTGTTATTGCAGTACTAATGCCAAAAAGTTCATATGAACCTACATTGTGATTTCCTATGTAACAACATTATAACATTTTACATACACAGATTATGAGAGAAATATTTTTCCTGTTTAGTTCTCAGAAGAGCTGAGTTTTGCACATATTACCCACTATTACTGATTCTTCAATAAATTCCTATTCCACGCAATCCTGCCAAAAGAAAAATTTTACAGTTATTGTCCTTATATTCTAGCAAGTGATAGGCGCATTTAAACAATGTTCACCTGTTAGGAGAGAAAAAAATCACTATAATTTCCTGTGAAACAAAAATGAGTGCAATGAACCTTAAGCATATAAAGCAAGCTGAACGGCACTATATAGATGAGTAAATGGATGTTGGACAGCATAATCACCACAGCACCAAAGAGCAGGTTAGTTACTCTTGATAATGCATGCTTTATGCAGCAAAAGCAGCATCACATAAACCATTAGAGCAAAAAACCATGCTGAAAACACTCATATCAAAATACTGCAACATACTTCCAGCATGAGTAACAGAAGCTGCTGATTCTTTGGGCTGCTGCGGCTGTTGATTTTGGGTGGACTGATTAGTTTGTGCAAAAAATGCCCTCCTGTTTCGTGCACTGACTGCACCTGTTCCATCTGATTCCTCTGCTGCATTAAAAGCTTCCTTGGGGGAATCGGGAAATAATGGTTGCCGTACCACCGTTAGCTGAACGTTCGAGTTGTCTGTGGTAGGGACAGAAGGTGTTATAGCTACAGGTTCAGAAGCAGTAGCAGTAACTTTGTAGGTTTCCTCACTTTCGCTAGTGGCGTTGCTGTCCTGACTATCAACTCGACTGCTTGAAGAAAGTTTAGCCGGTGTCTGTGCAGCGACAGTTCCTGTATTAACCAGTACGGACGAAGTGGGAGCGGGAACAGTATTAGGAAGCACAGGTGTTTGTATATTCATATCCTCATCATAGCTGCAAAAATATCAAAAAGGTATATACAGTATGAGCTTAACAGCACATTTAAAATGATTCTTATATAGCTTCTTGTGATTTGCAATATATTTACTATTTAAACTCATATACTTAATTATACAATTTATGACTATTTTATACTAATATTTTTATCTTTCAATGTAGCTCAATTTGCCCCTCTCAACCCCCATCTATATAAAGAAATATACAGATGTAATTGAAATATCTTTCATCATTTAAACCCGTGATATTGGACACTAGACATAGTTCTGAAAAGTTGTGTTAAACACTCACATTAAATGTAATGCTATATTATTAGCTTAACACAAATAATTAATTAAATAAATATAAGTATGTGAATGCAATAATATGCAGCATTTGGAATGAGCCTTAGCAGAGGTGAGTAAAACAATATGGCGCAGCAAGCAGGGAAACTTTATGGACATGCACAGGCTTTGGCAAGTTCTGCAAACTCTTAATCCGAATATGTCTATACATATATGAGTAGCAAATCAACTTGCTATATATTCTTCTTAGATCTCTTTTGCTTAATTTCATTTTATGTAAATATGCACAGCACAGTATAGTTATTCTAGTCAAAAAAATCTCAAAGAAGTTCCAAATTATCTGAGAAACAATTTTTAGCCAGTGGTATTAGAATTTGAATTTTAGTTATACTTCTTCCTGCACCCAAAATAAGAAAAACAAATGTCATAATTCATACAGTGAGAAAAAAGTAACTTTATGCAAATAGTGCAAGTTTCAAAGTTTGAATTTTTTCCTTATGTTTTGCTATACTTTAAAAACTACTGCTATTGTACTTCAAGTTACATTTAGTATACACAACACTCTGATCAGCATGCCCCATAGTCATGTTGTAGATACAATCTCACTTTTTAAGTATTTTAAATCAATCTGCTCCTTTCTAAGAGTATAAAAATGTACCAACAAGAAAGCATTAAAAGAAAAGTTGTATATATCAAAGACAATCTTTACATAGTACCAGAAATACTTGATTCATGCATCAAATGTGGTTAAGATGGAAGGTAGATCAAATTTTATACAATAATAATTTATTTTCAACATCTAGATTTTACTCTGTAGCAGAAATGTTCATGCTTAAATGACAGACTTTCACCTTTCTTTGTAATTTTGTTCTATAAGACTTAGTTAAATTGCTGCACATATTGTGTTAATGCACGCTTTTGTTACTCATTGTCATTATTTCATCTTACCCTTTATGATTATTTGCTCTGCAAATGTGGTAGCATACTTTTAACAAACTCTCATAGACACTTTCTGAATGGGCCAGTGATACATAACGGTGAACATGCAGAAACCAATTGATTACAAGGAGAACTGCTCTATACTGTAAGACAGCCTCCACTTTGCTACTGTTGGAGTGTGAGTAGCTCCACCAGGTATTCTGACTACCCTGTTTATTTGGATGGATTGGGCACAGATTAAATAAGTAGTGGTACAGCAAGACTAGATGATGGATCAGGTAGAAGCAGCAAGTGTAAGATTTGTTTTGTAAATGCTCAAAATCATATTTTAGATTTAATTTTAAATACATTTTCCTTTGCTTCAAAATTATGTATGTTCAATTCAACAAAATTCTAAGCCTTCTGCATAAGTAGATAAAGATTTTTGCATTACAGAATTTTGATTTAAAGCTGCTGAAAGGAAAATTTTACTCTTATTTTAATCCTGAAATTTACACATTTTAAAAAATATAATACTGAAGAATGAACCATAAACAATGAATGGAAATTTATAACTATGTTCTTATTATATGCTGATAACATTTCTTATATGTACAGGATACTTTTTCTGGGTATGGTATCTCTGTGTAGCACTGCAGCTTAAAACACAAAATTTTTATCCTGATAAAACTGATCAAATTGTAAGCTTTGGGAGATGTGATTGGGTTGCTAAATACCGATTTCTGACAAAACAAGAGAATCATTTTTCGAAATAAGTATGAAATATGTACTTCTTAGTATATTCTCTTAAACTTTGCTACTATGCTATCACCAACAGCAACACAATTACAATTGGTACTTCTTGGAGAACAGTGTTTTTAAAGCAAATGAACCCATTTTAAATTACTGCGACTCATATTGTGACTTCAATGTAACAGCTTGAATCTTGAGGAAACACATTCAAAGCATTCATTTGCTAATTCTAAACAAGAAATGGTGCTATAGTTTTCTGATAAACTTATGTAAGGGTTGAAAATGGGAATCCCCGGTCCCCAGTAAGTAAAAAATAAGTGATGTTTGTGTTACAAAAACTGACTCAAATTCTTTTATTATGTATATTACTTCATAGTATGTCAAATTGCTTTTCTATGTTTTTTTTAAATGGTATTGGATAAGACTTCATTGTGCCTGCCTGGTAGTGTGGAAGTAGCATTGTCTGTTTCACATTCAACAGGTCGTGAGTTTGAATCTCGCTTAGGGTGAGTTGCCTAGATAAGTTTTTTTTTTTTTTCAGGGCTTTCCCTTATCCTGAGAAGACGAATGTCGAGTAACTTTAAGCTCCATGGACCCCGAGATCATTTGAGCATCATTATACCAATTTCATTCATCGTCCGATATGGCCAACCAGGTTAAAGGATGATAAATTAAAAAGAAGAAGAAAGAAGACTTCATAGTATTTAAATTATTTATCAGACTTTGTTTCTACCATCATTTGAAGAGTCATATTCCCCCAAAACAATAAATCAAACCTCAGGAATGGGATACAATTTATATTATACTCTTGCTCCATTTAAGTAGGTAAGTCTGAAAGCTGACTATAGGTTTAGACTATAGGTTTTGCTTATCTTTTCTGTTCAGAATAAATGCAAATGATCAATGAAAATCAGCCCCATCCCAGGCATCCTTCAAGTGTACAAATCAGGAACAGTGCTAAAATTCATGACCTCATCAGAGAAGATGGATGCAATATCTATTAGACTTATCTATGAAATGGTTTGGAGGTTCACAATAATTAATCTCAACTCCTTCAGTGATTATTTTTGTCTTCAATATTTAGCTACGGTTCAAATATTGGAGGATGAATAAACATGATATTGTTCTACATCTTCAACCTACAACTTTCATTCAAAATAAGCTGACTCAACATAGTATGAAAAAGCATATTGTATGCAATTTTAACCATATCAACAGCTGAGTTATAAACACCCCATTTATGCCTTCTAATGTCTGTGTTTTGAATGCCTCAATACAGTAAGTTAATACTACAGCCTTGTATCAATTTTGTTAAAAATTCTTTTTCTTAAAATGTGATAAGTGACTTACAAACATTGCAAGTTATAAACAGAAAATAACATGCATATTTATAATAAATTTGGAAGTGCCTGCTCAAATTATTATATTAATAAACTAATGAGCCTTTTTATTTTTTTTACACAAAGCTTGAACCAAAACTATTACTTACACAGAACTGGTATTGTAGGATCTGTGCAAGAACAGTTTTGATGAAGCTTTTGTGTAAAAATTTGCTCAATAGTTCATTACTATATTAATACATATTTTTTCTAGAACTGTATTCTGGTAAACTCAAGAGTTCTTTAAAAACTATTTTATGCCATATACTCACGCAGAATAATATTCGCCTGCTTCCTGTGGATTAAAATGCTCATCCAACACCAACTTGGCCATCTGTAACAAATATATTTTTATTGTAGTAAATCTGATTAGCTAATAATTCAAAATTCTTTCTCCTCTATATTTAGGATGAACATTTTAATGGTCTAATATAGTATGACATTTAAGAATGCATTAGTCATAAAAAAAAATCTTGTGTGTTCCATTCACATGACTCACTAGCTGGTCCACATATAAACTATTCTTACAAAAGAATTTTTTATCTTCATTATGCTAATCGACATAAATATTAGCAGAAATAGTCTTATTACTTGGTTCCTTATGAATAGAAGAGAAATACATTTTAAAAGTATCGCTATGCACTTGTCATTGAAGTTCTGTTCTCTTTCCTTGGTCAGCAATAAAACAAAGAGAAATGAAATGGATGAGAGCTTCCTATTTGAGAAAAATGAGTATTTTAAAATTGTAACCAATAACAGGGAATGTCCCTGAAGTGTAAACACTATAAAAAAAAATTGCATATGACATAAATTGTGTGTTAATTGTGAAAAAATGTTTATGTAAAGAGTAGTTTGAGTTGGGGGAATTGTTCTGAAAATCAATTCACACATAAGATACTAAACTTAAAGACCAAAATTGGTATTTAACCAACATATTAATTTATCTATGCACACACACGCATGCACGCACACACACAGGACCTTTTTCTAAAAATGCTTTTTACTTTCTTTTCACGTACTATGTACATAGTGTATAGACAAGGTATTGTATTTCACTCAAAAATTTGATACCAAGATTTCACCAGAAATATATGCTTTGAGATTACCTGAATTAAAAAAAAGCATTTTTAGAAAATTGTGTGTGCGTATTTTGGTCTTTAAGTTCAGCATCTTCCAAAGACGCCACACAAAGATTTAAAAGAAAATCGCACTACCCCCATCTACCCTTTACATGGAAAATTTTATGAAATTTTTGATTTTCCAAAAATAACTCTAATAATTTTCATTAAAATCTCTTATATTAAAGATATTTACATGACAAAAAAAAAGTATACCTTGAATTTTCTGGGAATAACCTCTGAAGATATCTTTATTCTGGATGAATTTCATGCAAGTTTGAATAACTGGTAAAGCATAAGAAATAGAAAAAAACTTACTACACAAAAAATGTAGAGCTCGTTAAAATACACAATTCATATACACCTTTTTCCTCATTATTGGTTACAGTTTTAAAATACTTTAACTTTTCTCATACGGAAACTTGTCAACTCCTGGCCATGCAAAGAATTGGATTTCAATCTCATAGCAACCACATTTTAAAACATTTGACAGTCAGTTTAGCCTAGTATATTCTCTTATTTCTCATCTACATAAGAAATAAGTAATAAGAGCATTTCTGATAATGTTTATCTTGATTAGCATGTAGATAGAAGAATAAACTTAGTAACAATAATTTGTTACAAAGATGTGGAGAAAGTCATGTGAACAAAGCAGATCAATTTTTTTTTAGATACAGAGGACCCTAAAATGGGACCCAACATGTGTATCCAGTGAAATCTTGGTATCCAATTTTGGGTGGAGTGATATACTTTCTCTACCTATGTACTAAGTAGAGAAAGTAAAAATGTGATGTGTTCCATTCACATGACTTTCTCTACATTGCTGTAACAAATATTGTTAAAGAGCACATTCTTCTATCTACTTTATGATAACTGAGATTAACATTAGCAGAAATTTTTTTAAGTACTTGCTTCCTTGTAAGTAGAAGGAAAATAAGGGAATACACTAGGCTAAAACGATAGTCAAATCTTTTAAAAGCCAGTTGCCATGTGGTTTAAATCCATTTCTAAGCAGGGCCAGGAGTTTACAACTTTCCATGTGAAAAAAGTTTAAGTATTTTAAATTTGAAACAATAACAAGGAATATCTCAGAAATGGTCAATTCCACGAAGAAAAAAAAATGTATATAATATAAATTGGGTGTTTTAACGTGATCTACATTTTTTGTGTAGTAAGTTTTTGTCTATTTCTTACAGTTTACCAGTTACGAAAAAGGTCTTTAGAGGCTATTCCCAGAAAATTCAATTTATAAATTTTATTTGCCATATAAATATCTTTAATATACAGTATTTTAATCAAAATCATTAGAGCCATTTTTGAGAAAATCAAAGTTTTCTAATTTTTTGTTCGTGTAAAGGGTAGTTTGGGCGGGGGGATTTTTCTCAAAATCTTTGTCGCATCCCTAGAAGATACTAAACTTAAATACCAAGTTTGGATTTTTAATGGCTTTTCGTTTTTGAGTTATCATTCACTCTCTCTCATACACTCATATACACACACACACACACACACACACACCTGGGCGTGTGGACCTTTTTCTGAAAATACTTTTTTTGGACACAGGGGACCCTAAAGCACCTATTTTGCTGAAATCTTAGTATCGAATTTTTGGGTGGAATGCAATATCTTTTCTATACACTATGTACATAGCACATGAAGAGAAAGTAAAAATGGGAAACTAATATCACACAGCCATAGAATGCAAATAAGATAAAACAAGTATAGCAGTTGAAAATGAGTCGGAATAATGACACTCACCTCCCTTAAATGAAATTTTTTCAAAATATATGTTTCAAGGGCGTTTGCCCTCTTCTTCAGTTGAGGTCCGACTGATGGTTGGAATTTGTGCTCTGTTACGATGGAGACATCCGGTGTTCTCCATAGAAGTTCATAATATGAAATTCAAAATTTGAAATACCGTCACACGATTATGAACTTCTATTGAGAACACCAGATGTCTCCATTGCAACAGACCACAGAGCACAAATTCCAGCCATCAGTCGGACCTCAAATGAAGAAGAGGGCAAATGCCCTTGAAACATATGTTTTGAAAAAATTTCATTTAAGTGAGGTGAGTGTCACTATTCCGACTCATTTTCAACTGTTATACTTGAGCTACTTCACTTGTGTCAAACTTCTGAGTTATTTAAGATAAAACAATTTATACGAAGGAGTTGACTTTATAGAACTGATTATCCATTGCTGAATATTTGCACTATTTACTCTAAGTTACTAGTTGGGAGCACAACAGCAGTCCTCTGAGTCAATGTGAATGAGTATGAAAGAAGAAGGCAAGTGTACTATATCTGTCTTTGTACAGTGGTTTCTCTGCCCCTTTGTGTGCACTACCGACTCTTGTGAAGTAATCAAATTTTAAATCCATATGGTATGCATTTGGTTGTAGCCCAGTGAAAAGAGAACATGATCATGATGAAGAATAGACACACTGATAACCTCAGGCCTCAGCATTGTATACCAATTAGTGCAGTACATTCAGTCCATAGCTTTTAAATTATAATGTAATTGAATTTAATGCTTTTGTCATGCCTATGGCAAAAAATCTAGAATACTTTGAATCTGCCCAAAAAACTTTTAGTGGCAATCAATGGGTCAAAATGCTCCGTATTCCCCAGACCTGTGATGATAATCTCTTACAACTACGATATGCATGCAAGGCCAACAGTACAATTGGACTTCCATGAGTTGTCATAATTATTATTAATCGAATCATTTAATTTAATGTTTCAATATTCACTCCTACATTGTTAATATTGTGTTTTTACCTAATCAATTAGTTTTATGTTACTAAGTTGTAGCACAGATTGAGGCTAATAACAATGAAGCAAGTACACAAGTATGTAAATTACTTTATATATATATATAGACAAAGCTTCAACTATCCTTTTAATTTAAAGTAGAATGCATTTCTGTTGATTATACATGTTTTATAATACCCTTAATAATTTAATTTATTGACTGATAAGAACACTTCTAAGCTAAGATGAACTTCATGTTGATGCATATTTTTCACTCTAAATTTCAATCATAAAAATTAATGTAGTATTGCTTGTGATCATCACCATGTTATGCCAGGGGTGAGGGTTGATTTTTTGGTTGCTGCATGCAGCGCCATGGGAACTAAATAAATAAATAAAATCCAAATATGCTATCATGGCTACTAGGTAATTACTGGAGCAAATATTCGAACCTTACATTTATTTCCAAAAACAATCATCAAAAATTTAATCTATTGTATAATTTTTTTCAGATAATTAACTAATCTAAAAACTAAAATTTTAAATTAAAATCAGTAAACAAAGACCTAGAATATGGAAAAATTAAGATGTAAATGTATTAAAATATAATATAGTAATATAATAAAGCAAACTATTCTAAAAATAAAATATTACTGGAAAACCAGCAACTTTACAACTATTTATACTATGAACTATCACTGGTATCAATCACTAAGTTGTAGCCATGGGAACTGATAGCAGCTTCACCAGGTTGACCTGGATGAAAAGTCTGGACTCCTGTACTCATGCTGCATGTGTACAATTGCTTTGTAAGTCTCCCCATGGCTTAGTAGGCATTTAGTAAATTAATGTGTGACTCATTCTGATCATCAACTTATCTGGGTCACCCACTGTGAATTTTACAAATTTTATGCTTTAGATATTTGCGGCTGGCAAATACATTTGTGGTACATAACTTTGTTACTGAGGAGGTAAAATAAATTTAAAGTGTATTCCAGGGGGCTTCGAAAATTGGAAGAACTATTGGGAACAGAAAGAGGACAGTGCTTAAAATATTAAATTTACAATACAGATTTTAAAGTAAAAACTTGTGCTTTTTTTCAAATTAGGAAAATATGTTATACTCATTTATGTGCATCTTTATCCAGAACATCTCTGGGCCTTAATTCCAGTCCATTCTATAATATATGCCTTTTCTTTAAGCATACAAGTGCATGGGAAAATGCAGCTATATTGGACCTGTTAAACCCTCATCAGCATTGGTTCAGTGGTTATTATTCTTCAGAATCAAAAGATAACAACAGTAGCAAATTTGAAGTTTATTACATAAAAATACTCAATTTCTTCATTGAAAGTACTAGTAACATATACTAGAAATAACAGATCAACAGTATTAGGTGCAATAATAACAACTTGTGAAGATTGTACTTACCGTAACAAGTTCAATATCTGAGCCAATTATTTTGATAGATTGATTTCCTACTGTGACAGTATGCTTATATTCTCTCAAATGAGCATCACTAGTTGAGAAACTGTGCAGAAGTGTAGAGCGACGGATTCCTGCAAAATCAAACATAAGCATAAACCAACATCTAACTGACACTTATACCTCACTGCTGAATCTTTGCATATGACAGCTAGCAGTTCAGTTAAGTTGGTGTGAAAAGAAAAGAAAAGAAAAAAAAAATACACACAGATGAAAAGCTTTACTTGTTAAGACTTTCTGAACCAATTACAAGGCAGCATTCTGGTCTATCAGTCTTGTGAGTGTTGTTGTAAAGAGGGAAGATTAAATGAAACGTTGAATATTTCAATTTTAAAAAGTTAATCAAAATAACGCTATGTAGTGTGTAAAATGCTATATGGGATAGAAGTATGGGGATTAGAAGGAGGATGGGAAGGCATAGATGAGGTGCATAGGAAATTTTGCAAAGAAATACTGGGGTTACCAAATGCAACTGTTAGGCAGGTAGCACAAATAGAGCTGGGTAGAGTGGCAAGTAAGGGAAAGATTATGGAAAGGGCATTGAAATTTTGGCATAGAATATTGAAATTGGAAGAAAGGAATTTGTTAAAACAGTGTTTAGTATATCAAGAGAAAAGTTTAAAGAACAAGGGATGGGTAGACTGTCTTCGAAATAACCTGGAAAGTAGTGGGTTAGGGGAAATGTGGAGAAGAAGAGAAAATAATGTGAATAATTTCTGGAAGTTGGCAAGGAAAAGATTTGAGGATATAGAAATACAAAAAATATTTAGTGAAATAACTGAAAAGAGATCTTTAGTTTTCTATATACCAATGAAAGTGTCATGGGGAAGGGAAAAGTACATTGATGTGACAAATTAAGAGAAGCGAGAAGGTATTGCATGGCTGAAAGCAGGAGTATGGAGATTAAAAGGTTTAAGGAAAGGTATTCCACAAAATCAATGTCCTATATGTGGCGGAAATGAAGATATGGAACACATTTTATTTAAATGTAAAGGGACTGAAATTTGGAGAAAAGAGTATATTAATAAGAAATGGTTTAAAATATATAGAAATGTAGTAGTAGTTGAAATGTTTCAAAAAGATAGTAAGAAGATTGGACAATTCTTATGCAAAGTGAAAAATAAATGGATATGGACAGTAAATAGACAAAATGGTGTAATAAACTAGAATTAATAAACTATTGTAAAATATGAGTATGACCGGTAAAGAGCCAGGGCTGAACACCGGTCATATTCACCTGTATAAAGCTTAGCATAAATAAATAAAAATATGTAGTGTGTATTAGAGTAGACAAAGTATCAGTACAATCACAGCAAATAAGCCTTTGGTCTCATTGACCAACATGTGCACTAGAGGGGCCATAATAACTTCTTGTGATGAGGAAGGTCCCTCTTTCAATAGAATGGATTCTAACCAACAAAAGAACATTTTCTAATAGAAAATATGGAAAAATACTGTTCATTGCCCCTTTTAATTATAGATCATGATCAGACTTTTTTATATGTTAATGTGATTGTTTAAATGATCAGTTTTAATACTATTATATACAGAAATCAAAGCAGTGTTTATTTTAAATATAAATACAACTTTCTACAAATACTATGCATAATTATTCATCACAATAAAAGTGTTTTAAGTTGATATATTTTGTTATTTTAAACTCCTATTCTAGATATTTTTAGTACCTTTTTGTCTGTCTTATTATTAAAGTTTATACTACCACCATGTCCAAACTATACTCATTTCATTATTTACATATATCGATATTCCATATTCAGTGATTAAGTGAATTAAGGAACTAAGAGCTTTTATTTTTATTGATATTGTACATTGATCTACTGCATTGTGAGTCTATATTGTATTTGTTTAGGTTTGTTTCTCACAGCTGATATGCACATGAGACTAACATGGAGGGATACAAAATGTTTTGTAGGCTGGATGAATTAAAGGTAAGCAGCAGAGAAAGTAAAACAAACAAAAAATGAAGTACAATAGTACTTACCACTTGCAAACCTGCTACTTTCATCTGACGCACTGCTGTTCAGACTACTGCTTGAACCACCTCCTTCTTTATCTGGCTGCTCCAGACGAATAGGAGATGCATTTCGACGAATAGTGTCTTCCATCAATTGTTTTGCATAACTAAAAAATGTATTTTCCATTAATCACAATGCATTTAATGTAAAATGTAGTTCCATTTATTATTATACAAATTAAAAGCAATGTTAAAAATGAAGTTATTTTGTTAATCATATTAATGAGCCCCTTATTAAAACATTAAAAAATCCACTTTTGGTGTAAAATTTGGAAATGTTTTTTGGAAACATTATGTTTCCATCCTCTGCCTTGCTGATGACTGGTTACTATCCTCCTATTTATACTCCTATATAATGATTTTTGAGCTGCAACTGCTGATTTTTGTACTTGTTTATATTTGATATTTCTCCTGTGCCCTCAAAGTCTGATCTTCAAATTTTGTTTGTCATTGCTATATAACATTTTTCACAATCTTGAAATGCAATTTTATGGATATCCGATTTTGATTCTAAATGATTTTAATCATTTATTTAACATTTTCAAACTGTGTCTATTTAATGGTACCAACATGATATTGTAGTTTTTAAAGATTTTTTTCCTTCAAATTTTTGGATTGTCCATGGATGACATGTAAATTTTTTGTATTTTCAGTCTATATTGTCCATTTTTGGTCAAGTTGTGAGTTGGGTTAATTGCTTCTTGTCACATCTTATCATTTTGACAATGGATGTTTCCTGAAAACCATTTAGTTTAGATGTATATAATATACAGTGATATTCTTTGTTATATTTTTGTGGTTGTAATGGTACACTGCTAGGTCTATGGATTAGATTTCTGAAAACTGCCTGTTGATGTAATGGAGGATTATAACTACTATTCTTTATATAATTCTCTGTGTGTGTTGGTTTTCTGTAGATCTCAAATTTTAAGTGTTTCATATCTTTAATAATCTTCAAATTCAGGAATGGTAATTTGTTATATTTTTCTATTTCCACTATGCATTTTCTGCATTGATCCAGCAAGTTAAATAACTTTAGCCAATCTTCTAAAAGTATTTTTTTTGGAACCATTGCAAAGATGTTATCGACATACTTATACCATAGTTTGAAGATATACGAAAATACTAAAGCCATGAATTCCTATATTGCTCATTTACAGATCTACCAGCAGTGGTGATTATGGATTTCCCATAGCCAATCTTTTGGTTTGTTTATAACATTTACTATTCAATGTAAAATAGTTCTGTTAAATTCATATCATTGTTAGTTGCACAATATCTTTCTTCTATATCTATCTTTTTTATCCTTAATGCATTTAACCATTTTTTTTCAACAATTTTTTATTTGTGTACTTGTAAAATAGTATTTGACATCAGAAGACACAATGATGATTATTATTTTGATGTATTTTAAACTGTTTAATCTTGTCTATGAGATCTAAAGAATTGATAATACTAGGTTTTTGTATTTCTTAAACATTAGTCTGCCTCACATTCAATAGGTCAAGAGTTCAAATCTCGCTTTGGGCGAGTTACCTGGAAAAGTTTTTTTGGGGGTTTTCCCTTATCCTGAGAAGACGAATGTCGAGTAACTTTAAGCTTCATGGACCCCGAGATCATTTGAGCATCATTTCACTAATTTCATTCATCATCCGATATGACCAACCAGATTAAAGGATGTTAAACTACAAAAAAGCCAAATACATATATAAAATATTGGATATGTAATAGGTTGGTGCATTAATTTGGTTGATAAGTATCATGCTATTATTCTTTTTAGGTTCTTTTGGTAGGTAGTATATCCTAGGTACTGTAGGATTATAACGTTTTTATGTGCCTCTCTCTGATTCAAGTAGCTTACTACAATCTTTAAGTACTTTATTAACCTCCTGCATGTTAGTTAACAATGGATTGTGTGACATTTCTAAGTAATCTTCATTTGCAAGTAATTGCTATAATCTACAATTACAATCTTCTTTATTCATAATCCCTATGGCATTGTCTTTATCTGCTTTTAAAAATATAGTTGATTTCTCATTTAGTGATTTGACTTCTTTTTTATAAATATACAGTTTTAATATTTTTTATTATTAAAAGACTGAATTACTTCCTGGCATTTCCTTTGGATTGTAATTTACTCATCTTCCAATAATTTGCCATTTCTGGGTTTTCAATATAATCATCTATATTAGACATAAAATGGATAAACATATTAGTCCTTCTGTAATAGTTTCATTTACTGTTCCGATAATTCTTCAGTGGATAAATTTAGTATCATTTATGTTTTTTGGTTTTTGCTTCCTTAATTGTATTATGTGATTTGATGTTCTTGCCTAGTAATTGTCCAAGTTTTCCTTTAATCGAATAATTTAGTCCTCTGTACAAATGATATTCAAGGTTTAACCATACTTGTTTTGTTAACATAAGATGGAAATTATATAATTCTAACTCCCATTGGTTAAGCTTAATGTCATTTTTGTTTCTAGTTTCATAATGCATTTATCTGCTAACTTTTGAAGCAATTATATTTTACTATTTTCTGAACAAGTGTTAGAGTTACTTTATGCTTTAGGCATAATTTCAAAAATTGAATATCTACTGATGTAATTCTCTTTTTACATTGCATATTGAAATATTATTTATATCCCTTTTGTAATTACTAAAAGTGTGAATAAATGCATTACAACTTTTGGTTGCCTTTCCACCATTCTTCTCCATAACCCGAGTTGCTATTTTGTTTTTACTTTCTCTATACGTGCTATAGAGAAGGTATTGCACTCCACCAAAAAATTTGATACCGAGATTTCACCGGAAATATATGTTTTAGGGTCCCCTGTATCCAAAAAAAGTATTTTCAGAAAATGGTCCGTGAGTGTGTGTGTGTGTGTGTGTGTCCGTGTGTCTGTGAGCACGATAACTCAAAAACGAAAAGTCGGTAAAATACCAAACTTGGTATTTAAGTTTAGTATCTTCCAGGGATGCGACACAAAGATTTTCAGAACAATTGTCCCACCCCAAACTACCCTTTACATGGAACTTTTTTCAAAAATTTGAATTTTCTCAAAAATTGCTCTAACGATTTTGATTAAATTATCGTATATTCAAGATATTTACATGAGAAATAAAATGTTTATTTTGAACTTTCTGGGAATAGCCTCTGAAGACTACTTTACTCTCGGTCAATTTTACAGAATTTTGAATACAGGCTAAACCCTAAGAGATGGACAAAAACTTACCACACAACAAATGTAGAGCACCTTAAAACACACAATTTATATTATATACATTTTTTTCGTGGAGTTGATTGTTTTTGAGATATTCTTTGTTTTTTTTTTTTTTTTTTTTTTTTTTTCAAAGACATAATTTTCTCATACAGGACTTTGTGAACTTGTGTCCATACAAACAAAGGAACTTCAGTCGCAGAGCAACCAGCTTTTGACTATCACTTTAACCTATGCTACCCCCTTATTTTGCTTCTACTAACAAGGACGCAAGTAATAAGACTATTTCTGCTAATTTTTGCTCCATTAGATGAAGTAAATAGAATAATTTGTTGCAGTGATATAGAGAAAGTCATGTGAATGGAACACATCAGATTTTTTTGGTTTGTAACACCATTTATTATTACATAAATTAAAAAGCAATGTTAATGTGCAATGTGCATTTGCAGATCATTTTTGGAATGAAAATCATTATGTAGGAGAAAACATACAATCAATGAAACCTTTGACGGCAAGATCAGAGCTTACCACTTGGAAGAAGATATAAAAATAAGAACAAACTCAACATTTTGAATTTCAAATTGCCACCAGTTAGCAACATCATTAAGTTGTGCAAACTTTCCACCAGGAGTCAGAAAGTTGAATGGTAGAAGACATGATTAACAAAGGGATAGTAACCAGTCATCAGCAAGGCAGAGGATGGAGACAATGTTTCTGAAAATGTTCACAAGTTTTACACCAAATAAGTGAAGTTTTTAATGTTTTAAAACGAGACTCATTGAATATGATAGTTTCATTCAGTCAAAATATCCACATTATAACTCTTAGGCCAGTGTTCATTGTCACATTATGTACACTTATACCTAAGAAGTACTAAAATCTCTACTTTATTGGTGATCCTGGCCAGGCCAAATTAATATCACTTTATACTAATCCTATCATACTTTTTAAAAGTAACTTTTTGCTATTCGTAATTGCTTAAGTACTAAAGTTATATATTGTTTTTATGAATGCCACTTAAACAAATATTTCAGTTCAAAAAATAAATTTAAATTTCCCTTCTGTATGTAAATAAGTATCTATGTTAAGTTATTTCAATTGCAGAAATGTCACTATTACAAAAATATCAATATAACAAAAATAATACATTGGAAGGTGACTAAAATTTTAAAATTGTGAATTAATTGTTTCTTCCAACTGTCACTTCCCATCACACACATAATAATACATTTCTGTTCTGCTTTTTGCTTTTCTCACCCACTCTTTAGGTGAATTTCTGCACAAATTAAAATTAAGTGCCCCTTAATTTGCTCAAAATATATGTGTAACACTAAAATGTGTTTAAAAGTTCAATTATCATATCTTCTTTTTATATACATGATGTACTAAATTAAAAAATTAACTTCTGAAAAAAGGGGTCATCTTCTAGTTGGATAAATACGGAAACTGTATTGTGTTATCATTATTACGGCACACCAGTACCCAAAACCATTTTCAAATTGAGAACCATTTATCTGCTGCAACTGTGTTGCATTACTAAATCACCATTATCACCACTACTACCACCATCATCATACTTACATTTTTGCAGTCTGTGCATATGTTTAAAAAATTAGGCTAAATTACCGAAACAATTCAGAGAAAATGAATTATTTTGCATTTAGGATCACCTTGTATTCTGAGAAATACAATACTATGATTAAGAAAACATTATCAAGAAAGTTACCTACTTAATTTTTTCTTCATTTGGGCCAGTTATCTGCACAAGTCGTTCTTTGGCTCCAGGATTCACTAAATAAGAGATAAGATATTACATCAGCTCTTTTATTCCAAACATTTCTTTCAGAGTAGCAAATTAGTAGCCAAGTGCAATGAGATTTAGCAGCTACACAGTTCCTGTAAGAAAATTAGGATAAAGGCGTAAGAATTCATGCAATATCTGAAACACTAGGCAAATGCATGCCTCTGCACGATGCTTTATGTCATTAAGAAGCAGTTTTGACTGCAGAAAGTTGGAATAAATGCTCACTAGGAACAAGGAAGATATGGTAGCTGCTGTTTGTGTGTTACGGCAGTAAAGATCACTGAAGTAGGTGTGCTATCACTGCACATTTTATTATTTACAGTTGGTAGTGTTAGTTTTCACACTGTAATTAATGCAAGAGTCAAGCATGTCAGTCGTCAGTGCACGTGCATTACCTCGCTGAAATGAAATGATGGTCTCGCTCAGCTCCTCTATCATGTGAACTCGTCTTCCTTTGATGCCCATCACTACATCAATGTTAAAAATGTATGTATTACTGCGACATATGCATAAAACTACAATAATGTTATAATTAATACCTTGTACACTGTATGAACAAAACAAAACAATTCTCTGGGACACAAAACTGAAATTAGGCTATGCATTTAAACTGGTGAAGTTAAAACACCATTTTATGTACATTTCCCTTACATTTATGTGGATTTTTAATATAACATAACACCATTGTTATTACAGCTATTAATAGCTATGTAATTGTTATTTTTATTATTATTACTTCATCTCTTTGCTCTGTAAAATAGTTATTATACTCCTTACCATGTTATTGTAATTTAATTTGTGAAAAAGCTATGAATTTGTAACAAAATTCTTATAGTGAATAAGAACGCACGCACACACACAAAAATCAGTCTGGATGGTTAAGTTAGGTACTGGCGTACTGATCCCAAGGTCGTAGGTTCAAACTTGGCCCAGACCAATGGTTTTTAATTGTGCTTAAAAGTAAGAGACCCATGCCAATAGATTTTCTGGCAAGTAAAAGAACTCCTGCAGGACAAAATTCCACAACACCAGTGGCGCTGATATGATCCTGGCAATTGTCAGCATTATTATCAAACAAAATATTTTTTATACACACACACACACTTAGAGAAACACTAAACCTTTTTAAGACTGCAAAAATGGCTGAGCAGCGCAATACTACAGATCGTTTGGAATGAAATGAAATACTGCTATTACTATTTCAATCATATGAGGCAAGTTAAATATTCAATCAATCACTTCAAGTTACATCACAGTATATCAGCATATTGGGCCATTTTAATGACGATATTTAATCAAGGGAATTTTTAGTTCATGAGTTCCCCAGAATAGTCAATGATGTGGGATCAACTTTTCGCCCATAGATGGTATCAAAGGACGAAATCATGACTTGCAGACATGAACACGATAGAACTTAACCCAGGCACCTTTTCTTTCAAGATATGGGGTTCTTTTATGTGCAAATAAGAACATCACAGGACCAAAAGCTTTACTTCCCTTCCAAAGGAAGTTATATTAAGAATTTTTATGTCTAAAAAATATCCATCATCCTCCGCCAGGTTTGAACCTTTGAGTATTAGAGGTTAGCATTATGATCACTATACCATGGAGAGCGTCCCAAGAAAAACATGGAGAAATATAATTTAAGAATGTTTTGCATACCAACAAAATATAGCTTGATTACAAGGTAATTATTGCATCTAACTAGGTACAATTTTTATTGTAATATAAGACAATGTTTTTGATCAAAATATTATTGCGCAGAATTGGGGTTCTCTTGTATTCGTGATATAAGTTTTCCGAATACCATATGGGAAAAAAGTAAGTTTCAAACTTTGCGGGTACGGCAGATGCAATGCCTAGGAGAAATGGTATAGATTAGCACCAACTTGTAACATATGCAGCAGATTGTGTGCATTCCATTTCACGCCAAAAATTAGTTGTTAACAGGCCTATGAGAATTCTCATTGAGAATAAAGATTAATCTCCAAGACTAAAATAAAATTAGAGGGCTAGTATGCTATCTTAATAGAAAATAGCATCCATACTCGTTACAGCTACGCTCCTGCCACCGCCATTATGTTGTACAATCAAACACATTCCAAACATATCCATACTTCCCTCTCTGTCTCTGCGGCCAAAAATGTGAATTTATGCACAAATTTGTATTAGGTAAAATGTTTTACAATATATTATGTTAGATATGTTACCTTAACTAAAAATTGCATCCATCATCATCATTACAGCTACATTGCTGCCATCCCATTCTATCATCGCACACATACTGTATTTACATTCTCCATATCTCCCGCTCACAATGTAAACTTCTGCGCAAATTCAAATTGGTAAAATTTTTAAATGTTGTCTAACTACAAAATCATATTCATTTCATCGTTATAGTTAAACTGCCACCGCAGCCATCATCAGATTGTACCATTGCACCCATGCTGTACATTTCCGTACTCCCTTCTCTGTCAACTGCTCAAAATGTAAATTTCCATGCAAATTCAAATTCAGTAAAATAGATAAAATAAAAAATAAGGGGCTTAATCAAATTAAGTGTCCATTAGTTTGTTACAAATATATGGCAAACCTTTACATTTAATTTAAAAATTCTTCTTTTGACATATTACATAATATGCTAAATTCCAAAATCAAGTTCTGAAAAATTGGGGGTGGTCTTGCATTTGAGGTCGTCTTGTATTCAGATAAATACGATAATTATCCTATAAGCAAATATATGAATTTCTTGTCAATAGCAGACAAGATAAATTAAAAACCACATGACTTGAACAGCCACAGTGAAGCAAACTATCACACTGAAATTATGTATGAGTGACACATTACGATGAGCATCACTTATATTAAAAGAATTTAATTTTTATGTAAATGAACTTTGGAGTGATATGTTGCAATCTCAATGTTTCTGAAACAACATATTTTTACTTTCTCTATACGCACTATGTATAGTGTATAGAGAAGGTATTGTACTCCACCCAAAAATTTGATACCGAGATTTCACCGGACATATATGTTTTAGGGTCCCCTGTATCCAAAAAAAGCATTTTCAGAAAAACATCCATCCGTAGGTGTGTGTGTGTGTGTGTGTGTGTGTGTGTGTGTGTGTGTGTGTCTGTGAACACGATAACTCAAAAATGAAAAGTCGGTAAAATACCAAACTTGGTACTTAAATTTAGTATCTTCCAGGGATGCGATGCAAAATTTTGAGAAAAATCCCCCCACCCACAACTACCCTTTACATGGAACTTTTTTCAAAAATTTTAATTTTCTCAAAAATGGCTCTAACGATTTTGATTAAAATTTCCAATATTAAAGATATTTACCTGACAAATAAAATGTATATCTTGAATTTTCCGGGAATAGCCTCTGAAGACTACTTTATTCTGGGTGAATTTTATGGAATTTTTCATAACTGCTAAACCGTAAGAGATGGACAAAAACTTACCACACAACAAATGTAGAGCACTTTAAAACACACAATTTATGTTATATACATTTTTTTCTTGGAGTTGATTGTTTTTGAGATATTCCTTGTTTTTGATTTCAGCTATGAAAAACTAACATTTTCATACAGGAATTTATCAACTCCTTCCATACAAACAAAGGAACTTCAGTCACGTAGCAACTACTTTTGACTATCACTTTAACCTACGATTATCCCTCATTTCGCTTCTACTTTCAAGGAAGCATATAATAAGACTATATCTGCTAATTTTTTTTCGATCAGCATGAAGGAAATGGAAGCAATGGTTTTTTAATAATATTTTTGTGCAGAGATGTACAGAAAGTCATGTGAATGGAACACATCAGATTTTTTCAATATGCTATCAAGCAGATATCTGTTTATGCAAGGTAGGATAACAGTTAATCTGGTAAGACCCTTGATAATTTATTCCCACAAAAAGACTGGATATCTCCCAGATGTTTGACTTACATAATATGGCAGATAGTGTACATGTTTGATTTCCATTAGTTTTGTAATTTCTCTGGATTTGTTTAATATTTGTATGGCACCCTGAAATATTGAATTGTGTTGACAATTAATATACAGGTTAGTATGTATATGTCCACTTGTCAGTATTTTACATGATATGGGTTGTGATAGTGTTCAGAACATTTTTCTCTTTACAGTCTGGATGTTGCATCACTGCCATCCACAACATCTTCATTTGACAAAGATGCAGTCAGATCAACACAGGAGCATGTAAGCATGTATTTCGTGCTAGAAATAATTTGTTTGAAATGTACAATGAAATTGAATTCAAGAGAAGATTAAAGCTCTCTAAAACACTAGTGATGAAGTTAATGGATGAAATAGAAACAAATTTAAAACCAATAATGAAAAGAAATATGGCTATTTCAGAGTTAAATTAGTTTGTATGGAATAACTGTTTTTTTACACATAGCCGTGTGAAAGACAGGAGTTGAATAGGTAGAGTTGGACTGGAAAATTCAAGCCGGGATTCGAACCATTTGAGATCACCTTGTGGTTTACCGGGAAATATGGGAGTCAGTTGAGAAATTCAATGCTATGCTGGCATGTTGCCATGGTAGCTCAATGGCAGAGTAACTGGCTAAAGATCGGCAGATCTGTGGTTCCAATCCTGGCTATGGCATTGAATTTACCTATGACTCTACCTATCCAACTAGCTTCCACTCTGTTTAAGGTTTTATGCATGTGGCAGCTACGAGATAGTAATGAGTGACAACTTCATGGTGACTAATCTACTGCCTATAGAATAATTAAAGTTACCCATTTCATTGCACTTCTAAGGCAGAACAGCTTCAATGTGAATAAATCTACTGCCTGCAGAATAATTAAAGTTACCCATTTCATTGCACTTTTTGCTATCATCCCCCAAAAAATAAAAGAAGATTCTCTGAAGTTACTGAACCTATGTTTACAATGAAGCAGAAGAAAATAACATCCTACCCTTTCTATACTTCAAAATAATTCAGAGATCAAAATAGCTTCAAATTTGGAATACACAGAAAACCCACAAGTATGGACAATTACATTAAGAAAAATGGCTGCAACCCAATTTCACATCAGCTGGCTTTCTTCAGAAGCTTGATTCACTGTTTACACAGTGTCCCATTGAGCAAGGAGGTATTTCAAAATGATGAACAATATATATTAGAAATAGCAGTGGAAAATAAATTTAATCCTGACCTCATAAATAAAATGCTAAAAAAGAAAGAAAAACTCAAGGAAATTTTACTAACTACAACATTAACACCAATGATCAAAAGAATCAAAATACTGGAAGTGGTACACAGTGAAGCATAATTACACATTGGCCATAAATTGAGTCAAATTTACACTTGAATTACTTCACTAAGTAATAAATTATCTGGACATGTTTCATAGACGTATGTTGCCTATCTGTTGATGATGTAGGCAACAATACACCTGCAAAACATGTCTAGATAATTTCTTACTTGGTGAAGCAATTCAAGTGTTAATTTGACTCATTTTATAAGCAATCATTAATACCAAAATCAAACATAAACTGGAAATACAAAAAATTCACCCACTACCCTTGGAGCTTCAGAAAATTTGAACGAATCTTCAACAAATTCAACATAAGACTAGCTCCACAAAACAAATTCAGCCTGAAGAATCTTTCAAATAAACCTCTTAAGAATACAATTCAGAGCACGTTAAAATCTGGAGTATACCAAATTAGTTGAAACTTGAAAATCAGATTAAGGGAACACCAGAGAAACATAAAACTAAAGCAATTAGACAAACCCGCTGTGTCACACCTTTTTTGGACATAAAACCACAACATTGATAGAATATAAAATGATTAAAACCACACATGTCACCAATAAAATTGGACATCTGGGAAAAAATACACATAATGAAAAACAGCAATTATCTAATAAATTTTGAAATCCCATCACTGAATGAAGTGTTACAACTTTGAATTCTTAACACCAAATGGTACCAGGATCGGAAAAAAACAGGAAGAGGAGGAGGAGGAAGCAGGCACCAAACTGCTGAAGACAAGGACAAAGAAAACGTTTCAATGTTACTCAACAATATTAAGTGAAGGTGAATGTAGATAAGTGTGACTCAGTTAACTCCAAACTTTATTTGGTTTCCTATTATCGATTTTGGAGTTAAACTGTAGAACAGATAGTTATCAAAAGAACAAACTTTTTCAGAAACAGTCACAAACTCTGATAAGATTTATCAAACAAATATGGAAGGATAGGAAAGATAAATGTGAGAGAAACAGATATGTAATTTACTGTCTTTTTAAACAGGACATGTTTCTAAAGGCATTGCTTTTATCTTCAGCTGTAGTTTCTCAACTGGCATGGATGGCATTGTCTTCTCCACATCTATGGCTCATAGGTGGCATAATGTTCTTGTTGAATATGTCTGATGTTGATATTTCAAAATTCATGACCTGGGCAAGTTCTTTTTGATAAATATTTTTTCCCAAGCATATAGGTCTATAGGGTGATTCACATGTATTATCATCTCTGTGTTTTTGTTTATTTCACGGTTGGAACTCCAAAATGTGCTGCAACTGCTGACTTGTCTGTTTGTTTGTTATTTATGTTGTATATATGTTCTTTGGCCTGGATATTGATATTTCTTTTGGTTCTTCCAATTTATACTTTACTGCAGTTATTACTGTTTATCTAATAGATTCCCGGTTTTTATTTTTGGGGCATTGGATTCTTTGTGGTTGCTCTTAATGAATTTTGGAGGTTATATCTGTTCTGGGGCATTAGAATGATGTTAGTTTGGAGAATAATTTCTGAAATTTTTGGTGGAAAAATGGGCGATATGAAAATTTCTTAAATGTCTTTTTCTTTTCTTCTACTGGTGCTAGAGTGGTGGCTTTCTTTATTTTCTTTCTGCTATTGTTGAAATACCACCACCAGACGTATTTGACAAGTACATTATGCCATCTACAAACCATAGATATAGAGAAGGCAGCGCCATCTATGCCAGTCAAGAAACTACAGCTGAAGATAAAAGCAATGGCTTTTGAAACATGTCCTGTTTAAAAAAAACAGTAAGTGAAGCAATTAGTGTCTACACCTCGACTCTTAGATACGTAATTATTCAATAAGTGCCTGAGAATGTTACTCCTGCTGGTGATTTTAAGTGTATTCATGACCATGTACTGACACAATATCCAAACGAGTAAAAGTTTACCCTTCATTGCAACCTCACGGTAAACAGATTCTCATAACACGAACTGTCATAACACACTGTGATGTGATGTTTTGTTTTTAACCAGAGGGTAAGCAGAAATCAGTTTTATTACATATAGCTTATATGTTTAGTTTTGAAATTAATCAAATAGGTTATTCAATCGTATCAAAACCTTGTGTGACATTTGAATGAATAATTTGATTACAATTGCCTCATATCACCAGTGAAAACACAAAACCTTATTTCAATTACATCTTGCATAGAACACCTGCACCAAGTTGACATGAAAGTTATTTCCTAAAAAGTGATAGTTAACATCTTGTTTAAATACGCTGTAACTAGTTATTTTTCAATTCACCTAAATTGTGAGATAAATACCAAACTGAATGTTTCAATAAAATCTACTGAAAACATTACCTTTAAATTTTAACACTCTATACAAAGCCCAATCAGTTAGTTATCAGTTTACTTCAAAATTAGGCAGTCAGTATCTCAAATGTTGGACATTTTAATCAAAATTGCTCAGGAGTCATTCTTGTAAGAATCAACAATTACAGAAATGTTTTGATGCATGTGATGGGAAGTAAATCCTAAGCACTATGGCGTTAAAATATTTAAATAAAAAGTTTGGTACATTTTTTATGAAAGGATGTTTTGGAACAGTGATACATATGAATTGATATTTATCAACTTTTTAGTTTTGAATCATGCATGGAGCTTATACTACAAATGTAGTTTTTGGGGGGAGGGGATTCAGAGGGTCACAAAACATTATTTTAAGTGAAATTTCAACACCAAATGTTTAATGAATATAGTACCTCATCTACCTAAAGTAAAAGATGCATACAGAATAAATCTGATGTGATGCATTCAAGTGACTTTTCCTAGCCATTAAACTTTATCACTTTCTCTATGTATATGACAGGTAGAGTAGTACTGCATTCAGCCTAAAATTAATTTTGATGCTGAGATTTCAAGGAAATATTGAATTTGAGGACTTCAGAACCCAAAAAAGCATTTTTAGAAAAAGATTTTTGTATGTGAGCGAGAGAGAGTGACAACAGCGTAATTCAATACAAAAAGTTGGATAAGTACTAAACTTGTTGTATCTTGTTCAGTATCTTCCAAAGATATAACACAAGATTTTCAAGAAAATCCTCCCAACTACACTTTATATGGAGCATTTTTTCAAAGTTTTTTATTTTATAAAAATGCCACTAACAATTTTTTTAAAATACCATATAATAAAGATACTTAAATGAAAATAAAATCTATACGTTTAACTTTCTGGGAATAACCTTTGAAGTCGACTTCATTGAGAAGTAGTTTTGAGTAGTCTTGTTTAACTGTTATACTTGAGCGATAGAGAAAAATGTACATGACAAAATAATGTAGATCCATTTAAAAGTAACAATTTATTCAAAATGACCTTTTTTTTTGTGGCATAGCCATTTCTGAGATATGTTTTTAATGGTTGAAATTTATCATTATTTTTGTAATTCTTTTAAAGTACTATCAATTTTCAGATGTTTCACATGATTGCATGGAAAGAGTATGGCATTTTAAAACTGGTGTAAATGTGAAGTTTTAAACATTTGACACCATTATTCCATTTGTATCTATAACCAAATGTGTAATGTGCTATTTGTACAAAAATTCATCTTGAGTGAAATGAAATAGAAAAATAAGTTGTGGGAATAGTTTGCATAACCATTAATAAATTAAGAGGTTAAAGAAAGTCATGTGACTGTAACCTATCCAATTTTTTTCTCTCACTTTTAACTATACTTGCAAAAGTTTATTTTTCTAATAGCGATAAACATTTGCACAAAGTTTCATTACCTATTATGTTAGAGAAACAATGGGATACAGGAAGCTACAGTGATAGTCAATTCAAGAAATGGGTTCACTCTTAAATGGTTCACTATAACATATTTCAAAAATATCAGATACCATAAAAAAGTAATTTTAAAACTATGTAATCTTTTTGTCCATCCCTATGGTTTGTTTATTAGTATACATAATTCATTTATAATGAAAAGATCACTTCATAGGCTATTTCATGAAAATTCTTGACAAGCAAAATCTTCTCTGAGGAAACTTTGACTGCGGCATTGAAGATGCCCACTGCAGTTGTGGATGAAACGTCTGGATCATCTTACTCCAGGAGACCACGGTAGAACAGCCCAGAAATAACTCCTAGTTATAATTATTTTTGACAAGCATTTAATTAATTAAATAACTCAGAAGTTTGAGACAAGTGAAGTTTTAATCAATGTGATGTTGAAAATGAGTTGGAATAGTAACACTCACCTCACTTATATATAATTATGTCCAAAACATATGTTTCAAGGGCAATTGCCCTCTTCTTCAGTTGAAGTCCGACTGATGGCTGGTATTTGTGCTCTGTGGTCTATTACGGTGGAGCCATCTGGTGTTCTCAGTAGAAGTTCAAAATCATGTGGCGGTATTTCAAAATTCATCAGTTGGTCTTTTTGTTGTGTAATGAGAATATTCTCCCAAACTGTAAGTTCTGCCGGGTTGTTTACAGGTTTTAGCAATTTTATGTCATTTTGTATTTCATGATGTGATGTCCAAAAATGGTATGCTACTGCCGATTTATCAGACATATCAAACAGAAACAAAGTGGTAGCATGTCTGCCTAATATTCAACAGGTTGTGAGTTCCAATCTCGCTTAGGGTGACTTAGCAGGATAAGGTTTATTTCGGGGTTTTCCCTTATCCTGAGAAGTAACTTTAAGCTCCATGGACCCCGAGATCATTTGACATCATTTCACCAATTTCATTCATCATCTGTATGACCAACCAGGTTAAAACAAAAACAAACCAAAAAACAAACAAAAAATCAGTTGTATCAGATCACTTTCAGTTGCTTAACCATGAAATAAATCCGGAAGTTAAATTATTAAAACATTCAAATGGATCCCCATATTTAATGGTGTGGGAGAAAATATCTATTTTGAAGAACAGAGATCGCATAATGAATTTTTATATCTGCCAATTGACTCGGACACAAAATTTGTTTTATTTCCAGTAAATGGCAATACCATAGCAAACAATACATACCTAACAGCAATAAGCATAAAAACATAAACAAGATAGAGGAAGCTGATGATATAATCAAGCACGATTACGACTCATGTCCTCATTTAAATTTAATTACAATGATAAGCGAAGTTCTGTCAAAATTATTTATTACTATTTTTATTGTAAAGGGTAGTTTGAAGTTTGATATTTATCTAATATATTTCATTAATGTATTCACATATCAGAAGATGTATATCATATTATTAAGTTTTGGAACATTCATAGTGAAAGAAGAATTATACAGATTAAATATAATATTAAATACAAAATTTATTTTTGAAGAATTGGAACTTATCATTAGCATAGAAGAAAGAGAGAATAAAGTATTGTATCCAGATCAAAGAGGTAGCATAAGGTTTTGTTCATGATCTCCATGCTAGGGATCTGTGATTTGATTCTTGGTTCTGGGATGGCAATTTTCAATCAACTCTATCCAAGCCTTCACCTGATGAGCTCATTTGAAGGATTCACAAGCCAAACACAATTCATAGTTCACAACAAAAGCTGCAGGTCTTCTCATTCCACCAGTATCCCCATCAACCTACCATGAAAAGATAATAGATACTGCCCACAAGAAGTCTCTGGATATGGGCCCAGCCATTGCTTGGTAGAATGTTTAAGGCAGTGTTTCCCAACCTTTTGAAGTTCACGGCACCCTTGGGAATAACATAAAACACTAGGGGCACCCTTCCTTGAATTAAAAGAAAATTAAGCTTAATATGTTAATTTATTGAAATATTATATAATAATAACGTACACCATAACATAATACAGTAAACTTTACTACAATCACTGAGTAAAAATGCATCAATAAATTTTGTTCGATTAATGATTAATGTGAAACTTGTGATTGATGCTTAGAGCACAGATATGTGATGTTGGGTCTTACAGTTGACAGTGAAACACGCAAATCATCCTGAAGGTTATTCAGTCTATTTCTTGCTTTGCATTTTATTGTCACCATAGCAGAGAAGGCTTGCTCGCATAGATAGGATGTTGAAAAGGGCAAAAGTGCGTTAATTGCTTTCTTCATTAGGTTAGGGTACTCCTCTCTCCGGTGAAGCCAAAAACTAGCCACCGACGCCTCACTCTTGGTGAACTTACCTTTGAGTGTGGAATCAACGCAAAGATCAATAAATTCATCTTGTTCGCAAGCAGTGAAATCTATTTCCTCTGCACTATCTACGAAATCAAATGGTGAGACAACCCAGTCGAGATTCGTAGTGGAAATAGTTGGAAAGTACGCATCTATTGCATCTTGCAATCTTGATAAGTGATCACAAATGCGGTCTTTCAGCTTACCCAGATCTTTATCTCCTGCCACATTAAGAAGAGATGGAAAGTTCGACAAATTTCCTTTTTGAACTGCAGACTTCCAAGAACTAAGTTTTCTTTTAAAACCTTTCATTTTATTGGTTGAGGAGATTATTGTTTCATGTCGACCCTGCATCAAAACATTCAGTTCATTCAGCTTATGAAAAATATCTGCCAGATACGACAGTTCAAAACACCAAGAATCACTTAGTAAGAGCTCATGAAATGTGTCTTGATTTTCATCCTTAAAAAAAGTTTTTACCTGTTCTTTAAGTTCGAGAAACCGGTTCAATACACGACCCCGCACCAACCACCTTACTTCTGTGTGAAGTAACAAAGAGGTATGAGCTGCATCCGTTGCGCGACATAACTGTTCAAAAATTCTGCACTTTAAAGGTCGAGACTTCATATAGTTCACCATTTTCACAACTTGGTTAAACACTTCAGCAAAATCTTCATTACACACTTTCACGACTAATGCCTTTCTATGCAGAAAACAGTGAGTTATAATAATGGATGGATTTTCATTGAGAGCTCTGGCAGTAAAACCTTTAATTTTCCCAGACATAGATGGTGCACCATCTGTACATATACCACAACAGTCTTTCCATGAAAGATCATGGTCATTGAGATAGGAATTAATAGAAACGAAAATATCATAGCCTGTGGTTGTAGTCTCCAGCGGTCTACAGAACAGAAACTGTTCACTAATATCTTTTTCATCAATATATCTGATAAAACCAAGGAGTTGCGGTTTGTCACCAATAGCGAGACTCTCATCTACTTGCAAAGCAAATGTTCTATAAGTTTTTATTTTCTCCGTGACTTGTTCGTTGATATTGCATGACATTTCAGATATCCTGCGGCTGATTGGGTTGTTGGACAGAGGAACTTTCGAAATTTGATTAGCTGCTCCTTCGCCAAGTATTGTTGAAACTATAACTTGACATGCAGGGCCAATGATTTCCTCTCCAAGAGTATGAGGTTTCCTTTTTTTAGCTGTCAGTTCTACTACTTTAAATGAGGCTTCAAGAGCAGTACCACCTAAGGTCATTCTCTTTACCATTAACACAGCTGTTTTCTTCTCCCCTTCTAATATATGTGAAAAATACATTACACTTTTCTGTGACACACTAGGATGCTTTGTTGTAAGATGCCGCTTCAGTTTGCTAGGTACCATGGCCTCGTTGCTAAGTGTTTCGCCACAAACTAAACACACAGGGATAGGGTTTTCCTCGTTGTTATTCCACTTAAATCCATACGCTAAGTAACTGTCCTGGTATGTTCTTTTCTTTCGTTTGTCTTCTTTATGTGGTGAATTCGACGGTCCGGGAGAAACTGTAAGATTTGGCTTCTTAAAGCAAGCAGTAGGAGCCGACTGTTCACTTTCACTGTCCTGGCGTTTACGTTTAACAATGAACTTATCCATAGCTAAACACTGTGAATCAACGCGAGGAAGACAACTGAAAGCGCCAAGCGGCGTACACTTTTATATATTCATTCTGTCGAAGTCTCGAGAATGTTCATGAGGAAGCGAGTAGTCTCGGGCATGTTCGGCAGGGTATAGCTGTAATGCCATCTGTGGGATACTAGTATAACTCCATTATTGAATGAATCGACCACTATCACCATCTGCCGTGCATGAGAGTAATTGATTAAACTTATTTTATTTCAAGACCTTACAAGACTTAAGGCTTCAGTAGAAGGTATTTTTTTTGTTTATCTCAATATCTCGCGGCACCCCTTAGCCAATCACAAGGCACTCTAGAGTGCCGGGGCACACCGGTTGGGAACCGTTGGTTTAAGGTCTTAAGAGATCATTGGAAGATTTTAAACAAACTTTTTTTTCCTCTTTTGCTAGATTAAAGTCCTTTATTGGATAATGAATGAAATCAGTGAAATGATGATCAAATAAGCTCGGGGTCCATAGAGCTTAAAGCTAATCAACATTAGTCTTCTCAAAATAATGGAACCCCCCCAAAATTCCTAATCTGGATAACTCACCCTAATGGAGATTTGAACTTGGGACCTCTTGAATGTGAGGCACACATGCTACCCCCATACTACAGTGGCAGGGAAATAAATTATTCTACCTCTTGGTTTCACTTGCCACATGTGGTAAGCTTTTTCTAAAAAAAATGTTTTTTTTTTATTCAGGGAACCTCAAAAAAAAAAGTACTTCTGGTGAAATCTTATCCAATTTTGGGTTGAATACAATACTTCTGCTAGCTGCTTTAAGTGCTTCATAAAGTAAAAGTGTTAACCAATTATAAATGGCTGGAAACTATAACAAATGAAAAAAATAATTTTTAGGAAAAAACTTTCTGGCCAACCTAATAATAGCTAATGTACAACTCTGGAAGAGAGAAAAACAACTAGTAAATATAACCTTACAATAATTCATTTCAAAATATTTCTTCTTAACATAAAATGTATTAATTAGAATTGATAATAAAATGTGTTTATACTACATTAGCAAACTGCATTAATTTCTGGAACATATGATAATCTTTAAAATATATCCCAAAAAATTAACCTGATGAAAAGATATCAGAGCTGCCTTGACTTACACACCTTTTCCTGAATCTGAATTCCGAATCACCACCTCATCCTTGCAGTAGTTCTTGCCTGGAATCTTGGTTGGTTTTGCAAACTTGCCAGAATTCTTTATCACCTCCCCAGGACTTAGCATTGGGGGCTGAGGTGCTGTTGGTGATGGAGCTTGGACCAAAAGAGGCTGCGTTAATGTTGGGGTGTCTGGTGGTGGTGGTACAATCTAGTTTGAAAAAGAAGAAAATAAATGCATTTGCAGTCACTATAAGTACACATACATTTTTCAGGTAAGTTTAGATATAGCATAAATAAGGTGTTAACATCTATAATGAGCTATCATGAAGACATAAGTAATATTTTTGAAATTTATATATTAGCTCTAATTTAGAGAATGTCTATGTGACATTAAATTACTTTCCATACTGAAAACATTATAATGGAGGAGCTAAAAATTGCAATGTGTCATTCATTTTTATTTCCTCTACCATTACATACTGTACATAGTAAGTACAGAAGGTGTATTCCACTAAAAATTTAATACTGAAATTTTACTGGAAAAATATGTTTCAATACTCATTGAATCCATAAAGAAAGAACAAAAAAGAGGTGTGTGTGGATGCATTTGCATGTGGGTGCGTGTGCACTTTTTTTTTAATGATCATTTATTAGTGCATGTTCCATTACAGATATAACTTTTTTTTTTTTTAATATACATATGATTTACAGTAATTCAAAGTTAATAGAATTCACATATTTATAAAAGTTCTTTGTAAAGCTTTTAACCATTTCCTTCTTTTGTATTGGCCACTTTCCCCTCTCATCAGAGGTAGGTGTGCGTGTGTGTGTCTGTATTTAGATGTGTGTATTTAGCTTGGTCTTATGTGTAGCCACATTCTAACTTAAGATTGTTTTGTACAAATAAATAAAATAAAAAAGGAATAACTGCTAGATTTTCCTATAACAGAAAGCTCAGCAAAATAAAATTGGAATTCCTCACACCAGATGTATGCATGAGCTTTCATTTTCAATTAAATGTCTGCTAACTGCTTTTAGATTAAGAAATGGAAACAAAATTGGTTTTTAAAAATGTTTACTACTGAACTGAATTTCAAAGTCAACTAATTGAAGATCAGAGTAAAAGTTTTTGTCAGCAATGAACATATGCAATCCAAATGGATGAAACCAATCCTATACTTTGTTATTGGTATACTATTAGCATTATTTCCAACTTCCAGCCTCAGGTTATTGTGGATCAAATGCGCTCAATGCTCTCTAGTCTTCTGCTTTCTGTTGCAGATTTATAATTTTATTTGTACTAAGCTACTACAAATTATGGATATGACTAGGCATGCATCCTGAGCACATACCTGATCATATCCAGTGTACACAATTTATTTTATTATACAATTCATAATTATTTCAGGAATTTACAGCACATTAATTTTACTATGTAAATAATTTAGTTTTACTCTCTTTTGACAAACTAACTCCACTTTCCTGTGCCTTCACTCTACCTTTCTAAAAATTGCATAAAAAGGATCTTTTTTGCCTAATTCAAACCATTTAATAGCTCCTTCCTCCACAGGTCAGCTCCCTTGGAAATCAAAAAGTTTGTTTGTTCAATATCTTCATTCCCTGCGCAAATGGAACACATTTTCTCAACCCTTTTAGTCTCCATATGCTTGTTCTTAACTATGTAATTTTACCAATGTATTTTTCCCTTTCCCAAATTTTCTTAATTGAATTGTAATATATTAGATCTATTTTCAGTTATTGCACTAACAATTTTTTTTTAATTTCTATTTTTTCAAACCTTTCCAAAAGCCATTATAATTGAAGTGATCAACTCAAAATGATGTTTGCATTGCTGCTTATCATTTGTTCCATTTGTTGATTGATTCTGTATGGCACGGTCATCCTTCCGAATCATTACAATTTTCTTTTATATTTTGTGCAACTTGGACCCAAATGTCCAAAAAAGAGAAAGAATTCAACTGACTTTTTTCATCTTGTCAAATCACAATGACTGCAAAACGTACTTACTTCAACATTAGTTTTTGACTTGTAGTATGTTAAAAGGTCATCCCCTCCTTGCCAGTTGGTGGCTCGAAGTTCTATTATCTCCAGCAGGAACACTCTGCTCAAATTATCCAAACGATCATCTCGGCTACCATTCCGAAAATTGATGAAGGCTCTATCTAACTGGTCTGATATAAAACAAAACAATTACAAAATAATGAAGTACCTAACAGTTTAGCAATTCAGTCATCACTAATACTCTTTTCTTACTTACCTTTATAAATACTTTCCAAATGTTGTCCATACGTTTTCAAATTGTTACAAAGAAGAATAATATTACATAGGAGTGTACTATCCCAATTTCCTTCCTTCAAAACTGCTGACACATGTTCCACCAAAGCCATTATTTCCTCAACTGCAAGTAATATCAAAAATATTTTAATGCAAAAAGAGAAAAAAAATGCATAAAAGGTATGATAAGTGGTCAATATTAGAAATATACTTCAGAGTGTCTTTCATTAATATGAGCAAGAAATGTTTCCTGTCAAATGTGATAAATACTTGCTGAAAATAGTAGGACATAGCTGTGCTTATGATGCATTTTGTGTAAAAAAATTTAAACATTTCGCAATGTATTTTGATAGAAGCATTTATGTTTTAATTCCCTGCATTTGTAGCTTTAGACACTTTGTCCTGTCTGTCTTTTTATGTCTATGCCCAGCTAAGACAGCCAAATAATATTTACAAAGTAGGTACTTGGAGCAGAATTTCATTTGATCAAAAAGAGGTTACAACTTTTTTTCCCCCTGCATTTGTATAATCCCCTTTAATGTTATATTGGGAGCTTTGTTTTAGATATAACAACTGGTGTTTTCTCACTCAACTGTTGGGTTTTCTAATGTTAGTGTTTCAGTATTGCATACTATTAAAAAAACAAAAAAATAAAAAACACCCATCTACTCCCACACATACACACACAAATGCATACTTCCAGACTCTGTGTGGGATAGAGAATGCTTTTAGTTAAAAAAAAATTCCCTGCCCAGTCAGAAATTGAACTTAAAACTGCTAAGCTGACCATCTACATAATACCTGTGTTCAGCCGTGCATGACCATCTACTGGAGAGGGTCGATTTTGCTGTGCAAGCTTCAATGGTCGAGGTTTGTCTAGACGTTTGGCTGCTTTCGCCAACCTAATGACACTCTGCGACATTGTTACCTAGAACTAAACAAACAAAAAATGTATTAATTTATTATTTGCTGAAAAAGATGTTTTATACCTTTTCATTAATAATGAGTAGGGACACAAAAATGATAGTTCCAGACATTTTCCGTAATAAGTCCCCCCAAAAATTTAATACACTTAAAAACTAACTAGGGGTGTTATCAATATTATATATTCTGAGTACTCCAACTTCTCATTACTAAATTAATACTAATGTACGAGAAATACTTTACAATATTTGAAATACTTTTTTTAATTCTAAGATTCATTAATTTTATTTCTTACTTATGTTAACTGATTGCAGTCAGTATGTCTAAGCAAGAACCTGGAGGTACCACCTTCAAATACCGTCGGGTGAGCAGCTGATTATAGTATTTTCTTATCTTCCCTTTACCTGAAAAATACATAAATAAATATACACTACAGGCATTAAAGCATTCTAGGCTCCAGGCTCACACATGTATCCTTTCATCTCTACAGTTCCTGATAGTAATAGAGCATAACTTGGGTCCAGAGAGCATTTGTACAGCATAAAAAAAGATGAAAAAAAACCAACAACAACAAAAGCATGGCCCTCATATGTTCAAAGCAGTACTCGCACTGATGGTTGAGGTTGTAAAGGATGGATTCATGAACAGGTTCCATATTTAGTACACAGCACATGTACTATCAAAACTATTCCAAGGTCATTAAGGCACAGATTCCTGAATGGGAGAACAGGATTTAATATCCTGCCCTCTTGATTTGTCTTTTTTTGTTTATTTGAACCCATTTCGAATAATGCTCAGGAACACTGAATAC
Organism: Hymenopus coronatus; assembly: GCA_030762935.1. Lineage (NCBI taxonomy): Eukaryota > Metazoa > Arthropoda > Insecta > Mantodea > Hymenopodidae > Hymenopus > Hymenopus coronatus. Next base: position 122,391,872 of record CM060886.1, read on the forward strand.
AGTTATGAGATATACAGCATAAATATAACTAGACCACTTTAGATTAAAACCTATTTTCTTGACAGGTATCTATAAAAAAATGTTTTATTTGTGTTATATCCTTATCCACGACTATTAAAACCAGTTTTATAGCACCTGAAAGTGCTTATTTAGGTGTTGGGAGACTATTTTTTTATTTTACACTAAATCAATTAAATCTTAATTTTAATTTATTTAAAACCAAAAGCTAACAAAATTGTTGGGTTGAAAATGTCTAGAAAGACCCTGGAATGTTCAGAGCAAGTTAAAGATATGTTGGTGCACTTAACAGTGGACAACATTGCCCCGAGCAAGATTTAGCCTCTCTCCTTTTGGAATTGTGAAGGACCGTCTTTTTTTAAGTGTTGCTGATAACTAATGGTGCTGTGTGACCATCAGCTTTGAAGACTGATTTCCACATACCACGGTAGTTTTCAGAGTGTGAGTATAAAGTGACCAAAAGATGCCTAATATCGCTGCTAATTCAACAATGGTTGAATGATTTTCCATGTTTTACTTCAGATGGGAAAATTGTATTTGCCAATCTTGTAATAAAGAGGTTTGCTGTTGTTGTTATTATTATTATTATTATTATTATTCATTTTAATTGTGGAATATGTGTACAATTTTCATTCAAATCAATGGAATGGCGAATTTAAGCAAATAAAACTTGGACCAGCTGCACGGTTAGTTGCTTCTTGACCCCTTCAATTCAACCTAATAGGTATTTTAAATGCTTAAAACAGCTTCAAACAAAAGAAATTGTGGCAAAATTTTATCTGTGGCCTTTAAAATAAATATAGTATACTTTGAAAGCCTAATACTGCAAAGTTTACACTCTTTAGGTTTCAAATGACAAGAAGTCTCATACTGCCTCATCTCTTCAACACATGATGGGGGCATTACACAAGATGAAAGAGAGACACAAGACACAATCGAAACAAATGCTGCTAATCCAGACATCATCACGGGAGGCAAATACAAATAATGTTTATACTGACTTGTGCTATGCAATGGTGGTAGCCAACACTCCATTTAGAAAACTTCAAAATGAAGCATTCAATAAATTATTAGAGAAGTACTGCAATCAGTCAGTTCCTTCTGAATCCACAATTAGAAAAAACTGTGTGCATCACACCTACAATGATTTGGTAGGCAAGATACAAGAAAGGTGTTGTAAATGCCTAATTTAAGCACTTAAAACACAAGTTTTTAGAACCTAAAAATCTGCAGTCTACTAATAACACACCTAACATTTTATTTTTTTTTTTGTTTTTATTTTTTTTTATTTTTTTGTTTTTGTTTTTTTGTTTGTTTGTTTGTTTGCTGCCTTGCAATATGTAACAGAAGATGAAAATTTATATGTTCCACTACAATGTATGTACATAGTACATGTAAAGAAAGTAAAAAACAATAATGAACAAATGTAAATCAATATATGTAGTCTGCCCCATATATGGAATATTTACCTGTTACATGACATATTAAAAAATTCCTCTACAGTATATGGGGAGTGAGGATATAGAATTTTTTTAAAATCTTTCTTATTTTATGTTGATTAGGATTGCCTAATAGTTTTAGATACTGCAGCCTAGTAACATCCTTTTTGGAACAGATTTAAGCTATTTGCTGGTCTATGCAGTCTTGTATTGTGGTCGTGTACATCAAGGTTTGTTGTCAAGTTACTGTAATTATCTGCAAGATAACTCGAGAGAATATTTGTATTCACCATAAGAGTTTAGGGCCTCTATGAAAGACAGGGCCCGACACCATTGATAATGCATTCTTTTCCACTAAGGTTCTTTCACAGATTTCCCTATCCTCATAAACAGAAAACATCTCACATTTTGTTTCCAAATGGTAATTTCATGAACCATTAGTGGCCAATATCTAATATGTTATAAGAAGAGATGATATACACTATGCCAAAGAAACATTTTACTTTCTTTATTTTTACTACAACAATATAGTTTTATTTAATTCACTTCCATCTCCTATAAAGGAATTACATATGAACAAAAACAAGTTTAGGTAAGAATTAAAAATATACCTCATTACTCACACCTTCTATACAGAGGAGGATTTCATTTAGTCAAAAAATATTAGTAATAATTAATGCAGTATTGTAAATATAATATACATGAATATTCTATGAATGCATACTGTACGAATTGATTTTTGGAAAGAGACATGCAATTGTAAATTATACAAAATTGACACTTCTGAAAATTCAACATCAGAGTTAATCTTTGTAAATAAATGTATTGATAATTAACACTAGTAACCAATAAATGTAAATTCTGACTTGATCTACTTTTAGACTTCGTGCCTAATCTCAAAACAGGATCCACAGATTGCAATATAATGTAAAAACTTCTGCCAAAAAAGCAGGGCGAGATCAATTCAAGTCCAATTTCCATAATATAACATTTGGTTTTTAAAGTAATTAACAAACTTCCATATCTTCCTTTTGCTTATAATCAATAATATTAAGAAAGAAAGAAAACTAAATGTATCTAAACAAAACTTTAAACTACATATAAAGCCTAAAAGCTGGCTGAGAAATGTATTAACTTAAAACTACGCAGTATGAAGTATCTAGAGCAACTGATGGAAATCGTTCACATTCTATTCACATCAATCTTCTCTCTTTGAACATATTCTAAAGGTAGTTGGTGTGTTACATTCACACAACTTTCATGGTTTATTACTTCCTCTATCAGGTACATACAATGTACATGTAGCAAATAGAGAAGTTATTGTATCCCATTCAAAAATTTGATACAAATTTCACCAGTAATACATGTTTTCCAAAAAAGCATTTTTATAAAAATAAGTGTGTGTGTCCATTATATACCAAACTTGGTTTTAAGATCCATTCTTCCAAGGGTGAGACCCAAAGATTTTCTGGAAAATTACCCCATCCCAAACTACCCTTTAGATGGAACATTTTTTCAAAATTGTTTATTTTGTAAAAATTACTGTAATAATTTTGATTAAAATGCTGTATAGGTATTAAGAAATTAACATGGCAAATAAATGTATATCCTGAATTTCTTGGAAATAGTCCCTGAAGTCCTCTTCAATTTGATTGAACTTTGCATAACTGGTAAACCGTAAGAAGAAAACTTACTGTACAAAAATGTAGATCTTGTTAAAACAAATAATTTATGTAATGTATAGTTTTTTTGTAGAAATAACCATTTCTGAGATATTCCCTGTTATTGGTTTCAATTTTAAAGCACTTGAACTTTTCTCAAACAACAAGGCCTCACTGTTTCATATCTCTTTATGTTACTCCTGGCCAAGGGAAGATAATCGAATAGGATAGCTCTTAAAATATCCGATTGTTGTCTTAACCTAGTGTATTCCCTTTTTCCCTTCTAATTAAAAGGAACTAAATAATAATACCATTTCTGGCAACATTTATCTTGATTAGCATGATGTAGATAAAAAAATAATCTTTAGTAAAGAATAGTTTGTTTGCAGAACAGTTATAGAAAGTCATGTGAATGGAACACATCAGATATTTTTATATACATTCCTCAAACTGTCTTACAAAAGTTTTTTTTTCCTAAGCCAATATTACTAAATGAAATGTTGGTGCAAACAAGGTCATTACATATTTTGTTGTGGATATGGACTTAAAAAACTGACTACGTATGAACAAATTCAAATCAACAACAATATCATCTCAGAAATGGATGTGAGATATGCAAGTTCTTATTTATCTCTATGATTTACCCAACAAATCTACTCAGAATAAAGAGGACTTCACAGACTTTTCACAGAAAATTAAGGATATGCATTTAACTAGTCATATAAATATTTTAAACATATAGCATTTTAATAAAACATATGGTAATTATTTACAAGTTGGGCTGCTAACTCTCTCCGCTACGACCTATGCCAGTTTTGCACTCCGAGACCGGTGTGGTTAGAGATAGATTATGGGTGGGGAGATGGTTTAAAAAACTAATGTTGTATCCATTGCGCTGTTAGGAGTTGTTGGAAATATCGATAATGAGGTACTACTACGATATAAAATTAGGAACATAAATTTATATACATACACTAACCTAAACGGATTGGAACATAACCTCGCGCTAAATTTGAAATCCTTAGGCTTTGAAATTGTCATCATAAATGCAGAGTCAATCAATCGCACTTAGTTTCATTCGATTTTAGAGTGGCCGAAGTTCTGCATAATAAAATTCACTGAACAGCTGTATCTGCGTGATACATACTCGTCATACATCAGCACAGCGTCTAGCGACATATGCCGTTGTTGCATTCCACAAAACTGTTTGCCTGCCGCCGACAATGAAACTCAGGTTTTAGGCACTTTAGCGTGTAGTATTATTATATATTTACATTGCAAAAGTACTAAAAAACTTCTTTATTTATATTCTACTCCTTCTAGGCAGCATACTTCATAAATATTCACAAAAAAGGATCGCTACGCGCACGTAATAAATTAGCCTCTAACTTAATTCTGGAGCTTTACCGATAAAACAAATTGGTGAAAACACAACAAGTATAAACCAAACTATCAGTCAAAGCACAATTTGTTTAATTTCTAGAGGGGCCCAAGTTCTCTATAATTACCAAAATTTGTCATATGCTTGTATGCTGAACTAAAAATTTAAAATACACACTATTTTGCTAATATAGTGTTTTTATTTATTCATGCATTCAGGGCATATATTTCCAGTGAACTCTGGATATCTATGGGTGGGCTATATTTTCTCCATTGACTGCATATGGTCAAAATAACAGTAGATAATGCAAAAACAGTTATAAACGTACACAAAGCATTTCAGATATTTTGTTTGGTGGTGGTGGTGGAAGTATCTGACAGCATGACAAAATTTCTAATTATGAAGTATATTAGGAAAACCCCTAAATACAGTAAAGGAATTTTCATCTTCATAGATAATAAATGGCAGTTTACTCATATTGGGTAAAATGAAAATTGGTATGGAAAATGCCAAAATGCATCTCAACATGATCATTATCATGATGGGTCCCAGGATATCAGCACATTCCAGGAAAGAAAAAATTAGGTTACTTGGCTACAAAGGGACTGTATGACCCTGAAACCTCTGTAAAAAACAGGACTGGGGAAAAACGCCAAACTTAAGTGGCAAACTTATCTTGCACAAAGACTATGCCAGGAAGCTGACCCTAGATGAAACAAGTTTTCTCATCTCTCTTATAATTGGTCCAAAGAGAAATAAACAAGTAGTGTCACTGATTACTGAACACATTTACACAAAGTGGGACTCTACAAAGATGAATATCGATTGGTACAGCTATACAGAACCATCATATACTAATAATATTAATTGAAGTAAATCTTCACTTATTGAACTATCTGGCACCCAAAGCATATTAAACGGCTGTGTGCCCAACAATGATCTAGTACATCAATGGCCTACAAAATAACCACAAATATCGGTATCCAAATATATACATGCAAGTCGTGGCAGCTCTGTCCCATTTAAGGGGCTACTGCAAGAAGTATGTAAAGTCAGTCAGTGATTCATGTATGACACTGGAACAATACGTTATTCACCTAAAACAAATCTACTATTCGCATCGTTATCTAATAATGCATACATGCTCTCAACTCTTAATTCCTTTTACGTAGAACATCCAATATCATTTGAGCCCATTGTTCAACATAACCTACCAACAAACTGCGTATTTAATTCAGCAGTTAGTAAACTGACTACTGAAGTTGTGCTGTAAGGTCAATGTGTTAAAAAGCACGGAATAATGACAAACTACTCCAAACATGCTTGTAATTCACCTTATTTTCACATATTTATCATATGTATTATATGTACAGTCGTTCCACCATCACTGACAATTACCACCAACCATTCCTGCCTAAATCAACAACACGTCGAGTTGACTTTCTTTCTGTTATAAGATCAATGACAGTTAGAAAGCATTACATTTAAGTCGTTTGAATTTAATTTAATTTGATATAGATAAATGTAAATTTAAATGCAAACCATTTCCATATTATGCAACACGCTTTTTATCAAATGCCAATGTTGCCTGTTCCGCTCTGAAGTTCAAATTCTGGTCTGCAGGTGTCAGGTAGAATTGAACAGTAAACCCGCAACTTTGCGATAACATTGGGTGCAGGCACTCAGGCAGTGCAGGTTGCAGACCTTCATTGTAAACTGAAAGCCATTTCTCAAATTCTTTAGAACAAATACGATTTCCTAAACCTGCTTTTATTGTTTTGAATTATTTCATACGAAGAAATGTAGACTTACTGGTAATGTCAATTTTTTAAGCTAAAAAAAAGAAAGAAAGAAAAAAAAAAGAATGAGATCCAGTCTGTCAAGAAATATCAATAGCATGAATTAATGGAGCAGTCTCTGTGGCATAAAAATGTAAAATATTTCTTTAACAGCTGTGTCTCACTTTTACTTTCTCTGCAAGCACTATTCACATAGTGTATAGAGAAGGTATTGCATTCCACTGAAAAATTCGAAGTCGAGATTTCACCGGAAATTTATGTTTTTTAGTTTGCCTGAATCCGTTTAGTATCTTCCAAGGATTACGACATGAAGATTTGAGGTACATCCCCCGCCCTAAACTACTCTTTACATACAACAAATTTACAAAATGTTGATTTTATAAAAAATGGCTCTAAGGATTTTGTTTTAAATACCATATATTAAAGATATTTACATGACAAATAAAATGTATCTTGAATTTTCTGGGAATAGCCTTTGAAGACCTTTGCAAAACTGGTAAACCGTAAGAGATAAACAAAAACTAACTACACAAAAAATGTACATCTTGACAAAACACGTAATTCATGGCATGTATAATGCTAAAGCTAATGTTTGTTTTCTGCTAATGTCTATCTCGATTAGCAGGAAGTAGATAAAATAAAAATCATTTTAAGAATACTTTGCAATAGAAATGTAGAGAAAGTCATGTGAGTGAAACATAAGATTTTTACCAGATATCTTTCCCGTTAATATTTGTATTCGCTGTGACACACCACTTGCATACCTACATACACGCCCATTATACTGTGAGGAAAAAGCAGCACATTAAGGTCATACCAAACTCACTACAAAACTTGTAGTTGCAATTTAGTTTTTTAAGGAATACTGTTTTCAAAAGCATCATTCCTGTTGAATGGAACCAATTCGATTAAAAAAAAAACAAAAAAAAAACAGAACCTATATGAGCTCCTTTCGGAAGTTTAAAATTAATATTTTCTATACTCTACACCAAGTAGGTAAATAAAATTGAGATTTTTTTTTTTTTTTTTTTCCGGCAACACCCTTTTACTGTGAAAACATTTGACCATCAGCGACCGAATAAAACCTACTCCAAACTTTAAAGGCAAACATAAGTACATAAATGATGTTTTATAACTTATGCTTCGATTTCTTTCCCTTCTTTTGTATGTTAATAGGAGCATAGCAATACCTGAATTATTTATACGAGATAATTTATTTTTCTCCTCGAGCTGCAATATGCCTTTGTTTAATTTTGCGCCTCACGATACTTTATTATAATAGTGATGTGCCGTTGTTTCTCAAAGGTCGAGTTCATGCATGGCGGTCAAACGTCAAAGGAGAAAACAAGCGAAACTAATTTGAGATTTGTCCTTCTCGCGTGTAAAGTACGGCGCAGAAAAGTGACCTGTCATTTGTGTTACCGGTATTGCTTGGTTCTGATAAAAGTATTGCCCTGTTCTTTAATAAGAAAAGCGTGTGAGCAGGATCTCAAAATGGAATAATTTTGAATGTGTGAAACTAAAAATAGCAATCTACTTTACTATAAAGATTTTCTGGCAAAGAATGCAGAGACCACGGGTGGTATGTATCGGTGAGTACCAGCGAATTTTATTAAATCTTTAATTTTTAAAACTTAAATAATATGTATTATTTATGTAGCTTTATATTTATCCTTTATTCCAATTCTACAAATGTAGCATGAGCCGTTGTAGATGATCCGTTATGAAGTTCATAAAATTACACAGTTACACGAGAATTAAACATTTTATTGTGCTGTAATTTGTAATACGTTCTAGATGGATATGCCATTTGTATTATCGTTGCTAGGTAGGTACCGAATAAGACAAAAATGTTTCTTATCAACAATTAAACATTATGCCATTTACAGCTCAGCATTGGGGTAAAACTGTATTGAGGTCTGCTAAAAGTTCGCTGCACATCTGTAACAGGAAAATCGAATCAATTTTTGTTCTAACATGATGGTGTACCATTGCATGGGCAAGGCACGTTCGGAATAATTTGAATGATAATATTCACCAACGCCTGATGCCTTAAGGTCGAGTAATAAATAGTGTGGCTTCCAAATTCTCGATAACCTATAACAACTTCTTTTGGGTTTAGTGAAGCAATTTTTTTATACTGTTTAACGCTTTTACTACCATGGCGCCGCAGGCGATGACACCGATGATACATGGAACGAAGATGGAGCACTGTGGAATGTGATGACGTGGGAAACCGAAGAACCCGGAGAAAACTCCCCTGCGCCGCATTGTTCACCTCAAGTCTCACATGCGGTCGCTTGTGATCGAACCCGGGGCCGTCTAGGTGAGAGACGAGTGGGCTAACTACTCGGCCTATTTAGTGAAACATATGGTGAACCTTACAGTAGACACAATTTGCAACTACTCTTAAGATGTTAGATCATGCATGGCAGAAATTAGTGGCAGGTAAGAATTGTATCTACTACATAATAGTGGACATAATGGTATCCAATCTAAACAAAACTACCGTTCTTTTATAACTATAAACAAATTACAGAAAAATAAAATATAAGTGATTCACATGTTTTAAAAATTTATTTGTATTTTCAAATGAATGGCCTTGTGCCTTGTATGTGGTGATGTGCCATTTTATTGTAAAATATGTAGCGTCTAATAGCAATATGTTTGGTGAATATTAAACTTTAAATGCACAAAGTGGACTCGCATACCCACAGGTACATGGATGAACTTTTAAACCTCGAATGACAATTTAATTAATTCCATGTTCATACTACGTATCCTCTATGAAATGCATCTATAATTATGTCCTATAGAAGATTCCTATATCTCATCTTTTAACTGCAATTTCGTACAGCCCCGTGATTTTTCCTAATAATAGATTAAAAGTCCTCTGATGTGCGTAGAAATTGGTATGAAATGTCGAGAATATCGTATTTCCGATTTCCTTACATTTCCCAAAGACAAGGTGGGTAAAATGCCAAACTTCGTATTTATAGAAATTTATATTCAGCATCTTCCAAGGATGCCAAGCAAATATTGTCAAGGAACCTCTTCCACCAACTCAAGAGGGAAGAAAGACAGATATTTTTGATTTTCTAAAAAATTGTTCCAACACTTTTCAATAATAATAATAATAATAATAATGCTATTCATAATAATAACAATAACAATAATACTCCCGTCCCGCTATAACTATTACTAGTCGACTGCCGACCTCACTCCTACTTACACATGGGAGAGGTGAAAGAAAATCCAAATGATACGGAGAGGTGATGTGGCCAGAAACACGCATCCCCCACCCGGAATGTTAGCTATCGTGGCCGGGTTCGCTGACTATCGCAGCTCCTCACTTTCCTCACAATGCTTAGTGGGCACCGATCTTATACCCGTTCTTAAAATCTGCAGCCCTTGGCTGGGCTCTATCCCGGGCGCATTCCGTGGCCAAGGTACTAGAGCTCCAGGCTACGCCCTATTATGCCACGGCGCAGGGCAACGATTGTCATAAAAATACTAAGTTTTCGGAATATTTATATGTAGGTATTATGTATAAATTGAGTAAATAACGTTTAATTTATGGGCCTTCTTTAACTGTTGTGGCTCTCAGCGTCCCATTCTATATTAGGCGTGAAAGACCGCTTAACTTTGCTCAGATGCCTCTTTATCAGGATTTTTTTTTTTTTTAATTTTTAAAATACGGTACCGGAGTCATGTATACAAAACTTCATTGTAATATCTCTAGTAGTATTCAAGTAGGTAATTAATTGTGGAATTAATAATATTTTAATGGTAAACAAAAATGGGATTAGTAAAAATTAAAATGTTATTGGTATAAATATCTGTTTTGATTCAAAGGAATATTAAGAACAAGCATTAGAAACAGATTTATTATTGATGTTTTACTTTTTATGAAAAAACTATTACCTTGTTAGAAGCAATATTTTTCACTAATATTAGTATGTTAATTAGGCATTTCAATTAATATTACTCCTATGATAACCAACAAAGAGAAATCACTTCCAACATTTTAAGACATTTCTCTACAAAATTTGAAGAAAATTATATAAAAAAAAAAAAAAATCTGATGTATTCCATCACATTACTTTCCATATCTGTTCTACAAACAAACTATTCATATAAAAGATTAGAGGTAGACCAAATCTTGCTACACAAAAACACACTCTCGTTAAAACACACAAGTTGTGTCAAATACATTTTTTTTTGAGTTGACCATTTCCATAAATATTCCTTGTTATTGGTTACTTTTTCAAAATAGGTATACTTTTCTCAAACGGGAATTCGTGATTTGATTTTCTTTTGTTTTACTCCTGGTCATACAAAGAGAACCGAATGTCAATTTCATCGCATAGCGACGGCTTTTAAAAGATTTGACTGTCGCTTAGCCTACTGTATTTCATTTTCTTTCTACTTTTAAGGAACTAAGTAATAAGACCATTTATGGTCATCTTTATCTTGATTAGCATTATGTAGATAAAACGATTAATGTTTGTAAGAGTAGTTTTGCCTGCCTGGGTAGTGTGGTGGCAGCGTGAGTTACACGAAAAATGCTTTTTTTCGGGGTTTTCTTTATCCTGCGAAGATGAATGTGAGGATCTTTAAGCTCCATGAAGACCGAGATCATTTGAGCATCATTTCACCAACTTCATTAATCGTCCGATATGACAAAAAAAAAAACGTTTTTTTAAAACAGATAAGGTCACGTTAGTGGTGAGTGGTACGTAGTGTTTGTATTTCTGGTGGTGTGGAAGAGAGGGTCTGAGGACCGTAAAGCCACCAGAATAAATAAATAACTAATAATTATTGATTTAAATCATTTGCATGTGTATAAGTGACATATTAATATTAGCAGAGATATAAATAAACGTGTGAGGAGTCTGTGGAGTTCATTTGAAAAGGTGAGGGTAGAGTTGTGTAGAGGCGAGTTTTTATGAACGTATCTTCATGACAATGACAAACTTGTGATGCGGACCACCAACTGTCTGCAAGCGCAGCAGGAAGATTCTCCCTGATACATGTATCAGGTCTTCAGATCTTTTGTCATCATATATCTGGGGTAGATGTTCACGATGCTCTGGGATAAAGGCATTTTAAATTTCGCTACCGTTCCCCCATGAGTTTGTGGTTATGTACCGCGTTCATCCAGAAGACCACACACATTTTATTCTGGTGCTTAACAGTATTTTCTCACAACGCTGTTTGGACGCAGTCTTTGGTAGTGTACTCAGAAATCAGAGATCTCCTAACGGAGGGGATACAATCCGTTGAAGAAAATAATTTTCCCTTTGCGATTTCTATTTGGAAACATGAAATATTTAAGATTCCTAAAATATGCGGATAGTTTTCGAACAAAGTCAATATTCATGTATGCACTGTTACTGTTATAAACACTTTGTTATGATGGTTTAAATCGCGAATAATTGCGTACTTCTAGTATGGGTGCTACAATGGTTTAACAATACATTTTTTGAAAGTGTGATTTATAATCGATTCCATTCTAATTCCCACTTAAACCGCAAAATTCTAAAGAAAAATCTGATGTGTTCAATTCATATGATTTTCCCTACCTTTTATGCAAACAAACTATTCCTTACAGAAGAGTATCCTTTTATCTACATCATGCTAATCGAGTTAAGCATTAGCAGCAGTAATCTTACTAGTTGATTCCTTGTAAGCAGAAGGGAAATCAGGGGGTACACTTGGCTAAAGCGATAGTCAAATCTTTTACAAGCCGGTCGTATGTGAACAATTGAAATTCGTACATGTAAAAAATAAGTTAGTAACAGTGAAGTAGCACAAAAATGTTCGGTTCGTTTTGCACTGTCAGCAGTAAACAAAAGAGAGATGAAACTAAAGGTGGCCTCGTTTGAGAAAAGCTACTAGTTTAAAATTGAAACCAATAACACGAATATCTCGTTCAACTGTACAACAAAAATGTACGAGTTAACGAGCTCTATATTTTTTAGTAAAATCTTGTCTATTGCTTAGGGTTACCAGTTATGCAAAATTCAACAAAATTTATCCAGAATGAGCAGGTCTTCAGAAGCTATTCCCAGAAAATTCAATTTATACATTTTATCTATGATATATATGTATATTATACCTACATGGTTTTGTAATCAAAATCGTCAGAGCCATTTTGGAGAAAAACAAAGATTTAAAAAATGCTTACATATAAAGGGTAGTTCTGGGTGGGGGAACTTTCTTGAAAATCTTCGTGTCGTATCCTTGGAAGATGCTGAACTTGTTTGGTATTCAAACGACTTTCGTATCTGAGTTATCATGTTTCGGACTTACATACACATTGCGCGTGTGCGCACAAACACACACACATACAGAGCTTTTTTCTAGAATAACTGTTTCTGAATATAGGGGGTTCCTAATATGTGTATATCCAATGAAATATCGGTATCCAATTTTTGGTGGAATGCAATACCTTCTCTATATACCATGTTTGAAGAGGAGAAAGTAAAATATACATTGTTCCACCAACATGTCGCCCTCCGTGGTGCAATGGTTACCATGCTAACTTCATATAGATCAAAGGTCGCAGGTTCAAACCTGACGGAGGACGATAGATTTTTTCGGGGGTAAAATCCTTAGCATGGCTTCCTTCGGAAGGGAAGTAAAGCCGTTAGTAACGCGTCGTAGATTTACTGCACGTAAAAAAAATTAAAGTCTGATAAAAGAGGCCTCTGAGCAAAACTAAGCGGTGTTTCACGCCCAGTATAGAATGGGACGCTGAGAACCACAACAGTTATAGAGCGTCCATAAATAAAATCCTTTTCATATTTTTCCATCAACATGACCTTCTCTACTTATTCTGCAAAAAATTGTGCTACCAAAAGCTATTCTCTCTTCTTCATATTAATCAAGATAAACATTAGCAGAAATGGTTTTATTATTTAGTTTCTTCTAACTGAAAAGGAAATATTTGAATAGGTACACTAGGCTAAAGCAATAGTCAATTTTTTTTAAATCAGGTTGCTAAGTGATGCAATTGAAATTCTCTTCTCTTTGCATGATTAGGATGAAAAAAGTGAATTACGACTTCCTATTTGAGAAATGCGTATAAGTATTGGACATTTTAAAACCTATAACAAAGAGTATTTCGGAAATGACAAGTACTACATAAAAAAAAAAAAAAACAACAACACTCATTGTATGTTTTACGAGATATACATGTTTGTGTAGTAAAGTTATGTTTATCTCTTATGGAGAGAAATTCAGGATATACATTTTATTTGTATTGTAAATATGTTCTTTTTTCCTCCCCATTTATGTAATCCCCTTTAACATCAAAGGTCATATCAAGGGCTTTGCTTTAGAAACAACTCGTTGTCCATAGGTACTTTTACGTTGGATTTAAATCTTTTTATTTTCGTCAAACACACACTCACTCACACTCACTCACACACAGACACACACACACACACTCACATACATACTTCCAGACTCTGTGGGGGATAGGGAATAATTCTGGTTGAAGGAAAATTCCCCGCCCCCGCTCGAACCAGAGTAAGAACTCAGCTCGCTGACCACTTGACCACGGAGGGAGTCTTGTAAATATTAACATATGTTTATTTTTAAATCAAAATAATTAGAGCCATTTTGGGAAAATCAACACTTTTAAAAATTTGTCCTCGTAAAAGATAGTTTGGGATGGGGGTGTATTCTTGAAAATCTTCATATCGCATCTTTGGAAGATGCAGATCATATATTAAGTTTGGTATTTATGCGCTTTTTCGTTTTTGATGTATCCTGTTTCTGACATATATACACGCGCGCGCGCTCACACACACATACATACCTTTATCTAGAACAACGGTTCCCAACCGGTGTGCCCCGGCACCCTAGGGTGCCGTGTGATCGGCTAAGGGGTGCCGCGAGATATTGAGATAAACAAAAAAACAAAAAATACCTATACTGATAAGTCAAATCAATTACTCTCATGCACGGCAGATGGTAATAGTGGTCGATTCATTTCAATAATGCAGTTATACTAGTATCCCACAGATGACATTACAGCTATACCCTGCCGAACATGCCCGAGACTACTCGCTTCCTCACGAACATTTCCGAGACTTCGACAGATGAATATATAAAAATGTACGCCGCTTGGCGCTTTCAGTTGTCTTCCTCGCGTTGATTCACAGTGTTTAGCTATGGATAAGTTCATTGTTAAACGTAAACGCCAGGACAGTGAAAGTGAACAGTCGGCTCCTACTGCTTGCTTTAAGAAGCCAAATCTTACAGTTTCTCCCGGACCGTCGAATTCACCACATAAAGAAGACAAACGAAAGAAAAGAACATACCAGGACAGTTACTTAGCGTATGGATTTAAGTGGAATAACAACGAGGGAAACCCTATCCCTGTGTGTTTAGTTTGTGGCGAAACACTTAGCAACGAGGCCATGGTACCTAGCAAACTGAAGCGGCATCTTACAACAAAGCATCCTAGTGTGTCACAGAAAAGTGTAATGTATTTTTCACATATATTAGAAGGGGAGAAGAAAACAGCTGTGCGAATGGTAAAGAGAATGACCATAGGTGATACTGCTCTTGAAGCCTCATTTAAAGTAGTAGAACTGATAGCTAAAAAAAGAAACCTCATACTCTTGGAGAGGAAATCATTGGCCCTGCATGTCAAGTTATAGTTTCAACAATACTTGGCGAAGGAGCAGCTAATCAAATTTCGAAAGTTCCTCTGTCCAACAACCCAATCAGCCGCAGGATATATGAAATGTCATGCAATATCAACGAACAAGTCACGGAGAAAATAAAAACTTATAGAACATTTGCTTTGCAAGTAGATGAGAGTCTCGATATTGGTGACAAACCGCAACTCCTGGGTTTTATCAGATATATTGATGAAAAAGATATTAGTGAACAGTTTCTGTTCTGTAGACCGCTGGAGACTACAACCATAGGCCATGATATTTTCGTTTCTATTAATTCGTATCTCAATGACCATGATCTTTCATGGAAAGATTGTTGTGGTATATGTACAGATGGTGCACCATCTATGTCTGGGAAAATTAAAGGTTTTACTGCCAGAGCTCTCAATGAAAATCCATCCATTATTATAACTCACTGTTTTCTGCATAGAGAGGCATTAGTCGTGAAAGCGTGTAATGAAGATTTTGCTGAAGTGTTTAACCAAGTTGTGAAAATGGTGAACTATATGAAGTCTCGACCTTTAAAGTACAGAATTTTTGAACAGTTATGTCGCGCAACGGATGCAGCTCATACTTCTTTGTTACTTCACACAGAAGTAAGGTGGTTGTCGCGGGGTCGTGTATTGAACCGGTTTCTCGAACTTAAAGAACAGGTAAAAACTTTTTTTAAGGATGAAAATCGAGACACATTTCATGAGCTCTTACTAAGTGATTCTTGGTGTTTTGAACTGTCGTATCTGGCAGATATTTTTCACAAGCTGAATGAACTGAATGTTTCGATGCAGGGTCGACATGTAACAATAATCTCCTCAACCAATAAAATGAAAGGTTTTAAAAGAAAACTTAGTTCTTGGAAGTTTGCAGTTCAAAAAGGAGATTTGTCGAACTTTCCATCTCTTCTTAATGTGGCAGGAGATAAAGATCTGGGTAAACTGAAAGACCGCATTTGTGATCACTTATCAAGATTGCAAGATGCAATAGATGCGTACTTTCCAACTATTTCCACTACGAATCTCGACTGGGTTGTCTCACCATTTGATTTCGTAGATAGTGCAGAGGAAATAGATTTCACTGCTTGCGAACGAGATGAATTTATTGATCTTTGCGCTGATTCCACACTCAAAGGTAAGTTCACCAAGAGTGAGGCGTCGGTGGCTAGTTTTTGGCTTCACCGGAGAGAGGAGTACCCTAACCTAATGAAGAAAGCAATTAACCACTTTTGCCCTTTTCAAAATCCTATCTATGCGAGCAAGCCTTCTCTGCTATGGTGACAATAAAATGCAAAGCAAGAAATAGACTGAATAACCTTGAGGATGATTTGCGTGTTTCACTGTCAACTGTAAGACCCGACATCACATATCTGTGCTCTAAGCATCAATCACATGTTTCACATTAATCACTCATTACTGATTGTAGTAAAGTTTACTGTATTATGTTATGGTGTACGTTATTATTATATAATATTTCAATAAATTAACATATTAAGCTTAATTTTCTTTTAATTCAAGGAAGGGTGCCCCTGGTGTTTAATGTTATTCCCAAGGGTGCCGTGAACTTCAAAAGGTTGGGAAACACTGATCTAGAATGTCTTTTTGGATATAGGGGAACATAACACGTGTATTTTGAATGAAATCTCGGTATCCAATTTTTGGTTGGAATGCAAAGCCTTATCTACCTCTATACTGCATACAAAGTGGAGAAAGCAAAAATCTGTGTTCGATTAACATGACTTTCTCTACATATTCTGCAACAAATTATCCTTAAAAAAGCTTATTCTTCTCTCCTCTTCATGCTAATTGAGATAAAGTTTGCAGAAATTATTACCTATATTGTTTAGTTTCATTTAAGTAGGAGGGAAATAAGGGAATACACTAGGCTAAAGCGATTGTAAAATCTTTTAAAAGCTGGTCGCTATTTGATGCAATTTACATTCCCTTCTCTTTGTATGACCAAGATGAAAAAAGTGAATAACGATTTCCCATTTGAGGAAATTTTAAAACCAATAACAATAAGTAAATGATTAGCCATACAAAAAGATAATGTAATTGTATGTTGTAACGAGCTGTGCATTTTTCGTGCAGTAAGTTTTTGTCTATCTCTTACGGTTAATAGATATGTAAAAGTCATTCAGAATGATCAGGACTTCAGTGGCTATTCCCAAGAAGTTCAAACCCGGCGGAGGACGATAGATTTGTTCGGGTGCAATGGCTTCCTTCGGAAGGGAAGTAAAGCCGTTGGTCCCGTGTCGTAGATTTACGATACGTAAAAGAACCTCAAGCCTGATAGAGAGGCAAAATTTTGCGGTCTTTCACGCCCGATATAGAATGGGACGCTGAGAACCACAGCAGTTAAAGAGCGTCCATAAATAATACGCCATTTACAGCAACTCAAAGTGATCATATTTATTACAAGACACACGTTCCATATGAATTTCACTGCTCGGGTTAATATTTTCAACATTTTCAAGCTGGAAGTACTGCGGAACCTTTACTGAATCATGTAGGATTGAAACACGTCCATATTCAAATCGCATTGAATACGCCAAGGGTTACTATCTTTTACTACACTCTTTGCAATACAATGCAATTCATAATTTTTTGTTCGATAAACTTGCCAGAAACTTGCACAAAAAGGAAGTTTTCACAATCTCATAATTTATTCTTCCCGAAAACATTCACTTACCTCAAAACATGCTTGCAATACACATAACTATATTTCACAGATTCGCCAACGTAAATACAGGTGCATCAACATAAAAGGATGAATTACTTATTCCCGAAAGTTGCATATTAAAAGCGATCTCCATTTTAGCTGAATTTGCATGTGAAATGCTGATCGTATTAAGATGGAATTGGACTCAGATGGATTTCAATTCCTCATGGAAACGTGGTAAAGTCTTTACATAGCTACTTACGTGCGTATACCCACAGAGACGAAGGTTTGTAAGATTGTAGTAAATTCGCAAAATATGCAAGCAAAGTTTTCTTGAGTACGATATTACTCACTCTTTTAACTTTGCACCATTTCACTCGGTGTTCCTATGCCACTTTATCTTCGATTTGCTTGACAAAAGTAATGCAATAGCTGTCTTAAGTTGCTATTTCAATATCTGAAGAGGGCTTTCTTCAGGATCACCCTATTTTTCTTAATTACAGACAGTCGTGCCGTTCTATTGTTATCGTAAACAAATTAATATCGTGACATTAATTATTTTGAAGTTAGACGAACCTTACTGTTATCAAATGAATAATATTAAGTAGGTTTTTGTATTGTTTCATTTATATAGCTATAGTTTCTTTTACGTGCCTTAAATCTATACAAGGGACCACCACCGACTTTACTTCCCTTCCGAAGGAAAACATGCTAAGGATTTTTGCGTCTGAAAAAAATCTATCGTCCGCCACCGAGTTTGAACCCACAACCGTGGGAAACCAGTGGCTAACATGCTACTACTCCTAGACCATGGAGGACAACACTCGTTCCACACCACCTTCGTCCTGCGTCAAACAAATGGCGTTAGGGTGCTATCCAGTCTAGCTGCTAGTCACCATCTGTACTAAGATAGCGTCATCTCTACCCAGGGTATAGCCAAACTTCGAGGTCTAGTCCCTTTGCATCATAGCACTTTGCTCCGCGACAAACAGATGACGTTGCGTCAGGGTGCTGTCCGATCTAGTTGCTTTCGCTGTCTGGATCGATGGCAGTGCAGTCGCAATTATAATCCGATTTCAGTTTCGTTATTGTTTTAAACTGAAGTTGGAACTTTGGGTCGTGGTATTAAATGTCCAATCCGGTATTTACCTTTGCGACAGAGGGAAAATACGAAAAACAGAAACAGCCAGATAGGTCGGGCCACGGAATTTGAACTCAGAACTTCCCGAATGGGGCCACAGACATTACCGCTTGAGCATTCTGCTTGGTGGGCTAATATCTATTGTTTCATTTATATAGCCCCTTTAACATTTGAGATCATATCGGCGGCTGTGCATTAGAAACAACGTTAACTGTAGGCTCTTTACCTTAGGTTTTAATAATTTAATTTTCCTCAAACATTCACTTTCACATACATACTTTCAGACTCTGTGGTGGATAGGGAATAATTCTGGTTAAAAAAAAATTTCCCGCCTCAGCCGGTAATCGAACCCGGGACCTCCGGGTGAGAAGTCAGCTCGCTGACGTTAAAATATATCTATATCGATTCATAATTACCGCTCTCGTGTAATTACAGAACTCGCTTTACGGTTTCGTTTTTGCAAAATACCTTCTTGCGGTGATAATGCTGAATCATACTGGATGCATTCAGGATGGTCATGCTCATGCCTGGCTACTGGCTGACCCTCGTTCCAGGTTCTCCATACTGTGGTTTCATGCCATTGGCTCCCCGACAGGCTTCTGACTTCTAGGCATCAGATTTTAAGTCCTAGGGCGCGTCAGTCCTAAATACGGGGAGGGTAAGCCGATTATGAAACGAATATTATATATATGTGTGTGTATGTGTATTATGATTTCTGAGCAGATCATGAAAAAGCAACATGTAGTAAATAAGCTATTTCCGCAGTGCTTTCGGGCGAGATTAAAAATTTGATGTGTTCCGTTCACATGACGTTCCCTAACTGTTTTGCGTAAACATAGGTCTTACAAAAGATTATTCTTTTATGTAGCTATATCACGCTAATCGATATAAAGAGCAGAAATGGTCTTATAACTTTCTTCCTTGTAAGTAGAAGGAAAATAAGAGAATACACTAGGCTAAAGCAACAGTGAAATCCTTTAAAACATGGTTGTTATGTGAAATAATTGAAACTCGATTCTCTTTGCATGCCAAGGGTAGAGAGAGAGAGAGAGAGAGACAGACAGAGAGCGAGTGAGAGAGAGAGAGAGAGAGAGAGAGAGAGAGAGAGAGAGAGAGAGAGAGAGAGAGAGATATGCAACGCAATAGAAAAACGCAAGTAGCTTAAAATTGAAACTAATAACAAGGAATGCCTCGGAAACGGTTAACCCTACAAAGAATGTATGGGTATGACATAAATTGTGTGTTTATATTTTTTGTGTAGTAAGTTTTCGTCTATCTCTTACGGCTTACGAGTTTATACAAAAGTCATCCAAAATGAAGAGTTCTAAAACGTTATTCCCAGAAAATTCAAGGTATACGTTTCATTTGTCATGAAAATATCTTATACATGTGGTATTTTAATGGTTAGAGCCATTTAGAGAACATCCAAATTCTAAAGAAATGTTTCAATAAAGTTTGGGATGGGGGATTTTCTTGAAAATCTTCGTGTCGCATCTTTGGAAGATGCAGAAGTATGAGGCTATATTTATATCCTAACCACAAAATCTGAAGACATTTTGTGAGTTTCGTGTCATTTTTGTAACATATGATGTTCAAATGTTTTTGTTATGTTGCATTCCGAAGTTTAAATCGCTGGGTGCAAATATTTATTATTCCTTGTGCTTTCGTCGCGTATAAGTGCTTCGATTTTCTCTATGCGATTTTGTTTTCCAACAAAAGTATTATAGTTACATGTTGATTTTCTTGATTGTGAAGCCAGTTATTATGAAAACAGGCTTTTTCACAGTGGAAATGGCCACTTGGAAATAGAAATGGAAATGGCGTGTTATTTATGGACGCTCTTTAACTGCCTTGGTCCTCAGCGTCCCATTCTATACTGGGCGTGAAAGACCGCTAAATTTTGCTCAGAGGCCTCTCAATCAGGCTTGAGGTTCTTTTACGTGCCGTAAATCTACGACACGGGACCAACGGCTTTACTTCCCTTCCGAAGGAAGCCATGCTAAGAATTTTTACGCCCGAAAAAATCCATCGTCCTCCGCCGGGTTTAACCCGCGACCTTGGGTATATGAAGTTAGCATGGTAACCATTACACCACGGAGGACGACAAAAATTCGATACCGAGATTTCACCGGAAATACATGTTTTGAGACCTCCTGATCACAAAAAAAAGTATTTTTAGAAAAACCTGTCTGTGTGTGTGTGTGTGTGTGTGTGTGTGTGTCTGTGGGCAGCAAAGCTCAAAAACGGAAAGTCCGTTAGAAACCAAACTTGGTATTTAGGTTTGGTATCTTCCAAGGATGCAACACGAAGATTTTCAAGAAAATCCCCCTACTCCCAACTGCCCTTTACATGGAACGTTTTTCGAAAATTTTGACTTTCTAAAAAATGGCTCTAACGATATTGATTAAAATGTCGTATATTAAAGATATTTACCTGACAAACAAAATGTATATCTTGAATTTTCTGGGAATTGCCTCTGAAGGCTATTTTATTCTGGATGAATTTTGCATAACTACTAAACCGTAAGAGATGGACAAAAACTTAACACATAAACATGTAGAGCACGTTAAAACACACAATTTATGTTACATACATTATTTTCGTGGAGTTGCTCGTTTTTTAGATATTCCTTGTTTTTGGTTTCAGCTTTGAAAAACTTATACTTTTCTCATACAGGAATTTGCCAACTCGTGTCCATACAAACAAACGAACTTCAGTCACATAGCAACCAGCTTTTGGCTTTCACTTTAACCTATGGTGCCCCCTGATTTCGCTTCTACTTACAATAAAGCAAGAAATAAGACTATTTCTGCTAATTTTTCTCGATTAACATGAAATAAATAAAAGAATAAGCTTATTAACAATAATTTGTTACAGAGATATAGAGGAAGTTATGTGAACGGAATGCATCAGATTTTTTTGTATCTCTTACGATCCACCAGTTATGCAAAATTCTGCAAAATTCGTCCAGAACAAACATGTCAGAGGCTATTTCCATAAACTTGAAGATATACATTTTATTTGTAATGTGAATATCTTTATTATACGATATTTTAATCAAAATCATTAGAGCCATTTTTGAGAAAGTCAAAATTTCGAAAACTGTTCAATGTAAAGAGTAGTTGGGGGTGGGGGATTTTCTTAAAAATCTTCGTGTCACGTCCTTGGAAGATACTGAACTTAAATACCAAGTTTGGTATTCAACGGATTTTTCGTTTTTAAGCTCTGCTGCCCGCAAACACACACACACACACACACACACACACGGACATTTTTTTTATTTATTTTTTGTTCAGGGGGTCCTAAAACATGTATTTCCGATGAAATCTCAGTATCGAATTATTGGGTGCATTAGAATACCTTCTCTATACCGTATGTACATAGTACGTGTAGAGAAAGTAAAAACAAAATATACGTATATATACGTGGTAGAGAAAGTAAAAAGGAGGGAAAAGCGGAAACTACATAATAATAACTTGGAAGTTAAGGGTATGATGGAAGCGATGAGAGAAGACAAGAGAAGAATGGCTCTGTACAATACGATAAATTTATAAATTGATATTTGATTTATATCAGAAAATGTAAATGGTTGTAAACTGACTGAATAATAATAATAATAATAATAATAATAATAATAATAATAATAATAATAATAATAATACACATTCCCAGAAAAGGTCAAATAGAAGTAGGTGTACCTTAGATGATTGGCGCGACCCGGCGTCCAACTTAGAGATCCTGCTAACAAAATATGTACCTCTATCTGAGCTAGTATAAGTTTGTAATCACCTGAGCTAGACCGCGGGTAAAACCCCATATTTAATTAACATTTTTGTTGATCAGAAACAAATTTGATTTTTACGATGTTCTAAAAGCCTGTGTTTGTTTATTCACTTGTCACTCAAGCACTGTCGTCACTGCTATTGTTGAAGGTGCGGGATTTATGCTCCTTCCGGATTCTTTTTTCCAGCAGACTAGGCAAAGAGAAGGGGAACGTGCCCCCTCCGGTGCGGTTTGTACTCATCCATCTTGGTGACACAGAGAGATAGATGGTGCTGACATCCTCATGACGTAACGCGCGAAAACTTACAATTGGAGTATTTCTGCTGAAAAAAGGTTACTCAACACACTTCTCTGGTCATAAATTGCTCTTAAGCAAATATCCATATGTAGTCATAGCTTCTAAGAACTACTATTAAATACAAGGTTTTCGTGCTTCATTTGTATTTGAGTTTGACGGATTACTTACGCAAACGATTGTCAGCGCTCTGTAAACGTCAGTGACGTGGTGTGAATATTGCTGGCTTTTAATTTACATAAACAGAGTGCTTTAAAATTACATTTTGTAAGAAGTTATATGAGCTTAGGCTATCAGGGGTGTATCAAAAGAGATTTATAGATACATTTTCTGTAATTTTCTTAAAATATTGGTTGTAAAACTGCTGTTCAAAGTAATTTTGTAGTACGCGATCATTAAATATCATTAAAAGTAAAGCTTTCCTAAATATAATGATTTTGGACGCAAGGTCAGGTCAAACGGCATCTGCCATCAGCTGGAGCAAACTGATGTGTGCTTCACCAACTATATTACACACTCTGTGATATATTTGGCTTCACGCATTATACAGTGTGAATCACCTAAAACTTGCACCACAAATATTTCGGAAATGGAAGACTTCTATTGATGTGTGATTTTCAGAGTATTGGTTGGTAGTCAGGGACTCGTACTGTTAGCTTATATAAAGATTTTAATACAGAAAGTGTAGTTTTTGAGCAAACACATAATTTCTTAAATGGAACAATGCGTATTTACATCAACAAAATAAACATAGAGTACATTAGAATGTCAATGGTGTTTGTCATAGGATTCTAGTGCAAAAAGTTCACGAGAAATCTTATTTTTAAATTTTTGCACTTCAACACATACAGTCTGTGGTAGCACAAACTAAGAAAAAGCAAAAGGTAATACACTACTTCTGTGGATTCTGAAAAGTAAAGATCTTGATCTTTAAAAGTTATATTCAATACAGACTTCCAGTCTGCTATGGAAAGATTGCTGCATGTTCTAATGTTTCAGTAACAGCAATACGTCATTTCATATCATGTGACGTAGTTGGTATGTCCTTGTAGACAGTGTCTTTCAGCCTTCCCCACAGAAGGAGTCAAATCCGGCTGAAGTACAGGTCCTCTTACAAGTCCCCATATACAAAAGTTAACACGAATCTCAAAATCGTCTCCATGTAGTTGTTGATGAAGAGAGATGTGAAGGGGTGGAACCTATATCGATGAGAATGCGAAGTGCACTTGGATCATTCATGCCACTTCCAAATGCACAGGAACTAATTTGTGGGTCTACTGCAACAGCAGCTAAAACGTTCCTACTTCCTTTCTCCCTTTTCTTCAGGCACTAGTTTGTTTCTTTAATATTTTTCTCATAACTAGTTAAAGAGATTGATAAATAATATCTGAGGTGGTTGACGTCTATTGGGATAAAGTTTCCACATACACCGTACAAGAACAAACTGCATTCTAACTCTCCATACACCATGAGCATGTCGGCTTTTTCTGCATTGGTAAATCCCATCTTCCACTCACGACCTACACTCACTTACTATTTGTTGGGCTACATACCCGAGCCTGATAAAGCTACGCCACTGCACGGTTTTAAGGGGTCGTTGCCTCCAAATAATATTCTTTTAAAGTTGTACAATTTTACAAATATTTTTCTCATAATTTTATCATAATCAATGCAACGAGAGGTCCAACTATTTTTTAAAAATTCGCGAGCGAGGAAAAATTGTAGCTGGAGTTGTTTTTAATAAGTCTATTTCGTGAATAAAATAACGATGATTAGCCTATATGGACACGAAGAGTAATATTCTTGAAATCGCATTTGTCTTGACGCATAATTGCACCGAAATCACTGCAACTTGATGTCCATATCATACATTTAAGATCTCTTTGAATTGCTACATTCTGTTATTTTCGTTAATAAAGCCAAGTGCATTATGCAATTAATGTCTATTGGAACTTCCGCCATAATATACGGGAACATCACTGCACAGTGAAGATAAGTTTGGTATTTAACGGTCTTTTTGTTTTTGAGCTATACTGTCCACAGACACACTCACATACACACACGCGCGCGCGCACTGTTTTCTAAAAATGCGCTTTTCGGATTCTGGGGTATTCAAAACATATGTTTCCGGTGGAATTTTGGTATCGAATGTTTAGGTGTAATACAATACCTTCTCTATACATTATGTACATAGTACGTGTAGAAAATGTAAAAATGCATTGTTGCGTAAAAAACTGAGCCCATAAGGCCTGTACTGCCGGTTATTACAAACAGTATACATTTCCAGTACCGTTTGGTTTTGCGTGACACACACATATGTGAAATAATTAAACGCTCATACGAGTCGCATTGTTTTATTTAAAGAACTTGGACGTGTGCCCGCGATGTATTCAGAGCATGCGCAGTTTGCACAAATCAGATCAATTGCTCTGTTAACCTAGAATTACGTGGACCTGAACCAGACCATAGTCAGCATTTGTTTAGCAGCAGCCCAGAGGACAGTTTCCGTGGTGTAGTGGTTATCACATCCGCCTAACACGCGGAAGGTCCCCGGTTCGATCCCGGGCGGAAACATATGTTTTTGTGTCATTAACATTAGAATGATGTACTTGTAAGCTTAGTTAAAATTGTACTAAAAACTTTCTAATGCATAAATGAAGAGAAAGTAAGGTTCCTACTTCTTTATTTGTACTCATAAATGCAGTTACGTTATGTTTCGTTTCCTAGCCAGTATAATTAAATTTTACTAGTGTAAGATCCAACATTTCTCTTATTCTTGCTCTACATACGTAATAAGTAGGAATAAAAGGTATTGTATTCCACCCAAAAATTCGATACCGAGATTTAACCGGAAACACATGTTTTGAGAACCTTTGAATCCAAAAGTCATTTTTACTTTCTCTATACGCACTATGTACATAGTGTATAGAGAAGTATTGCACTCCACCCAAAAATTTGATACCGAGATTTCACCGGAAATATATGTTTTAGGGTCCCCAATATCCAAAAAAAGCATTTTCATAAAAAGGTCCGTGTGTGTGTGTCCGTGTGTCTGTGAACATGATAACTCAAAAACGAAAAGTCGGTAAAATACCAAACTTGGTATTTAAGTTTAGTATCTTCCAGGGATGCGACACAAAGATTTTGAGAAAAATCCCCCCACCCCAACTACCCTTTACATGGAACTTTTTTCGAAAATTTTGATTTTTTCAAAAATGGCTCTAACGATTTTGATTAAATTTTCGTATATTAAAGATATTTGAATTTTCTGGGAATAGCCTCTGAAGAGTAGTTTATTCTGGATGAATTTTACTGAATTTTGAATAACTGCTAAACCGTAAGAGATGGACAAAAACTTACTGCACAAAAAATGTAGAACACGTTAAAACACATAATTTATGTTATATACATTTTTTTCGTATGTTCGTCGTTTTTGAGACGTTCCTTATTTTTGGTTTCTGCTATGAAAAACTTATACTTTTCTCATACAGGAACTTGTCAACTCCTATCCATATAAACAAAGGAACTTCATTGACATAGCAACCAGCTTTTGACTATCATTTTAACCTATGGGTCACTTATTTCGCTTCTACTTACAAGGAAGCAAGTAATAAGACTATTTCTGCTCATTTTTTCTGATTAGCATAAAGTAAATAGAAGTATAAGCTTTTTAAGAATAATTTGTTGCAGGGATATAGAGAAAGTCATGTGAATGGTACACATCAGATTTTTAGAAATGTGTTCAGGTCTCTCTTCTCTCTCTCTCTCTCTCTCTGCGTGTTAGTGTGTGTTGTATTTAAGTTTAATGTTATATTAGGATGCGACACGAATATTTTCAAGAAAAGCCCTCACTTCAAACTTATCTTTTACATGGAAAATTTTTACAAGTTGTTGATTTTCTCAAAAATGGATCTAACAGTTTTAATTAAAATGACATATATTGAAGGTATTTACATGACAAGCAACATGTATATCAATTTTCTGGGCATGGCCTCTGAAGACCTCCTCATTCTGGATGACGTTTGCATAAATGGTAAACCGTGAAACATAGACAAAAACTTACCACGCAAAAAACGCAGATCTTGTTAGAACACGCAATGTAGATATATCATGTGCAGTATTTTTGTGGAGTTAAGCATTTCCGAAACATTCCTTTTTATTGCTTTCAAGATTAAAATACTTAAAACTTTCTTCAAACAGGGATTTGTCTTTCCCGTTTCTTTTATATTACCTACTCCAGGCCATGCAAAGAACTTCATTCATATAGCAACCAACTTTTAAAATATTTGACTATTGCTTTGGCCTAGTGTATTCCTTTATTTTCCTTCTATTTACAGGGAACTAAACAATAAGACCATTCTGCTAATGTTTATCTTGATTTGCATGAAGTAGATACAAAAATAAGCGATATAAGAATAGTTTGTTACAGAATAAGTAGAGAAAGTCTGGGTAAAACTCATCAATTATTTTAATGTCCGCATTGTGTGTGTGTGTGTGTGTATATGAATAACATAAACTCAATACGAAATATCGAATAAATGGATACCAAATATTTTGGCATCGCCTTTACCGTCGCCAGAATTAGATTTGTAAGAATCGGCACTTTAGGAGGCATTTGTTTATATTTTATTTTCATTAGAATGGCGGAAAGGATTTTTCTTAAAACATGGAATGTTTTAGCCATAGTTTAAAAATTCAATTCTAATAATTTGCTGCCAAAGAAAAGTAATATTAACTTTTTGGGGAAGTTCACCATTTCCGAGATATTCTTTGTTATTAGTTTAAATTTCCCATTACTTATACTCTTCTCAAATGGAAAGTCGTCATTCGCTTTTTTTCTTTCTTTTTAACACCTAGAAATGCAAACAAAATGGTATTTCAATGTCATTACTTTGCGACCAGGCCCTAAAAGATATGATTATCGCTTTAGCCTAGTGTACCCCTTTATTTATTTAATACTTACAAAGAAATAAGTATTAAGGCTAATCCTGTTCTAGGTTTTCTTTATTAGCATATAGTAAATAGAAGAACACGATTATGTAAGAATCATTTGTTGAAAAATATGTGGAGAAAGTGATTGGATCACGTCAGATTTTTCTCGTCCTCTTCGTTCCGAAGGTCGCAGGTTCAAATCTGAAAGAGCCTGGTTTCCTTCGGAAGAGAAGTAAAGCCGGTGATCCTGTGTCGTAGATTTACGGCACTTAAAAGAACCTCAAGCCTGATAAAAGACTCCTCTGAGCAAAATTAAGGGTCTTTCACCCTAATTAGAACTCCTGAGAACCACAATAGTTTGAGAGTGTCCATAAATAAAACACAATTTCATTTCATCTTTTCTTCTCTTGGTCATGTAAGTAACGTGAAGGTTCAGCGTCATCATATAGCGATCCGCTTTTTAAAATTTTGACTATCCTTTAGTCTACTGAGTTCTTCTTAAACCCACATGGGAATAACTAATAAAAATCTGATGTGTTCCATTCACATGGCTTTCTCTATAGCTCTGCAACAAATTATTGTTAAAAAGCTTATGCTTCTATTTACTTCATGACAATAGAGAACAAATTAGCAGAAATATTAATTGCTTCCTTGTAAGTAGAAGTGAAATAAGGGAGCACCATAGGTTAAAGTGATAGTCAAAAGCTGGTTGCTATGTGACTGAGGCTCCTTGTTTGTATAGACAGGAGTTGAGAAATTCTTGTGTGAGAAAAGCATGAGCTTTTTAAAGGTGTAATCAAAAACAAGCAATAACTCAAAAACGATCAACTCTACGAGAAAAATATATATAACATAAATTGTGCTCTTCATCTTTGGTGTGGTAAGATTTTGTTTATCTCTTACGGTTTAGCAGCTATGCAAAATCCGTAAAATGCATCTAGAATAAACTACTCTTCAGAGGCTATTCCTAGAAAATTCAAGATAAACATTTTATTTGTCAGGTAAATATCTTTAATATAGGACATTTTAATCAAAATCGTTTGAGCCATTTTTTAAAAAATCAAAATTTTCGAAAAAAAATTCCTTGTAAAGGGTAGTTTGGGGTGGGGTGATTTTTCTCAAAAGCTTCGTGTCGCACCCCTGGAAGATACTAAACTTAAATACCAAGTTTGGTACTTTACCGACTTTTCATTTTTAAGTTATCGTATTCATAGACACACGGACACACACACGGACCTTCTTCTGAAAATGCTTTTTTTGGATACAGGGGACTCTAAAACATATATTTCCGGTGAAATCTCGGTATCGAATTTTTGGATGGAGTGCAATTACTTCTCTATACACTATGTACATAGTGCGTATAGAGAAAGTAAAAATGTATCTCAATTAACAAGAACCACTCTGCAACTACCGGCGAGTACCAAAAAGATTCTGGAGGATGATACCGGAGCGGTAGATCGGCTTTTTAAATCTAAGATTGTTATATAGTTCTATTTTTCTTTTATTTGTTCTGGTACACCGTTGGTGTGGTAGCTGCAGTTCCTTCAACTTTTTCAATTTTAACTACGCGTACCTATTGCTTTTAGTTACACCTTTTAGCTCTATTGTTTTAATTGTTTTAATCTCCCTTTGATTTCTGCCATGGGAAACTTTGTTTACATTGAATTTTATTGGCATTTTATTCATTTTTGAGATACATTTCCATCATTAAAATTTATGCTTATTGACCTAATCGCTTGGTTTTAGTAACGAACGTTTCTGGTGGACGCTGATGACCCAGAAGTTGAGCGCCCTAAACACTAATCATCATTGATTAACAATAAGTAGATGGCCCGCTTCACATTTAACTGGTTGTGAGTTCGAGTCTCGCTTAGGGTGAGTTAAGCGGGTAAGATTTTTTTTTTTTTTTTTTTTTTTTTTTTTGGAGTTTTACCTTATCCTGAGAAGACGAATGACGAGTAACTTTAAGCTCCTTGAAACACGAAATCATTTGTGCATTCACCAATTTCATTCATCGTCCGATGTGACCGACCATTAAAGAACGTTAAGCTACAAAAACAAACAAAAAACAACTAAAGTACATAGAACTTGTGGCGGGAATTTTATGGTTTATATGCCATTTTATGGCAGGATTTGGAAGGATAAGAAGGGCTTAAAAGTATGATCTCCTTTAGGGATTTTCTCAGGGCATGTGTGAAGAAAAAAATCACTGTATTTTTTTCGGATTACCCCAGTTTATCCATTTCACACTCATTAAATTATTTGTCCCCTCTGACTTCCGTTTTCCCATTTACAATGTTATTCCCCCCACACTGAATAAGCTACTTACAATTAAACTTTTGCAAATTTACCCTATTTTCCAAATATTTCCTGCTCTAGTTCCCATGTGAACTCGGAGAAATGACTCTTTGTCCACCACTAACTTTCCTAAAATAAAGACACACATACTTTATATCGCAGCACTGAAGTTAATATATGCAACACGTCTGCTCAGCACCATTGACAATTTATAAGTAACTTCTTCCCTTCTACAATTCGTGACCGTAACCTACCTTCGGGCCTAGACAAATTTCTTATGGCCCCTTCTATTCTCTATGATCTGACACGAATGGGTCCGAAGTTAAACATTTCTTAATTTCTGTTGGTTAGTATTTTCTGTCAATGGTTTTTCCATATCGGTCTCCTCTCACCGAATAAGTTTGGCACCGCAGCAAAAGCATTAGACTCCAGTTTGCTCCCTTCAGGTCCAAAGTACCCTTCGTCATTAATGTTTCTTCTTTGTAACACTCGGAACACAAAATTTCCACAATTCTATTGTATATACGTCCTGCTAATGACTTTCTGACCCACATTACCAAATAAACCTTGCAGCTAATATTCCTAAATCTCTGGTTTTTCCTTTCAGCAGTAACTTCATTTCGTATACAGAATAAATACTCTTTACAATTTTTTAACATTTATTGCTTATTTTAACGTATTTCCTTTTACTGTATTTAATCATTTATTTATTTGTTACTGCAATCTCTTTCCCCCCGTTCTTTCATATTCATTTACATATTAGGTTTATTTTCTTGATTATATTGAAATGTTTCTTATTCCTCAGAAATGAGTATTCTACATTAAACTATATCCTCTATAAGAATTTTCGCAGAAGAGCGAGAAAATAAAACGTGTGAATGCAAAGAAAACACGTATCTAAGTGGCATTAACTAAGAATCTTGGCAGTGAACGTTGAGTAGCCAACCACAGAGTGGTTCTCTGGAAGTTGGAAACTAGGTATCCAAGAATGTGGATCAGTATAAGAGAGGCGATTTTTCACCATCGCCGCGGGGTGTCGTATTCACCTCCTGGCCATACATCGAGACAAAACGACCCAGGTTCTCTGTTTGCAAACTTGAGGTAACCTCTCTTTTGTCGTCTAGACCTTCGCCAGAAATTAAATGTAACTGTAATTCCCTTTCGCCCTATTTCTCCGAGCTGCGTGAGCATTTCATCTGGCCAACTTCACACACAAACGCCTTTTTACTTTCTATACATGGTACATAGGTAGAGACGTTAATGCACAGTCGATACCGAAATTCCACCGTAAATACGCGCTTTAGGATTCCCAAAAAAAGTAATTTTATAAAGAAGTCTGCGCGCGCGCACGCGCGCGCGCGCGCGTGTGTGTGTGTGTGTGTGTGTGTGTGTGTGTGTGGGGGGCCGTTTGTCCGTATGCCAGTGCACCCGTGTGATTGTGAACATAATAACCCAAAAACGAAAAGCAGATAAAATACCAAACTTGGTATTTAAGTTAAGTATCTTCCAGGGATGCGACACAAAGGTTTTCAAGAATATCCTCCACCCCAACTACTTTTACGTGGTGAAAAATTCGAAAATGTTGATTTTCTCAAAAATGGCTCTAGGGATTTTGATTAAAATACTGTAAATTAAAGATAGTTACACGGCACATAAAATGTATATCTTGAATTTTCTGAAGATCTCTTTATTCTGGATGAATGTTTCTGAATTTTACATAAGTAATAAACCGGAAGAAATAGACAAAAACTTACTAAACCAAAAACGTAGCTCTCGCTAAAACACACATTTATCTATATACTTTTTTTTCGTGGAGTTAACCATTTTTGAAATATTCCTTGCTATTTGTTTCAATTTTAAAATACTTCAACTTTTCACGGGAATTTTTCAACTCCTGGTAGTGCAATTAAATGGATTTCAACCACATGGCAAGCAGCTTTTAGATTTGACTATCGCTTTATCCTAGTGTATTGCCTTATTTCTCTCCTACTTATAAAGAATTCAGTAATAAGACCGTTTCTGCTAATGTTTATCTCCATTAGGATGAAGGAGACGCTTTTTAACAATACTTTGTTCCCACGATGTAGAGAAAGTCATGTGAATGGAACACATCAGACTTTTCTCTTTTTAACAACCGGATGTATACTTAGCCATATGGATGATACATGGTGAGCGTAAACGTAACCACAATACTATTAAAAACCTTTTGCATTTTACTTTCTCTACTTCATATATAAAGAATTTATTGCATTCCACCGAAAAAAAATCGATACCAAGATTTCACTGAAAATACACGTATTATATTTCCCTGAATGAAAAAAAAAACTAGAAAAAGTTCCGTGTATGTCTATGGGCTTAAAATACTTGACTATCTCTTAGTTTACTGTATATGTGTTTATTTTATTTTATTCTTCTTCTCTTTCTTTTTTGTAATTTAACGTCTTTCAACCGGTAGGTCTTATTGGACAATGAATGAAATCGGTTAAATGATGCTCAAATGAGCTCATGAAGCTTAAAGTAATTCGACATTCTCTTCTCAGAATAAGGGAAAACCTCGAGAAAGGAAGGTTAAAAAATATGATATCCTCCATCCACATGACTTTCTCTACATCCCTGTAATAAATTACTTTAATAAGCTTATTCTTCTATCTATTTCAAGCTAAAACATTAGCATAAACGGTCATGTTACTTAGTTTCTGATAAGTAGAAGGGAAATAAGAGAACACAGTAGGCTAAACCGACAGTCAAATGTTTTAAAATGTGGTTGCTATGGGATTGAAATCCGTTTCTTTGTGTGACCAAAAGTTGACAAGTTCCCGTATGAAAGTGTTTTAAAACTGAAATCAATATCAGGGAATATCTCGAAAACGGCCAACTCCACGAAAAAAAAATATATGACTTAAATTGTGTGTGTTATCGAGATCTGCGTCTTTTGTGTAATACGTTTTTGTCTATCTTTTACGGTTTACCAGTTATGCAAAACTCAATAAAAATCATCCAGAATAAAGAGGTCTTTTCCCATAAAATTCAATATATACATTTTATTAGTCATCTAAATATCAGAGATTTTAATCAAAATTAATAGAGCCATTTTTGAGAAAATAAAGTACGTTATCCGGGTAACTCACCCTAACCAAGATTCGAACTCGGAACGAGGCAGGCTTGAAAGTCTTGACGTTCTCATCCTACTGTACTCACTTTCGTACAAGAAACGTAAAACTTTTCTGCGAATGTTCATCTCGATAACATGAAGTGGCTTGAAAAGTAAGTTTTTATATTGAAGAATGATTAATGAGAGTCATGTGAATGTAAGTCCAATGAATTACTTTATATTACTTTCTCTAGCATATTTACATACTACTTTCTATTACATACAGTGGACATTGTAGCTGGAGAAGTTATTGTATTCCACCCAAAACCTATATGTGGAGATTTCACTGGAAATATATGTTTTGAGGTCCCCTGAGTCAGAAAAAACATTTTTGAAAAAGGTCCGCATGTATGTGCCTATAGACATCTTAGCTCAAAAACCAAAAGACCGTTAAATACCAAGCTTGGTATTTAAGCTTAGCTTCTTCCAAGAATGTGACACGAAGATTTTCAAGAAAATCCCTCCGTCACTATCCTTTTCATGGAAAAATATTGAATATTTTGTTTCTCTCAAAAATGGCTCTAATGATTTTGATTAAAATACCGTATATTAAAGGTATTACATCAAAAATAAAATTTTGAATTTTCTGGTAATATCCTTTGAAGACCTCTTTATTCTGGATGAGTTTTGCAGCATTTTGCATAACTGCTAAACTGTAAGAGATAAACAAAAACTTAGTACCAAAAATGCAGATCTCACTAAAACACATAATTTATGTCATATACGTTTTTCTTATAGAATTGGCCGTTTTCGAGATATTCCTAGTTATTGGTTTCAGTTTTAAACTAACTTTTCTCTAACACGACCATGCAAAGCGAAACGACCTTTAATTGTTTCACACAGCGACTAGGTTTTAACTCGCTTTACCGTAGTGTACTCCCTTATTTCCCTTCTACTTATAAGGAAGCAAGTAATAAAACAAACTGTGCTAAAGTTTCTCTCGATTAGCATAACTTAAGGGTACAAGATAGTGTGGTTGTAAGGCTTTAACAATTTGTCAAAATTAACCCTTAACGTATCAGGAAGTACTTAATGAATTTTCATGCTTTGTGGCATTCTGTATTACTCCTGGTGAAAAGTTAATGTTTTTATCTGCAAAACTTGATTTTTAAAAAATTATGTTTGGGGGAAGAAAAATAATTTACATGAAAAAAATGGGTGATTTCATGTGCCTCTTATTCAGAAACCTTTTAAAGCAGAATATTCAAAATTATGACACATGTTCTAATAATACTTATCCACTGCAACTGCCAGAATCAGAAGTATATGGCTCAAGATAACTATTTTATAAAATACCACATTTGTGGAATAAAGAGGAGTAAAATATCTCAATTTTCACATGGTTAAAATGTTCTAATTCCCATAATTTGTAAGCTAGGATTATGGATTATGCGGTCAGAAGTCATTAGAGTGTTAGATAAGTGTAGAAAACTTCAGCATTCTAGCACCAATGGTTTCTGTGTATCAGAAAATGTAATATGGAGAAAATTGAACTTAAAAATTTGCAATGGTAATTTGGCTTACTTCAATTCAATCCAGGATCATAATCATCTGAATCTTTATTCCTGGACTCTGTCTGCCTCTCAGCATTCCTCCTATTGGTCCTGGTTTGCTTTGAGGACTGTTGGGCAGCTCGTTCAGCATGAAAATTTCCCTCAAGCTTCAATCATCTTAGAAAGCAGAAAGATTGAAGATGCAGAAAAGGGGCTGCGGTGCTCTGCATTTAAAAGATTCCGGGCCATATTTAAAAGGACATTTAAATGTTAAAAAATGGACGCATCATATTAATCAGAATCAGAAAACTTCAGGGAATATAGTTATGTCAAAAACCAAAATTGTCATTTTTGAGCCCTTCATAGTACCTTGTACCCTTAAACAGGCTGCACCATAACTCATCAAGACAACTCGGTTTCGATCCCAGGCAACTGCATACGGATAAAACGGCGCAGGGGCAGGTTTTCTTAGCGTTTACTGGTTTCCCCCTCCATCCGGCGCTGTGTTCCTTTTTCCTCTTTATTCCAGTTTCCTATATTTCCTTAGTTGGCCTATTATGTTTAACGGTTTCCTTTTACATATACACATTTACAAATACATAAACACCCAAGGTGGGACTTGAACCCACGATCCCGTGCGCCACGAACCACCAAAGCGAGACAAAAACTAATGTTTCCGCCCGGGATCCTTCTGCGTGTTAGGCGGACGTGATAACCACTACACCACGGAAACAACACGTTCAAGCAGTGCTTCGTCTTCATTCCATGTGTCATCGCCTGCGGTGCCATGGTAGTATAAAGCGGGCATTAAACTCTATCAAAAATGATGTAGACAAACTAATTACTAAATATCTTTTCTAACACTAGAGAAAGTTAATGTGAATGGTGCATGAGCTTTTTCATTAATTTTATTTAGATAAGCGAACCCAGTGAGAGACGAAGACATGACCTACAATATTTACACATTTAGCGTTGCTTTGATAAAAGAACCTCTAAAGATGTGGTGTGTGCTTTTACAATGCTCATGTAGTCCAGACTGCATGGCGACCATTTCATGCAACTCCTCCCCCCTGCTGGGTGTTGTCTGAAGGGTGGAATTCCATCCCCCGCCCTATCTAACTTCCTATCCAACTCTCCCCTATCCTTCCGGCATTAGCAATGGCCGACAGAGGACCTGTGACATTCATCGAATTATGTACTTTATTTTCATTTACGTATCTGTCACAGAAAAGTTTAAATAACAAAAAATCTCATACTCACATGATTTTCTCTACCGTATCAATTATTTATGGATATAAAACTTATCTTATGAAATATTATTTTACTACCTACTTCATTTGATTCTGGACTAGCTTTTGCAAAAATAGCTACATCATAATTTGTTTTAAAATGCAAAAGGAATATGCGGAAGTAAAATGTTTAAGAACTAGCTGCTCTATGCTGGCCTCAGAACTCCACACTTTTTCATTCAATCGCGAATTACAACTGAATGCCAGAGGGGCTTTAAAATAATGGGCAAGTATTGCACAGTTGAAAACATTAATAATGAATATCTCTCAAATGGTTTTTTTACAAACGTTATTTGAAATAAATTGTGTTTTAAAGATATCGACATTTTAACTTCCTCTAGTACGAATGCACAATGTAAATAGTGGATAGAGAAGGTATTGCATTCCGCCCAAGATTCGATGCAGAGATTTCACCGGATGTATATGTTTTGATACTCCCTAAATCCAAAAAGAGAGCATTTTTAGAAACATGTACCTATGTGTGTTTGCCTGCGTCTGTGGGCAGCATAGCTCAAAAACGAGAAGTCCATTATTGGTATTTAAGTTCATTATCTTCCAAGGATGCAACACGAAGATTTTCAACAATATAGTACCCTTTATATGACACATTTTTTGAAAATTTTGAAAAATGACTAAGGATTTTGATTAAAGAGCCACTTGTTTAAAATCTTTTCATGCTAAACGAAATGTATATCCTGAATTTTCTTTGAATAGCCTCAGAAGACCTCTTCATTCTGGATGACGTCTGTATAACTTTTGTATATCTGCTAAACCGGAAGTGATAGACAAAAACTTATCTACTACACAAGAAGTGTAGAGATCGTTAAAACAAACATTTTATGTCATATACATCTTTTATAGACTTAACCGATTTCGAAATATTCTGGTTATAAGTTCCGGGTTTCAACTACTTAAACTTTTCTCAAACGGGAAGTTATCTAGCAAGATGAGAGAATCGAATTTCTATAGTTTTACACAGCGACCGGGTTTTAAAATACTTAGCTATGGCTGTAGCTAATGTTATTATGATGCATATAAAATAATAATCTTTTGTAAGAAAATATTGTTAACGGAACAGTTAGAAAAAGTCGTGTGAATGGAGCACCTCAGATTTTTCATGCAGTGCGATTTAAAATAATTTGTTACAGCGATGTAGAGAAAGTTATGTGAATGCAACACATCAGAATTTTTGTGACTGTTATTCTAAACCCCCCCCCCCGAGAGAGTCAAGAAAGTGCCCACCGCAACTGAATCACAGTAGTAGCATCTATCGCTTAACGTTTACAGTAGTATACGAGATAATGCAGGAGAGTATAATGGTAGCAATTAAAATTCGAGTATGTTTATGACAGGAGCGAAGCGAATTTGATAATTTTCATACGAGTATCTTAATTACCATTACAGTCCAGTGGTGACAATGTGTCTAGGCTTTAAATAGTTGTAAATTATTTTTAATACTCTACGCTAACCTGAGAGTGCATTTTCCTTACCTTCCGTAGTGAAATAGCTGGTTGGCATTTTGATTTTTTCCAATCCATAAATTGTGTGTGGTGCTCATCGTACATGGTTCAATAATTTACTTTCCAGCGGTGTAGTTTGCATCTCAATTTCATTCGTGTGTGCTATTTTTACTTTTCTCTAAACTCGTCCTAGTTTTTCGATTGAACTCACGGGAATAATTTAGTTGCGCTTTCAACAGTTGGTGCGTAGTAGCGTTACGAGATTGTTTCATGTGGATCTTCTGATTGGTGCAAAACTGCACTTTAATGAAGAGGTTCACTTTAATGAGCTTTATAAAAGTGCAGCATAGTCGAGAGTAAAATTATATCAAACTCCTTACGAATGAAGAGGATTTCATTTACTACTTTCAGAAATTTCAAGATATACATTTTATTTTTGCATAAATATGTTTAATTTGTGGTAATTAAATCACAATCCTTCCAGTCATTTTTGAGAAAATCCATCATTTAGAAAAATATTTCATGTAAAGTGTATTGGGTCATTTTCTTGAAAATATTCGTGTCGCGTCCTTGCAAGAAGCTGAATTTTCGCTTTTGAATTACGCTATACATATACACTTGCGGAACTTTTTTAAAAGGGAAGTTGGCATTGTATTCCACCCTAAAATTGGATATCAAGTTTTCACCGAAAATATCTATAGATTTTGAGATTCCTTGATTTAAAGAAAAGACATTTTGAGTAAAAGATGAGTCCGTGTGACAACATAACTAATAAACGAAACATTTGATATTTAAGTTCTACAACTCGTAAGCATGCGACAAAACATTTCTCTACCCCCAACTACACTTTACATGGAACATTTTGATTTCTCAATGATTGCAATACTTATACTTCAGATATTTTTAGACAAAATGTACATCTTGAATTTTCTTAGAGTAGTCTGTGAAGTTCTCTTCATTATGAACGACTTTTGTGTAACTGATAAACCGGAAGAGATAGACAAAAACTTAACACACAACAATATAGATATCATCAAAATGCTATGTCCCATACATTTTTGTTGTGGAGCTATTTTCAAGATATTCTTTGTTATTGGTTTAAATTTTAAAATATACAATTTTAAAATTTTCTCAAACGGGAAGTTGCCCGTGTTTATTGTTTTACTCCTGGGCATGCAAAGAAAAGCGAATTTTAATATCAACCGCAAACGGCAGCTTTTAAAGATTTGACTATCGCTTTAGCCTAGTGAACTCCCTTATTTCCCTCCTCCTTACAAGAAAGCAAGTAATAAGACAATTTCTGCTAAGGCTTATCTCGGTTAGCATGTAGCAGAAAGAAAAATAATCTTTTGCAAGAAGTTAGTTTGTGGAACAGGTAAAGAAAGCTATATGAATGGAACACCTCCGATTTTTTGCCGTCACCTGCTCAAGTACTACGAACTAGAGAGAAGAACCCAAGAAGGATAGCTGTCTTTAGTCAAGAATTCCCATAAAGGTACAGTCTACTTGCCCAAATGGACAATGATTAACACCAGGTAGAGTTATTCTGTTAAATTATAATGATTTGGATATAATTATCATACACTGATTGAATAAAAATAGTCCTTCCGGAGAAATTTAATTACAATAATTTAGTAACAGTGTTGTTAATACAAATCAAACGATGGTTTACAATGCATAAATAATCTTTGAGGATATTTGGGGGTAGAGATGTAATTTTGAAGAATCGATGTTGAATTTTTTAAATAACAATTATTGTAAATTTCGTAATTGTTCCTCGATACCCAAAAAATAACTAATTTATGCAAATGTTTATCTTGATTAGAACGAAGGAAATCAAAAGATAAGATTTCGTAAGAATATTTATATGTAGAATTTTATTAAAATTAACAACGATACATAGAGAATATAATATATCAGCGTTTTTTACTTTCTCTATACGCACTATGTACATAGTGTATAGAGAAAGTATTGCACTCCGCCCAAAAGTTCGATACCGAGATTTCACCGGAAATATATGTTTTAGGGTCCCCAATATAAAAAAAAAAGCATTTTCACAAAAAGGTCCGTGTGTGTGTGTGTGTGTGTCCGTGTGTATGTGAACACGATAACTCAAAAACGAAAAGTCGGTAAAATACAAAACTTGGTATTTAAGTTTAGTATCTTCCAGGGATGCGACACGAAGATTTTGAGAAAAATCCCCCAACCCCCAACTACCCTTTACATGGAACTTTTTTCGAAAATTTTGATTTTTTCAAAAATGACTAAAGATTTTGATTAAAATTTCGTATATTAAACATATATACCTGACAAATAAAATTTATATCTTGAATTTTCTGCGAATAGCGTCTGAAGAGTAGTTTATTCTGGATGAATTTTACCAATTTTGAATAACTGCTAAACCGTAAGAGGTGGACAAAAACTAACAATACAAAAAATAGAGAGCACGTTAAAACACACAATTTATGTTATATACATTTTTTTCGTGGAGTTCGTCATTTTTGAGACATTCCTTATTTTTGGTTTTTGCTATGAAAAACTTATATTTTTCTCATACAGGAACTTGTCAACTCCGAACCATATAAACAAAGAAACTTCATTGACATAGCAACCAGCTTTTGACTATCACTTTAACCTATGGTAGTCGCTTATTTCGCTTCTACTTACAAGGAAGCATGTAATAAGACTATCTCTGCTATTTTTTTCTGATTAGCATAAAGTAAATAGAAGTATAAGCTTTTTAAAAATAATTTGTTGCAGAGAAAGTCATGTGAATTGTACACATCAGATTTTTTGTTTTTGGTTTTGATTTCTTTTGTTACATTTTGTTTCATACTGATGCATACTAAACAAATGGTTAAACAAAAGGTTAGATATCTTATTATTGGTGGAGCATAGC
The DNA here is from genome assembly GCA_030762935.1 of Hymenopus coronatus. NCBI lineage: Eukaryota > Metazoa > Arthropoda > Insecta > Mantodea > Hymenopodidae > Hymenopus > Hymenopus coronatus. The sequence goes on from CM060886.1 coordinate 122,432,259, forward strand.
ACAGTGATTGGGTTCATCCAGTACCGAATGCATCCGAATGGAGACTAAATCCTTTGAAAAATTGTTGCGTTAAATACATTTGGAGCGTGACGGATTTAAATTGTTTATAGTCTGAAGTAAATCTATGTTAGTTATGTCTTGAAGTCACATGGCTTTCTCTATCTCTTACTTATATCTGTTTTATGATTTTTTTTAAAAAAAAAAGCTTTTTTTGTATGTGTTGTTAGAAATAAGCTCTTGAAAAATTGTTTAATTATACATTTCTCTATTGGAAAAAAGCGGGTCAAAGGTGGTTTTAAAATCAGTATTCCATATATTGGCATTTCGAGAAACAAAATAATAGTGACACTTCAAAATTGTGTGATAAGGTGTTGAAAGAAGAATCTCGGAAATATTTAATGCCACAAGGCACGTATATGATACACATTATTTATTTGCATGAACAACATTTATTGCGTAGCAAGTGGTGCATCTTTTATATTTTACTAGTTAAAAATAAACTTATACAATACTTAGGAAGGCCGACCACTAGCTCAGTCGGTAGAGGTCCTTCCTGCTATGCAAGGGGTCCTGGGTTCGATTCACAGTGAGTGGTAGAGACTTTTTCTCTAGCCCAGGTTATTTGTTATCCTCGCCAGAGTCTGGAAGTATGAATGAGATTGTGTAGGATCTACAATTAATACAGCAACCCAACGGTATCGGTGTAGGAGTTGATTCAATTGCCAGGAGGCAATATGTTACTTAGGGAGATGCCGTTATTAAGGCCATCAATTAGGGGGGGGGGGGCAAAAACTCATGAGGATTATTCGCAGATAATTTAAGATACTATTCATTTTTATGCCATACAAATGTATCAAACATAATTGTGATATTTTGAAGAAAATCCCTAGAGCCATTTTTCATAAAATAAAATAGAAATATGAAAAAAATCATGTAGTTTAGGGTGAGCAGGTTTTCTTGAAAATACCCATTTCGATCTTTGAATGACCAAGTTTGATTACTGATGTAAAACTTCGGTTTTAAGTTGTTCAGTTCATTTCACATACACCACATATATGCACGTATTGATAGGCCCTAGGAAGGGAATATATTTTTGTAGCTAAAAGGAAATTACGCTTTAGCAGGGAATAGAACCAAGGGATTGTAAATGTTATATTTGCAGGTTATGTAGAAGCTGTACTTAAACCTTAATAAAACTTTGCTTAGGGCCCTTTTACCCAGTTTTTAAGGGTCACGTAGTAATAGGTGCTTCATTCCTATAAACAATTCCGATATTCTTTGGTTTAGAAACTTATCTTGCTAGAAAAACTTTGTTCTCGGATATAGGTTGCCGAGAAATCTTAGAGATATTGCAATTATTATTGCTGTTCCACAAATACTGTTATTTCATAAATCAGTAGCTGCTAACATTTTAGGTCAACGAGTAAAATATTACAGTTGCAAAACAGTTGAATGTCGCGTGAAACAAATGCAAGCTTGGTCTGTTAAAATAAACGACAGCTAACTCCTGATTTATGGGCTACTCTAGTTTCCTCTTTCCATAGACAGTGATAAACGGGGAACTTAACAAAGGAACAATGAAACAAATAATAACACTTCAGGATTTTATTACAAAATAAAGAAATTATTTACAATATGGAAATAAATTTGAAGTGATTACATCATTATCGTTTCTATACAGAAATGTAATCTTTCGTATAAATAGAAGTTTTCTTTTTCAACATCTCTCACACACTCATCACACCATGTCTTCAACACTGATTGTCATGCTAATACTCCAATTAAGCAGAAATGCTACAGAGATAAAAATGAAATCATGCGGAAGAATACATTCTTGTAAAACTTGATGTAAAGAAATTTAATTATTTTATATAGTATTGTTTTTAGATTTATTTAAAGAACAACTTAAATAGATGCACCACTGAAAAGGGTATTTACCATTCCTATGGCCCAACTTTGATGAAAACTTAATCTGAAGTTCGGCCTATGTAAAGATTAACAGATTTTAAATTTCGTTTCCGTAATAACTTCTCTAGTTTTCATCATCGTTTCATTTGAGTTTTAAAAATATTTTATTGTCCTATAAAGATGCTCACCACAATGAAATTTTAAAAATAATACTTACTTTAAAACCTTACTGTAAATTTGGTGATATTGTGTAACTATTTTTATTCATAGTTTTAATTCAAAATAAACTAATTTTTAAAACATTATTTATAAATTTCGTTTTTACTTCAAAATCAATTACTCAAAAATGCATTACAACATGAAACATTTTAAAGGACGGTTTCAATTGTTTAAATTTTCTTGATGTACATAAATGTTTTGGTAAGTATTGGATGAAAATTCCATCGACCGGAGCATTTTAACGAGACAAAATGCCAAAAAAAGCAATTAAAAACTCAAATTTTAAAATTGAAATAGCTTTCATTATATTTTTTTGCATTGATTTATATAAGGAACAACAATCACGATATTATAAGTGAAAATACATTTGAGATTATACTATCTGTACACTTTTGAACGCGGAAACCTGAAGTTCATTTTCCCGAAATTTTACACCAACTTTCAGTGATGCATTCCCTTAAATGGAGGCAATACTTATTTTGTAAAAAAAAGTAATTTTAAAGTATATTTTGTTCATTTTCTCTAGAAACGCTGTTGAAGCAAAAATGCCTAAAGGTTACAATTTGAAGTAAAGGGGTACCTATTAATTACGTTTACAAGTTGTACTGAAATAGATTTGAATCCACTTTCTGTATTCAGTATGGCTTAAATTTAAATCAAATCTGGATACAAAACGAGATCGATTTAATACGGCTCTGGTTTACCCGAATTTTAAATAGAGCAGCTTATATAATGATTATTGCAGGAAATCGCCTATTAAATCATTTCCATGTAAAAACTCGTAGCATGAACGTGATGATCTGCTGAGTATAAATGTTAGTGAAAATGAAGTTCAAGTATGATTAGAGTACGATCTGTCTTTATATGCTATAATTCAATAGAAATTTTTTTTTGATGTGTTCCATTTGCATGACTTTCCCTACATATCTACAGCAAATTATTGTTAAAAAGCTTATTCTTCTATTTGTTTCATGCTAATCGTGAAAAATTAGCAGAAATCGTATTATTACTTGTTTCCATGTAAGTAGAAGGGAAATAAGGGAGTACCATAGAGTAAAGTGATAATCAAAAGCTGGTTGCTATGTGATTGAACTTCCTTTGTTTGTATGGACAGGAGTTGACAAATTCCCGTATGAGAAAAGTACGAGTATTTTATTGCTGAAATCATAACAAGGAATATCTAAAAACGATCAACTCCACGAAAAAATGTATATTTAACATAAAATGTGTGTTTTAACGAGCTCTACATTTTCTATTCCGTAAGTTTTTGTCTATCTCTTACGATTTACCAGTTATGTAAAATTCCGCAAAATTCACCCAGAATAAACATGTCTTCAGAGGCTATTCCCAGGAAATTCATGATATACATTTTGACATGTAAATATCTTTAATATACGATATTTTAATAAAAATTGTTAGAGCCATTTTTGAGAAAATGAAAATTTTCGAAAATGTTTCCATGTAAAGGGTAGTTGGTGGGGGGGGGTTCTTGAAAATATTCGGGTTGCGTCCTTGGAACATACTGAACTTAAATGCCAAGTTTGGTATTTAACGGACTTTTCGTTTTTGAGCTATGCTGCTCGAAGACACACACACACACACACACACACACACACACACATAAATATGGACAGACACATGGACATTTTTATAAAAATGTTTTTATTCAGGGGATCTCAAAACATGTATTTCCGGTGAAATTTTGGTATGGAATTTTTGGGTGCAATACAATACCTTCTCTATACACTATGGAAATAGTACGTGTAGGGAAAGTAGTACACCCCAATCTTCGTTTTAAGAAAATAAAATCTGATATTAATTTTGAAACAAATCATCTTTTACGTGTTGTCCTGTGTTTGGAACGTAAACGTGGATATCTATTGTAAATGTAGTTAAGTAGTAGCTAAGTTTATTTCTGCCGCAATTCTTCTTCATTATTATTAATATTACATTTATTATTTTCATTATTAGTGAGAGTCATTCAAGCAATTTTAACGAAATTGAAACGTTTTAAACGAGGGAAATGCTTATGGCCTAGTCTTTATATCAGAATTTGCATACTAGTAATTTTTCCATGCTGTATTGAAATTAAGCTAATAATATTAAATATTGGAATATATTTTGAAGATGTTAGTAGAAATGCCATTCATAGATTGCAATATAAACATCTGAATGTTGCGCTGTTTTGTTTTTCGTGAATTAGAAGAATTTGAGGATCATGAAGTTTTCTAAACGAAACTTCCCGCCATAAATTTCTTCCTCGTACAAGGTTTGAGAAAAATCTGATATGTTACATTCACTGATTGCTCTCCCAACTATCGTTTATCTTCATCTCTCTTCTACAAAATATTCTTAGAATAGAAGCTATTCTTACTTTTCTATGTAATTTATATTAATCGAGATAAACGTTTGCAAAAATGTGTGTATTCCATATTTCGCTATAGGAACGAGAGATACGGAGTCATGTATTTTAGTTTTCAATTGTCATTCTTTATTCGCGAGAAACAAAGAATGTTTACTTCAACACTTCAAAAACTGTAAAGTATTGTAATGTGAAACCAATAACAACAAATATATCGGAAATAACAACTACTTAACATAAATGGGGTGCCTTAATGATATTTATATTTTACCTGCGGTTAGTTTACCAGTAATACAAGATTTTACAAAATCCAGCCACAGATAACAGTGCTCCACAGGCTACTCGCAGATAATTCAACATATGAATTGTATTTGTCGTGACGATAACTTGGATGTTTTAATCAAAGTCATGAGAGTTATTTTTGGATAAATAAAGGTTAACGAAACATTTACTATTCAAAGGCTATTTTGCGCGGCGGGGTTAGGAATTCATTTGAAAATGTTCATGTCACACGCAGACATACCTTTTTACTTTCTCTACCAAGTACTATGAACATAATAGGTAGAGAAGGTATTGTATTCTATTAAAAAAACTCTGTACCGTGATTTCAACGGAAGTACAGGTTTTGAAGACCCCTGAATAAAAAGTTAGAAAAAGGTCTATGTGTGTGCAAGCGTGTCTGTGGACAGCATAAAAAATATACTTTAGCATCTTCCAAGGATGTGACAAGAATATATTCAAGAAAATTCCACACCCCAATAATCTTTATACGGAAAAATCTTCGAAAATGTTGAATTTCTCAAAAAATGGTTCTAACAATTTTTATTAAAACGCCATATTTAGATATATTTACTTGACAAATAGTATATATATTGAATTTCTTGGGAATAGCTTCCGAAGCCCTTTTAATTCAGGATGAGTTTTGCATTCCTTTTAAACCGTAAGAGGTAGACAAAAACTTAACCTATTCCGCAAACAATGTAGATCTCGCAAACCACAAATTTATCGTATACATTTTTAGCTAACCATTTCCAAGCTATTCCTTGTTATTAGCTTCAATTTTAACTTTTCTCAAATATGAAGTTCATCTGTGTATCTTTTTCTTTATTCCTGGCCATGCAAAGATAACTAAATTTCAATGCCAATCACATAGCAACTAGCTTTTAAAGAATTTGACTATCACTTTAGCCTAGTGCATTCCCTTATTTTCCTTCTACTTATAAAGAACTAAGTAATAAGACTTTTTGTGTTAATGTTTGTCTAAATTAAGATGTGGTATATACAATGATAATATTTCGTATCAATATTTGTTTGCGAACAGGTAGAAAAAGTCATATGATTGGAACAATTAAGATTTTTCTAAACGTACCTTTTTTTTTTATCGGTTCAGGATCATGCTATTGCGCTGAAATCTCTAAATGAATTTTTGAATGGAATGTAGCATTTCCGCTTCCTGATATAGATATGTGACACAGAAGAACGTTAGATAAACTAACACTCGCTATTTTTAAATATTGTTCTGCTGCAATCTGAAATATTCTTATATTACCTTCCATTGGTAAACACCTAGTACCTATTTAGTTTAAAAACAATTAAATTCTAATACTGTATAGAACAAAAAGTTTTAGTACTTCGTATAGTCACTTTGCCCAACTTCGGTGGAAGTATACTTAATATATGCTGGTTCACAACAAACGGTAACGGTAACCAGAACGGGAACGTGAAGCAAGCTTGACCAAGTTTCAAGTTTCCAGTTCTCGTTACCGGACACGATTCATTAGATGCATATTGCGCATTATTAGACTCTTTGATGTAGAAATTATTCTGAATGCCGTGACATGAAACAGCCGCTAGAGCTCACTTTAGTCGCAATTATTTCGAATTATGCGATGGCTATCTCGCATTATGTTGGCTGAATTAGAGACAGATAAAAATATCTTTGGTCAGTTAAAAATAGGGAAATAGTAATGCTCAAAATTGACCGGGAAAAGAAGAATAAATGATTCCAATTCTCGCTACCGTATTATTGTGAACCAAAATCTAGTGTTTCGTTTTGGTTACCGTTCTCGGGTTATTGTGAATCAGTCTTAAAGCAGTTTCTGCGATAATAGCCGTCATTTGTTTCGCATGAGGCACAAGGTGTGTTTAGGAGGCGGTGAAGGCGCTAGAATCCCGCCGCGGCGTACAGATACGGCGAGAACTGTGCCGGCGGCAGCATGGGGATGAGCGCCGGGGGGTGAAGGCGCACTTGATGTGTTCTGGCGTGTTTCTTGAGATGGTCCTTGCGCCCGAAACGTTTGCCACAAGCAGAACACGGATAAGGCCTCAGTCCAGAGTGTATCCTCTTATGTCTAGTCAGTTCCTCGTTCCTTGTGAAGCTCTTTCCGCAGTGCTCGGCGTCGCAGCGATACGGTCGTTCACCTGAAACAAAAAGTCATCCACTTGCTAAAATACACGTTCCTTTGTTTATTCACCAACATTTATCGCTATTTCTAGCGAGTACTATGTAGGTATATAGAAAATAGAGAACGTGTTGTATTCCAACCAAAAATTTGATACTGAGATTTCACCGTAAATATGTTTGAGAACCGCTGAATAAAAAATTAGAAAAGGCCATGTGTGGAGAGGTTATTGCTCAAAAACGAAAAATCTGTTAAATACCAAACTTTGTACTTAAGTTGTGGCGGGTATTTTACGGTTTATATACCATTTTAAGGCAGAATCTGGAAGGATAAGAAGGGCTTATAAGTAGGATCACTTTTAGGGATTTTCTCAGGGCATGTGTGAAGAAAAAAAATCACTGTATTTTTTTCGGATTACACCAGTTTATCCATTTCACACACATTAAATTATTTGTCCCCTCTGACTCCCGTTTTCCCATTTACAATGTTATTCCCCCACACTGAATAAGCTACTTACAATTAAACTTTTGCAAATTTACCCTATTTTCCAACTATTTCCTGCTCTAGTTCCCATGTAAACTCGGAGAAATGACTCTTGTCCACCACTCACTTTCCTAAAATAAAGACACACATACTTCATATCGCAGCACTGAAGTTAATATATGCAACACGTCTGCTCAGCACCATTGACAATTTATCAGTAACTTCTTCCCTTCTACAATTCGTGACCGTAACCTACCTTCGGGCCTAGACAAGTTTCTTATGGCCCCTCCTATTTTCTATGATTGGACACGAATGGATCCGAAGTTAAACATTTCTTAATTTCTGTTGGTTAGTATTTTCTGTCAATGGTTTTTCCATATCGGTCTCCTCTCACCAAATAAGGTTGGCACCGCAGCAAAAGCATTAGACTCCAGTTTGTTCCCTTCAGGTCGAAAGTACCCTTCGTCATTAATGTTTAATGTTTCTTCTTTGTAACACTCGGAACACAAAATTTCCACAATTCTATTGTATACACGTTCTGCTAATGACTTTCTGACCCACATTACCAAACAAACCTTGCAGCTAATATTCCTAAATCTCTGAGTTTTCCTTTCAGCAGTAACTTCCTTTCGTATACAGAATAAATACTCTTTACAATTTTTTAACATTTATTACTTATTCTAATGTATTTCTTTTTAATATCTTTAATCATTTATTTATTTATACTGCAATCTCTTTCCCCCCGTTCTTTTAAATTCATTTGCTTATTAGTTTTATTTTCTTTATTATATTATATTGAAAGGTTTCTTATTCCTCAGAAATGAGTATTCTACATTGAAGTTTAGTATTTTCCATGGATATGACACGAAGATTTTCATGAAAATAAAACCTATCCCAAACTACTCTTTACATGGAAAACTTATCGAAAATTTTGTTTATTTCTCAAAAATGGAACTAACGATTTTCATTAAAATACCGCATATTAAAGATATTTACATGACAAATAAATTAAATAAATATCTTGAGTTTCCTGGGAATAACCTCTGAAGACCTCTTCAGTCTGTATGACTTTTACATAACTGGTGAGATAGAAGAAAAACATAATACACAAAAAATGAGACCACGTTAAAACACATAATTTCTGTCAAACGTAGTTTTTTTAGAAATAACTATTTCCGAGATATTCCTTGTTATTGGTTTTAAAGTTTCCATTACTTAAGTTGTTTTTGTTTTCATCTGGTCATTCTAATAGAAAGGAGTTTCAATTGCATGACATAGCGACCGGTTTTTAAAAGACTTGACTATCGCTTTAGCCTACTTTCCCTTCTACTTACAAGAAATCAAGTAATAAGAAAAGTTCTGTTAATATTTATTTCGATTGGCATGAAGTACATAGATAAATAAGCTTTTTTAAGAATAGTTTGTTGCAGAATAGGTAGAGAGACAGTCATGTGAATGAAACACTTCATATTTTTTGTTATGTACTATGGAATATGATGGACATTTAGAGGAACAGTCAACATTATACAAGTAGGTATATTACTAATTAGTCTATATGTATTTCAAAGAATTTAAAATGTGTCGATAATTTACACACCAAGGTTATAAAAGTATGCATCTTGATGCTAAATCTGGTTTCCTAAAATGCTATGACACTTTGGAAATAAGCTAGGTATATAAATATTTCATGAATAAAAATATTATGTGTTTCATTCACATGGTTTTCTTTACCTATTTTGCAACAAAGTATTCTTACAAAATCTTATTTTTCAATTTACTTCATTCTAATTGAGATAAAGATTACAAAAACTTGTTATTATGTACGGCAATAGGCAAATCTTAAAAAAGAAAACAACAATGACAATGAGGACTCCCAATTTTAGAAAAGTATTGGGAACTTTAAACAAGGAATATCTCGGAAATGACTGATCCACCCCTCAAGGGGGAAAAAAAAAACCAACAACAATGACCCTATATTTGGCATAAATATACCAACTAGACAAAATTCATAATAAAAGTCATCTAGAAGATGTCTTCAGAGGCTATTTCCAGAAAATTCAGGTTATATATTTCGTTTGAAATAAAAATATCTTAAACATATGACATTTTAATCAAAATCTTTAGAATCATTTTTGAAAAAAATCCAAATGTTCAAAGAATGTTTCATGTAAAGTGTAGTCGTGTGTGGGAGGATTTTCCTGAAATTTTCGTGTCGGATCCTTGGAAGATACTGAACTTAAATACCAAATTTGGTTTTTAACTCACTTTTTGTGCTGTCCACAGACGCACACACATACACACACGCAGATACACACACCTAAACGCACGCACACACAGCCTTATAAACACTGACACCACACAGACCTTTTTCCTAAAATGCTTTTTTTGGATTCAGAGGACCATAAAATATGTGTTTCTGATGAACTCCCGGTATCGGAGTTTTGGGTGGAATACAATACCCGCTCTGTTTACTATGTACACTATTCATACGTGCTAGAGAAAATAAAAAATATAGCTCTATTGCGGTGGTTTAAAAATAATTCCTTCGAGTTAATTTGTGTATGTTTATTCAACCGAAGCTATTTTCTTGCCTTTTAAAATATACCAAAAATTGATACCTTTTAAGGGGAGAATGCACAGCCTGACTGCACTGTTAAAAATAAATTCTATTACAGTAAACATATTAACCTATTTATTACATGCATCTAACATAATTAATCTGCTTATTCGAAGATAAAATTCTACAGTTTTTTCAAATTTATATTTATTTTCTAAAATAATATATTATTATACTTTGATTGTGTTTCTCTGAGCTAAAACTTTTTATTGGATTAAATGAACATGTAGACATTCAGTAAATCAAATATTTTATATTTAAGCGAATAAACTTCCAAAACTTGAGCAAAAATTATCCATTAAAAGTTAATGTATTTTTAAATTTTTTTGATAAAATTAATATTTATAAAGTTGATTTATTGTGAAATTAAATGTACATATTAAATGGATAAATATCTTTAGACTTAGAAAGTATTTAAGAAAAATGAAACCAAAACGAAATTTAAGAAGAAGAATACATGCAATCTCTCTTTAACATGCTATGAATTTATAATAGTAAGAAGGGATAATTTTGAGTTCAGTAATTTCGAAACGAATACGCGAGACATTTTCCAATCCCAACATTATAAATACTTTGTTAGTATGGTTATATCGGGTTGACTAAAACTACTTTTCTATATCTTTTTATCTTTGTTACTGTTAGAGTTTCACAAGCGCATTCACTTTCACACTAGTAGACCCTTTAGAGGACAGAGAATATCCTAAGTATATGAAATTTCGACGCGGAAATCAAACCTGGGATCTCCGAGTGAGAAGTGAGCTCGCTGAGCATTCGACCACGAACACTTTGCATGATGGTCAAAATACTGAATAACTGCGTCTTTCTTATGGCTGCTTAGCAACAATGACGAAATAAATATTTTGGAACACTTCAATTCGATTCCATTCTATTTTCCTCAATTCACAAAATTATAAAGCTCTTCGTTACACCGCTATTTTAATTCCTTTCTACTGATTTTGCAATGGAAACGATTACGCTTTATCTCAGCCTTAGATCAAACCTTAGAAATATTACTAACAACAATCAAATATTTGCACTCATTATTATATCATTGCATAGTCGTTAAAACGCGCCATTTATGTAATATACTTTTTTTTTTGTAGAGTTATCCATTTCCGAATTATTACTAGTTATTGGTTTCAATTTTAAGCTACTTAAACTATTCTCAAACGGTAAGGTCACATTTCTTTCGACTGTGTTTTGTTTACTGCTAGCTAGCAAGCAAAGAGAATGGAATTTCAACTGTTTCACTTAGCGACCGACTTTTTAAGTAATTGACTATCGCTTTAGATTACTGCATTCCTTCGTTTCCCTTTTGCTTACAAACAAATAATAAGAGTAATGTTTATCTCAATTAGCATAATGTAGATGAAAAAATAATCTTTTGTGGGAAACAGCTAGAGAAAGTCATGTGAATGGAGCACATCAGGTTTTTTATGGTAAACATCTTACATGAGTAATAGGCATTTACACAGTTTGTGGCTGAAACGTGAAAGAGAATAAAAAAATATCTCATTCCAAAGTTACTTACATGATTTTACTTACGATGTACTAAAACAATTCACAATAAACAATGTTGCAAAATCAAAGCGAAAATATATTGTGAGATTTAAGCTGAATGCCGTATTGAGCGTAAACAATTGAATAGCACATACATAATGTCTTAAAGAGGAAGTTCCTGTTGAAGGCACTGAATTTGAAACTTTTATACTTCTCGCTATTAAAACTGTTTAACTATGCTGTGTGATTATTTTTGTAGTTGCAAAGAAATATAATTAAATAGGTTACATAGGTATAAAAATTAAAACTTAATTTCTTTGTCTTTACAAATTATATAATCAAATTAGTAAATAATTTATACTGTGTAATACATTAAAAAAATAACGCACCTTTATTTTTATAATAGCGAATGAATATTGTTCTCATGTTTTCTTTGAATTCCATCTTTAAAATATTTCATCCATAGCTTCTTATAAATCACTATTTATATCAGTATATTTTGTTTGCGTTAAATTAGAAAAGAAAAAACAAACAAACAAATTACTTAAATCCTACGCACGTCTATTTGGTTATGGTTACTTCCTAATGGATATTTGATTGACATTTTCGCGGATTTAATGAGCAAATCATTTACTGCACATTTAAACATTTTGGACTAATTATAACTACATTTTTGTAGATATTGAATTTTCTTAGGACATATAATATATATTTTTTCTTATTTAAATATATATCAATGACTCTGAAAACAAAATGGTGTAATAAAAGAAACTGCGATACACTAATGAGTTTTAATTTGTTGATGGAAAAACAAATTAAAATTAGGCACTTCCTCGCTAATGCCTCCGTTTTTACGACTTCATAAATTTGCTGGGTGCTCAACTACTGAGGTCATTAGCGCCCTTGTCAAACTTATCAAAATTGCACTACTAAATACAATTTTTGTGCATAATACATGCACATGTTGAAACATTGGTGCAGTTTAAAAACATTATAAAAACAAATACATTTAATGTTCCACGCGTCTCTGTTTTTGTTTAAACAAAGGACAAAATTATCCTATCAAAATTTAGCTGTCCTTTCGTGTTTTTTTTTTTTTTTTCGGGCTCTACATATAAAGCTAGGACACAGGCATGATCATTTCAACAAGTAGTCTTGAGACCATCCACCAAAAGTACTTTTACAATAAAATATTTGTGTGAATAAATGATTAATTTTAGAGATTACAATTTCTAGCATTTTAAAAAATTATAATAATTCAGTAGTCAAATTTATTGAAATATTTCCATTTAAAGATTTTGTACGTTGTTCTAAGTTACAATTCAAAAATGTTAACCAATTTTCTCTAACTCTGAGACGTGTGGAACATTTTGATTTTACAATATGTTTACATAATAAAATTTATGAAATAATTTATATCTTGCAAATTTGTATCCAATTTTAATTAAATTTGGTATTCATATTAACATAATAGCAATGCAACCACAGTAACACTTTCAAAAAAATACATACAGAAATGTAAAAATTTGAAATTTTACACCCAGTGTATCTTAAGTTTAGCAACTTCCAAAGGACGAGATTTAAACCCTCCTTCAAATTACTCTTTATATGAAACAATTTTCGAAAATTCTGATATTTTCAAAATTACACTAATGGTTTTAATTAAAGTACCGTGTGTTAAATACATTTACACGAGAAATAAAATGTGTATGCTTTGAATTTCCTGTGGATATCCTGTGAATTCTTCTTAATTCTGAATGACCTTTCATATCTGTAAACTGTAAGATATAGACAAAAGCTTACTAACAAGAAATGTAGATAGCATCAAAACACGAGTGTGTCAGATACATTTTTGTTGTGGAGCACTTCCGAGATATTGCTTATTCTATGTCTACATTATATAATACCTATACTTTTCTCAGATGGGAAGTCGTTATTCAAATGTTTCATCCAAACAAAGCCAATTACATTTCAATACCATCACATAACGACCGGCTTCTAAAAGATTTCATTATTGCCTTTGTATACTGCATATCGTCTTTCTCCTTGTACAGGCAAACACTATCGTAATAAAAATATATATTCTAATGATTATCTTGATAAGCACGAAGTAGATAGAAAAATACTTTGCTGCAGCATTTATAGAAAAAGTTATGTGAATGAGGCACATCAGATTTTTAGAAAAAAGTTTTCGTGTATGTGTGTGTCTGTGAGCAACATATTCAAAAACGAAAAGTCGGTCAAGTACCAAAGTTGGTATTTAAGTTAAGTATGTTCCAAGGATGCAACACGAAGATTTTCAGAAAAGTAATTCGAACTATCTTTATATATACACTTTTCCCTTAATAGTTTCTGAGGCCCTCTGCATTATGTTTTCTATACTGGTGTATCGTAAGATATAGATAAAATCTTACTACATAAAACATGTGGATCTCCTCAAAGCATAAAATGATGCCGAATACTTTTTTTACTATCCATTTCTGACATATGGCAGCTGCTTCAAAACTGAATTATATATAACATTTTTTTTTATCTTTTGCAGTTGTTATTAGTATAAACTTAGACTTTTCTAAAATGGAAAGCTATTATTCCTTTTTCTTTCTGCTAGTCAAGCAACGAGAACAGAATTTCAAAGCAATCACATATTAATATTATAGCTTAAAAGTTTACTATAAAATAGTAGGGTATCTAATCCTATTTATATTTTTAATTCCGAATAAGGGATTGAAGCTTTTATATCTACTGGCCATAAACGTATTCAGCTAACTAAAAATAAGGACCTGTTCTTTAACCAATCCCGTTCTCTTTACAACGAAATATGCAATAAAACTATTTCTACGGAGGCTTTTCTCCATTAATGTGAAGTAGATAGAATAATAAGCTTTTTGTTAACAGTTTACTGAATAGATAAAGACATGTGAATGTATTACATCAAACTTTCATATTAAGATTTGCATGAAGTATTAAACGTACATAAACAATTCTGTCATCTTCATTATTGAAAGGATGGACTATTGCAGACAGATGTGAATGGATGAAACAGATCTAAAACTGGAGGAATCAACTTTCAGCTACTGACCAGTAAAGATATCTCACGAAACTTCAGCACTCACCTGTGTGTATCCTAATGTGTCCTTTGAGTTGACCATTATTGCTGAACCCAACTTGGCAATGAGGACACCGGAATTTCTTTGGCCTCTGTTTCCTGCTCCTGGCATTCTGTTGTTGCGTCTCTTGTAGGAGTAACCTTCCATACTCCTCCAGAGCCGCCTCCAGGTCTGGACACTGCACTCCAGGACAACACAACCCCGGATACATCCCTGAACTTGCGGCCAAACTCGCTGGGTCGAACATCGCCATTTCCTCACTGAGGGCTAGCGCCATACCGAGATATGCTTGACTACTTGAGGAAGCTGTTAAACGATTGTCCTCTGTATGTCTGTCCAGAGATTTTCGTCGTGTTTTCTTGACATCTTTCTGATGTAACGATGACGTCTCAGTTTTTACCGTTGTAAAGGCAGAGGCACTTGACGTAGTTAATGGCGGGGATGAAACACTGGTGGAATCTGGGGAACACTGTGAACTGTCAGCCGTTGATGGGGCTGTCCACGGCCTGAACAACTTGCCCATCGCTGAGGAGGAAGTTTTGGAAGATGTCATCCGAGCTACACCTGTGGCCACTTGAGGCTGTCGAGTGGAATAGAGCTTAGAGTTTGTGTTTCTTACTCTTTATAAGGACTCGTTCGTCACCCTCCGTGTAATACACTAAGTCGCTTATGCCTTTTAGTGTGTGTGAAAAGGAGGGGAGGGGTTAAGTATTACATATACAGAGGGGTGGAGAAACGTTGCCGAAACTAAATAATGACAACCTTCCCCCTGCAAACCTTTTCGCCAGGAAAAGGCAGCGCCTGTATCAGTTGTAAGTTTAGCTTTAGTCCTGCTCCATTACTAAGGGATGAAAGAGAACTGGCAGGCCACATTAAGAGGACTCTTTTAGGTATGGATTTTCCTTTGGTTCCATCTTGCTCTTTCCTTTCAGTAAGGCTAGTCAAGAACATGGATAGTATTTCGTTTTCTTTTTTTCCTCCAACCTTTCTGCCTTTGAGCAATATGAGTTGTTGTTATTGTTATTAAAACATTTTTGCTCTATCTACTAGGTACCTTTAGTAGGCAGAGGAAGGCATATGCATTCCACTCAAAAATTCGCCGGTATCACCGGAAATACATATTTTTAAGTTCACTGTAAACAAGAAAAACATTTTAAGGAAAATGTTTGCACGCACGTATGCCTGTCAACAACTTAAAAAAAAAAAAAAAAAAAAAAAAAAAACCGACATATCATTCACATAAGTTTGTCTTCTATACTGTAAAAACTATTCTTTAAAATTCTTCTTCTGTTTACTTCATGCTAAGAGATAAACATTAGCAGAAACAGGTTAATTGAATATTTCATGGCCGATACATTGGGAAGAGGTGAACACAGCATGCTAATGTGATAGTAGAATCTTTTAAGAGCGGGTCTCTAGGGATGACATGGAAATACTGTTCTTTTTGCCTGATCAGGAAAAGAAAAGAACAGCGGTTAAAAAAAAGCATTTCCTATTTGAGAAAGCTATAAGCATTGAACTATTTAAACGGATAACAAAGAATATCTCTGTTAACTAGACAACAGCACAAAAAATGTATTAGACATAAACTCATAACTGCCTGTTTCAACGAGATCTACACTCTTTGTGTAGTAAGAATTTCTCTATCTCTTATGATTTATTAGTTATGTAAAACTCATCCAGAATGAAGAGAGCTTCAGAGAATAATCTCTACAAATTCAATATATACATATTTTTTTAATTTGTGGCGTATATATTTAATATATTGCATTTTAATGAAAACTGTTAGAGTCATTGTTTAAAAACTAGAAAATTCTGAAAAAAAGGGTATTTCGGGGTGAAAATCTTCGTTGGCATCTTTAAAAGATAACGGTACTGAATTCATCGACTTTTCGTTTTTGAGTAATGCAATCACAGACACACTCACACATAGACACACATTTTAATAAATTCTATTTTATTCTGGAGTCCTCAAAACATGTATTTTCGGAAAGTCTCAGTATAGAATTTTTAGTGGAATGCAATACCTTCTCGACCTACTATATGCATTTACATGGTAGAGAACGTAAAAAGCTGGATAAGTACCAAACTTTGTATTTAAATTTAACTTCTTTCAAAGATGTAGCCCAAACATTTTAAAGAAAATACCCACTCAAACCTGAATGGAAAAATATTTCCGCGTTTTTGATTTAGATTACCTACCTATAACCGCTCAAAGGAATCACTTTAATATGTGATAATTGTATTAGAAAACGAATATAAGTGAATTTATCATTGGAAGGACAGTGAGGGTTTTAAACGTTAAAATATTTACTTTTTCTAGGACGTATGTAAAGTGCACATAGTAGATAGAGAAGGTATTGTGTTCCACACAAAAAATGATACTGAGATTTCACCGGAACTTCAAGTGTAAGATCCCTGAATCCAAAAAGAGCATTTTTTTCTCTGTCTTTGGGCAGCATAACTCAAAAATATAAGGCCAGTTAAATGCCAAACTTGGTATTTAAGTTCAAAATCTTCCAGGAATGTGAGGAATTTTCGAGAAAATCTCCCAGCCCAAACGACCCTTTACATGAAACATTTTTCGAGGATTTTGATTTTCTGAAAAATGGCTCTATCGGTTTTTGTTAAAATGCCATATGTGTGAGATATTTTTATGACAAATGAAATGTATATCTTGAATTTTCTGGGAATAACCTCTGAAGACCTTTATTACACAAAAATGTAGATCTCGTAAAAACATAATTTATGTCTTATACGCTTTTTTTTTTCTTTCTATTTTAGAACTGCAAGGTCTACTGTAAAACAAAGAGGGAAACGAAATATGACTTACCAAATACAGAAAAATTTAAGTAGGTAGTTTAAAGTTGAAACCAATAACAGGGAATACCTCGGAAATGGTTAACTGTACCAAAAAAGTCTGATGTGTTCCATTCACATAACGTTCTCTAGCTGTTCCGAATATAAACTATTTTTACAAAAGATTTTGCTTTTATCCACATCATAAACATTAGCATAATTGGTCTTATTACTTCCTCCCTTTTAAGTAGAAGAGAAATAAGGAATACACTATACTAAAGCAATAGTCAAATCCTTTAAAAGCTGCTTGTTATGTAAAACAATTGAGGCTCGGTTCAGTTTGTATGGTCCCGTTTTAGAAAGTATAAGTATTTTAAAGCTGAGACCAATAACAAGGAATATCTCAGAAACGATAAATTCGTTCTAACCGCGATATCTTTTAGTTTCAGGAATCAGTATAATAACTAGTAATGATATTGTTTTCATGTATTATTAATATTGATATTTTACAAATTCCAGCACTGTGTATCAAATAGTATATAACAGGTGTTACTTTTTTGTATTTTGCTCGTAGCATTGCAAAACAAACATTCCTATTGGCAAAATAAAATCCTACATGTAATCCTTGTATCATAATCTACTATTATAAGTTTAGTGAGAATCACTATGAAGTAGTAATGAAAAAAATAACTCTCACGGGTATATATGTTTTCTTATCGGGTGACTGGAGCCTATTTGTGTAGGGTGTCCCGATTCAATACAAGATTGATAGCGGGAGTCTGCTCCTTGGTGAAGAGAGGGTGACCACTCCAAGTAGGTGGGGCAGGGGGCCCATTGTGGGCTTGAGAGCGGGGCTCGAACATATCGCTCAATGAATGGCAACTGACAAAGATACTCGACTAGGATTGGTTAGGGGGGACACAAACGAGGGGGGGTATAATTGGATTTCATTTACATAAAGTCAACGCCGCACATCGAGACCCTTTTATATGGAATTACTAGACCGAGTGTGGTGTAGTGGATAACTGGGGCTGCAGTTATGCTTTCAATTAGTCATTAATACTTTAATTTGTAACTTTTCTCTAATGCTGCATTTCCGAAGTTACAGACTAGAGAAACAAATGGCTATACTATACCTTAAATGTACCAGTTTTAATCAGCAACACAAGTGGTGCTATTTATAATTTAACTACTTCTTATTTCCCTAAATATTGCATTTATTACTTACTCTACCACGTACATAGTGGGCAGAGAAAATATTACATTCCACCCAAAAATTCCATAACAGATTTCACCGAAAATGTAAGTTTTGACCCCTGAATAAAAAGATCTGATGCGTTCCATTCACAGACTTTCTCCACATCTCTGAAACAAATTATTGCTAGAAAGCTTATGCTTCTATTTACTTCATGCTAATCGAGAAAAGATTAGCAGAAATAGTCTTATGACTTGCTTCCTTGTAAGTAGAAGCGAGATAAGGGAGTAGTAGCATAGGTTAAAGTGATAGTGAAAAGCTGGCTGCTATGTGACTGAAGTACCTTTGTTTGTATGGGCACGAGTTGACAAATTCCTACATGAGAAAAGTATAAGCTTTTTAAAGCTGAAACCATAAACAAGGAATATCTCAAAAACGACCAATCCACGAAAAAAAAATATGTAACATAAATTGTGTGTTTTAATGTGCTCTACATTTTTATATGTTAAGTTTTTGTCCATCTCTTACGGTTTAGCAGTTATGCTTAAATTCCGTAAAATTGATCCAGAATAAAATAGTCTTCAGAGGCTATTCCCAGAAAATTCAAGATATACATATTATTTGTCAGGTAAATATCTTTAGTATACGAAATTTTAATCAAAATCGTTAGAGCCTTTTTGAGAAAATAAAAATTTTTGAAAAAAAGTTCATGTAAAGGGTAGTTGGGAGTGGGGAAAATTTTTGAAAATCTTCGTGTCGCATCCTTGGAAGATACCAAACTTAAATACTAGATTTGGTATTAAACGTCTTTTCGTTTTTGAGCTATGCTGTCCATAGACATACACACACACGGACCTTTTTCCAAGAATGCTTTTTTGGATTCAGAGGGACCCAAAACATGTATTTCTGGTGAAGGAAATCGTCCTACTCTAGCTACTATGTTTACATGAAACACTTTTTAGTTTCTCAAAAATGCCTCTTAACGATTTAAAAAAAAAACAACATATATTACAGGTAGATATTTTGAACTTTCTGGAAATAGCCCATGAATTCCATTTATATTATAATATTGTATAACTCGAAAGCGTTAAGGGATAGACGAAATATAGATCTCTTTAAGCACACAATTTATTTCAAATAGCTCTTTTGTGACATCAACCATCAACCTATTTTGTTAATGGTTCCATTTGTTCAAGAATTTTGTTCAAAAATGTTCTGTTCCGATCGACAATCAGTTTTTTTCTCACGGTTGCATGGATGAGTATGGCCTATAGAGCCTGTAATTCTTAAAAAAAATAAATATCTTCATTCTCTTTGTATCTATAATGAAGCTTTAATGTGGCTATTTTATCAAATATCTTTTGATTAAAATGAAATAGAAAAAAAATCTGATGTGTTCCATTCACATGACTTTCTCTATCTCTCTGTAACAAATTATTGCAAATAAGCTTATCTTTTATTTATTTCATGTTAATTGAGGAAAATTAGCAGAAATTCCTTGCTTTATTGTAAATACACGCGAAATAAGGGAGTACCATGGGTTAAAGTGAAAGCCAAAAGCTGGTTGCTATGTGACTGATGTTCCTTTGTTTGTGTGGACAGGAGTTGACAAATTCCTGTATGAGAAAAGTATAAGTTTTTCAAAGCTGAATCCAATATCAAGGAATATCTAAAAAACGATCAACTCCACGAAAAAAATGTATGTAACATAAATTGTGTGTTTTAAAGTGCTCTACATTTTTGTGTGTTAATTTTTTGTCCATCTCTTACGGTTTAGTAGTTATGCAAAATTCATCCAGAATAAAGTAGTCTTCAAAGACTATTCCCAGAAAATTCAAAATATACATTTTTTTTATCAGGTAAATATCTTTAATATATGATATTTTAATCAAAATCGTTAGAGCCATTTTTTAGAAAATAAAAAATTTCGAAAAAAGTTCTATGTAAAGGGTAGTTAGGGGTGGGGGGATTTTTCTCAAAATCTTCGTGTCGCATCCCTGGAAGATTTGGTATTTTACCGACTTTTCGTTTTTGAGTTATCGTGTTCACAGACACACGGACACACACACACACACACACACACACACACGGACCTTTTTGTGAAAATGCTTTTTTTAGATAAAGGGGACCCTAAAACATATATTTCCGGTGAAATCTCGGTATCGAATTTTTTGGTGGAGTGCAATACTTTCTCTATTCACTATGTACATAGTGCGTATAGAGAAAGTAATAAACATTTGTGAGAATAGTTCGTGTACCCATTACTAAACGACAGAGGGTAGAGAAGCTCACATATATGTATCAATATAATAAATTCTTATTAAAGTTTCAGTGACCCCAGGAACTATTCGTCTCCCCTTTAAAAATTCCCAGGAAATTAACAGGCATATCATCCTTTACTTTCTCTATCACGTAAAATGTACATAGCAGGTAGAGTAAATTGTTTTGTTTGTTAACGACGCTGTCAATTGTCAGGATCATATCAGTACCACCGATGTGCCGGAATTTCGTCCCGCAGGAGTTCTTTAACATGCCAGTAAATCTGACACGCGGCTGTTGCCTTTAAGCGCACTTAAAAAAATCATCAGTCTGGGCCGAGTTTGAACCCAAGACTGAGAGTTCACAAGGCCAGCGTTTAACCAACTGAGCTACCCAGACCGACTAGTAGATATAGTGGGTATTGCATACAACCATAATTCGATGTCCAGCAAATAGGTTTTGATGTTCCCTGAATAAAACAGATTGGCAAACGCCCGCAATTGTGTTTGTTCGTGTGTGTGCGTTAATAGCATAAAGAAAAGTTGGTTATACACTAAACTTTATATTTAACTTCTGTAACTTCCTTGCGGCGCAAGGATTTTGAAGGAAATTCTCCAATTGCAAATACCCTTTGCTTGGAATTTTATTTTCTCAAAAAGTTCATCAGGATTATGAATAAGATACCATATTTTAAAGATATTTTGATGACAAGTTATATGTATTTCTTGAATGTTATGGTAATAGCCTCTGAGATAATCGCTCTCCATGGTGTAATGGTTACCATGCTAACTTCATATACCCAAGGTCGCGGGTTCAAACACGGCGGAGGACGATGGATTTTTTCGGGCGTAAAAATACTTAGCATGGCTTCCTTCGGAAGGAAAGTAAAGTCGTTGGTCCCGTGTCGTAGATTTACGGCACGTAAAAGAACCTCAAGCCTGATTGAGAGGCCTCTGAGCAAAATTAAGCGGTCTTTCACGCCCAATTTAGAATGGGACGCTGGGAACCACAGTAGTTAAAGAGCGTCCATAAATAGCACGACATTTTTTTTTTTTTTGCCTCTGAGATACTCTTCATTCTAGATGGTTTATCCAAAATTAGTAAACCATAATAGATAGATAAAAATGTAGATCTCGGAAAAACGCATAATTTATGTCAAATACATTTTTTGGAGTTAACCGTTTCCGAGATATATCTTGTTATTGATTTCAAGTTTTCCATGTTTATTCTTCAATGAGAAGTTCTTCACTTTTTTGGTTTTACTCCTGGCCATGCAACGAGAACCGAATATCAATCACATAGCAACCAGCTTTTACAAGATTGGATTATCGCTTTAGCCTAAAGTATTCGCGTATTTCCCTTCTACTTATAAAGAACTAACTACTAAGACCACATCTGTTAATGTTTATCTCGACTAATATGAAGTAGACAGAAGAATAAGCTTTGTAAGAATAGTCTGCTACAGAATAAATAAAGAAAGCCGTGTGAATAGATCACATCAGATTTTTCTCAAATGGGAGGTGGTCATTTGTTTTAGTTTCTGTGGGTCATTCAAGCAGAACGAAATTTCAAGGTCATTACAAACCGCAGGTCTTTGAAGATTTTACTCTCGTTTTACCTTACTGTACTCCCCTAATTCCGTTGTTTCAACAAGGAAATGTGTAATAAAAGTATTTCTGCAGATGTTTAACTCAAATGAAAAATAAACCCCTTTAAGAGTTTGCTGAAGAGCGAATGTCATGTATCATATCAGGTTTATTTTTAAGTGTAGAAAGACCGATTTTACTGGCTATGATTACTGGTGTCTTTCACATTTTAAAAATTGCACTGTAAAACAATTTTTGATCGCACATGGAATGTAGTACAGTAATATATATATAAAATATTATGTATTGATAAACGATTATCAAAATACCAAATTAATATGCTTATTCTTTATTTATATTTTAACACGGGAGGCTAAGTTTGTCAACGCATGGAGGTCCGCGGTTCAAATCCCGCCAGGTTTGAACCTTTCTCCGTTACTGAGGATTTTTCCAGTCCTCATAACTGGAGGGATACCGTAAATTTAGGTCTAGTACTTCTTCTTCCGAAATTTCTTCCTTAGAACATAATTTAATTTCATGTCCACATCTGTGATGTATGCCATAAGAACGAACAGTATACCACAAAAATCTGATGTGTTACGTTCATATGGCGTTTTCTAACTTCTATCGCTTACGTTAGTAGGTTCACAAATTATAATTACGAAAGCATATTTTTCTATCTAATTCACTTTAATCGAGATAAAAGTTTGCAGTAAATAGCTAGATACATTTCGCATGGAATTGCGATATCAAATGTTTAAGAACTATGAAATTCCCTGCTCTTTCCATGCAATCGCAAGAAACAAACGAAAATCGATAGGACTTTAAGAGAATGATGAAGCATTGAAACATACGAGCCACTAATAGATATCTCGGAAATGGCCAATGTCTCACAAAAAGTTATTCGGAATGAAAAATGAAAATGAAATGGCGTTTTATTTATAGACGCTCTTTAACTGCTGTGGTTCTCAGCGTCCCATTCTATACTGGGCATGAAAGACCGCTTAATTTTGCTCTGAGGCCTCTCTATCAGGCTTGAGGTTCTTTTACGTGTCGTAAATTTATGACACGGGACCCATGGCTTTACTTTCCTTCCGAAGGAAGCCATGCTAAGGATTTTTACGCCCGAACAAATCCATCGTCCTCCGCCGGGTTTGAACCCACGACCTTGGGTATATGAAGTCAGCATGGTAACCATTACACCACGGAGGGCGACTATTCGGAATAAATTATGCATTTTAAAGATATATACATTTTTTGTGTACAGTACGTTTTCGTCTAACGCTGGCTTAACGTTGCCCAACAGCACAAAATAACACAAAACTCCTTCCTAATAAAGCGGAGATTCAAGAAAATTCAAGATATATCCACATTTTATTTAGCAGATAAATATGTTGAATATAGTATTTTAATCCCAATCGTCAGAGTCATTTTTGAGAAAATAAAAAATGTCGAAACATTTTCAATGCAAAGTGTATTTTGGGGTGGGGGATTTTCCTGAACATTTTCGTGTCGCATTCTTGGAATATCTTTTGCTTATTCTTCTTCCATCATGCTTTAGACATTCTGCCTGTAGCAATTCGCATCTCTTTATACGTGCCTCTTTTATTTGACCTTCCAACAATTATTTTATCTATTGGTGTATAATTATTAAAATAAATTGGCTCTTTATTCATTATTTTAATGTGACTTATATACTTAGTTTTATATTCTTTAATTTTTCATTTAGATTGTATATATCTAATTATTTTCTTATATCTTCGTTTCTTTTATGATCTGTTCTGTTATATCCTGCCACTGCTTTTAAAAGCTCCATTTCATTTACTTCGAATCGCCTTTTGTATTTCTGTGTCACTCATCCATACTTCATTACTATGAAGTAATAAAATTTTAATATTGTATCCTTCCTTACTTTGTTTTTGAAAAATATTTTATTGTGCCATTAAAATAGAAATTTGTTTTCATATACTATTTTATATTCTAAATACTATCTATGTCGAACACCTGTTCCAGAATCTTATCTTCTGTAACAATGTTGAACGATATACCTTCTTTTCCTTTCAACGCCATCATTTTGTTTGATATAGGGAGTTGTTATGTTATATTATTTTGCTAACCTTAAAAGATATAGAATTGAATACCAAGTTTGGTATTTAGTTGACTTTTCGTTATTGGAATATGCTATTCAGAGACACGCACTGAGGTGATATCATACGCCTCGAAGATAAATAAAAGTAAAAGTGTAAGCTAAAGGAACAACAAAACACTAAATTTCATAAATAACGAAGCACAGATAAAATACATAATAATAAAACATATATATAAGAAGGGGTACAACAAAATGGATACACAGAAAAGCATTAATAATCCAATAAAAGATGTAGGAAAGAAAATACTATTACTTATATAAAACTAAATATAAAATTCAATGAATGTGGAAACAACAATTGGCAAGAAAAAACAGCTTTAAGGGGCTAGAAACTGTGTAACTCACAGTTGAGCTAACAAATGAGTCTCAAAAGTTCGTTAGGATCAAAGCAGTTATCAACATTTCTCCAGATAGATTTAGAGGCTATTCCCAAAAATTCAAGATATACATTTTACTTGTCATGTAAATATCTTTAATTTACATTATTTTAATCGAAAACACTTCCATGTAAAGGGTAGTTTGAGTAGGTTGTTTTGTATTACACCAAAAATTAAATGCCGAGATTTCACCAAAAATAAATGTTTTGAGGACCCCTGAATCTAAAAAGGATAGTAAGTAAAAGGTCCGTGTATGTGCGAACAGTGTAACTCAAAAACGAAAAATCAGTTACGTATTAAATATGATGTTTATGTTCAGCATCTTCCAAGGATGTGACACGAAGGTTTCCAGGAGAATAACTCCCTCCCAAACACTTTTGATTAAAATATTTACACGAAATAATGTATAGGTAACTTGAATTTTTGGAAATGCCTCTGAAGTCTTCTTTATCCTGGATGAAATTTGCGTAACTGGTAACATCGTTTGCGGTGCCATGGCAGTAAAAGCGGGTGTTACACACAATCAAAAAAGAGAGAAAAAAATAAAAATGCGTAACTGGTAAACCATAAAACGTATACAGAAACTTACCACACAAAAAATGTAAATCTCGTTAAAACACACGGTGTATGTCTAATAGATTTTCTCCCATTCTTTTTGTTGAGTTAAATATTTTCAAGATATTTCTTGTTTTTTATTTAAATGTCCTAATACTTATTTTTAATGAGAAATCTTCATTCGTTTTTCTTTCAATTTTGTTAAGCCATAACTTAGCGATCAGGTGTTAAAAGTTTCAAGTATCGCTTTACCTAACATTCTCTTATTCTCCTTAAACCTATAAGATAATATGTAATAAAACCAGTTCTGCTAATGTTTATCTTGATTAGAATGAAGCAGAGTAAGAACAAACTTTTATATGGATATTTTGTTGTAGAATAGGTAGAGAAAGCATGTGAATGTAAGATCAGATATTTCTTCTGATTTTTCGAGACAGTCGATTTACTCTTGAGGGTTATGTTGGATACTAAACTGATTCTAAGTACTGCTTTAGGTTAGTAAGACAAAAACTCAAGGCCATACGAGAGAATTATGTGGTTTAAATCTCGTCTATGGGATTAGATTAGATTAGAAAGCATTCTGTAGGTTCGTTTAGGCCAAAAAGCCACTGAACATAGAACTTGTCAATGCATATACATGTATACATATGTTTATATACTATACACTATGAAAAATATGTATAAAACTCTAGTGCTAAAAGCATAGGTTACAAAAACAACAGAATACTTTTTTTTTGCATGCACATAAAAACAAAGAGTATCAAAATATAGTGTTAAAATGTATAAATAAACAAATAAATAAATATAATTTCATTATTTGTAAAACTAATGTTATGTCAGATGATAGTTTTCAAATTATCGATATAATAGTTACTAGTAGTAATTATATAAACTAAAACTGATTATTGTATTATGTACTCTTCATAAATGTCAACAAATTACAATACATATTTACAAATATGTTATAGAATTTCCAATGCAAAGATTTACAATTATGTACTAGAATGTAAAATATCAAAACATCAGGCTTTACAGACCTTGTGTCATTGCTAAATACTAAAAAATTCATTTGACACATTCGTGCAAGTCAAAGTATAAATCAGTTTAATTTTGATATAAAACAAACACACACACACTAATATACACAAAATGAAATGCATTGTAATATTTATAAATACAATGATTATCAACGGTATTGTCAGACAGATTTTACACTTAAATATTCATCTACAGAGTAAAATGATTTATTGCAAAGGTACTCCTTAAGAGAGGCCTTAAAAGATTGGATGTTTTAATCTGACTCTGCTTATCCAACCTGTCCTATACAAAGCTTATGTGGAAAAACACAATTAATTTACTGATATAGTTTGTCTATGAAGCGTATGAAACACACAACCTTCCAAATCTTGTCCCACGAAGGAGGGACAAGCTTTAATCGTGTGACAGAAAAGCAAAACATTTGAAGCTTTAGCTTTGCGACTCATGGCATATAGAGATGGATCAGCGAGCCATTTGAGAATCCGTTAGGCACCACAACCCGTTTTGTGTACAGGTTGCCATAACAACCAATCGATCATGTGTTCAATGACAACCTTGTTTACTGTCTAAGCAGTATGTTACAGCCGTGTAATACTTCCAGCGGTGAGGAACATGGCATTGAAGTATGGGAACTGTGATACTCTTTTAGCTGTTTTTACTTTTTCTACCACCTACACAGTAGGGAGATACTTAAGATATTGCATTCCACCCAAAATATCTGATGTGTTCCATTCACATGCCTTTCTCGACCAGTTATGCAAACAAACTATTGTTGCAAAAGATTATTCTTTGTCTACAATTCTACACCATACTAATCGAGATAAATATTACTAGAATTGGTATTATTACTTGCTTCCTTCTAAGCAGAAGAGAGATAAGGTAATACGCTAGACTAAGGGGATAGTCAAATCTTTTAAAAGCGGGTCACTTTGCAATACAATTGAAATTAGATTCTCTTTGCATGTCCAGGAGCAAAACCAAAGAGATATGAAACGAATGATGGCATTTCATTTGAGAAAAGTTCAAGTATCTCTAAATTGAAGCTAATAACAAGGTTTACATAGGAATTGGTTAACTCTATAAAAATATGTATGACAAATAATTATGTATTTTAACGATATCTACAATTTCTTTTAGGTATAAGAAGTGTTTATCTATCTCTTACGGTTTACCAGATATGAAAAATTCATTCAGACTGAAGAGGTTTTCAAAGGCGATACCCATAAAATGTAGAATATATATTTTAAAGCATTTTAAAATTGTTAGAACCATTCTTAGAAAATAATTTTTTTCGAAAACAGATCCATGTAAAGAGTAGTTGCAGGTAGAGGGATTTTCCTGAAAACCTTCGTGTCGCATCCTTGACGGATACTAAACTTAAATACCAAGTTTGGTGTATAATCGACTTTTCGGTTTTGACTTATGCCGTCCACATGCACACACACACACACACACACACACACACACACACACACACACATTGAGACAGTCCATTGTAGACTGGGACAATTAATCATGGATATTAATGAAATATAATTTATAAATTAAATTATAACGAATATTTCAGAGTGTATAGAAGATAATATAGCATGCAGTGGTACAATCGCAAACCACAAATTATCAAACAATAAAATTGTACAAGCTTGAATATATAACTTAAAAATCTGATGTGTTCCATTCACACAACTTTCTCTACATCTCTGTAACAAACTGTTTTTAAAAAGCTTATTCCTCTATCTACTTCATGCTAATCGAGATAAACATTAGCAGAAGTGATCTTATTAGTTACTTCCGTGTAAGTAGAAGGGAAATAAGGGAGTACACTAGGCTAAAGCGAGATTCTAATATTTTAAGATCCAGTCGCTATATGATTGAAATCCGTATCTTTGCATTGCCAGGAGTTGACAAGTTCCCGTGTGAGAAAAGTTTAAGTGTTTGAAAACTGAAACCAATAACAAGGACTATCTCCAAAATGGTCAACTAAGCGAAAAATGTGAACGACATAAATTGTGTGTTTTAATGTGTGTTACATGTTTGTGCAGTAAGTTCTTGTCTATCTCTTACGGTTTACCAGTTACGAAAATTCTGCAAAATTCATCCAGAATAAAGTGGTCTTCTGAGGCTATTCTCAGCTATGCTTATTCCTAAAAATCGTTTTTAGAAGAAAGGTGTGTGTGTATTTGTGAAATCATAACTCAAAAATGAAAGGACGGTCAAGCATTAAACTTGGAGTTCAAGTTTAATATCTTCCAAGGATGCGGCGCGAAGATTTCAGAATAATTCTCCCCAAACTACGATTCGAATTTTTCTATTTTCTCAAAATTGGCTCTAATGATTTTCATTAAAATATCATATTTACATGACACATAAAATTTATGTCTTGAATTTCCTGGGAATTACCTCTGCATCCCTCTTCACTCTGGGTGACTTTTAAATAACTGGTAAACCGTAAGAGATAGATAAAATATTAGTACATACATACAACAAATGTAGATCTTGTAAAAACACGCACATTATGTCATATACATTTTTTGTGAATGTAAACCATTTCCAAGATATTCCTTATTATTGATTAAAATTGTCCAATCTTACACTTTTCTAAAATGGGAAGTCGTTATTCAATTTTCCTTTTTCGTTTTTTACTAATGACCATACCTATAAAGAGAACAGAATAACAGTCTTCACTTAGTGACTAGCTTTTAAAAGATTTGACTATCTTTTTAGCCTAGTATATCCCCATACTTATCTTGTATGTATAATTAGACTATTTCCGTTAATGTTTACCTTGATTAGCATGGATTAGGTAGAAGAATAAGCTTTTTTATGCAGAATATGTAGAGAAAGCTATGTGTATGGAACAAATCATAATTGCTTATGTAGTTACACATATTCCTGGTGGAAAATAAGAGCTCTCTTCATGAATATCTTCCAGCTTTGGTACAGTAATACATACGGTTTAGAAATAATTTACCAATTAAAGTTATATATCCCCAGTTAAAAGTTCCTCCAGTCTCAGAATTCTTAACACAATAGATTCAAATGTTTAAACAAGTACATCGATCGACTACAATATTTATTTGTAGCAAAATGAACTATATAATACCGATATAGTATAATATACTCCCAGAGTAACTATCGAAGCTTCTTTAGGAATATCGTCTTCTACGTATATAAAAGTCAGGAAGAAAGAATGATGCATCAATCAGCGCTCCGTTCCCTGTTTCTCACAGAAATCGAGTTTTTGTCAAAAAACGGGCATGTAGGGGGCATTATAATTCAGCAATTTGTTCCTATTCTGCAGAATGTACATATATGATGGATCGCAGACGTTGGTTGCGTCATCGATCAAAATGTGCGTTAGAACACTATGCGATATCAGTGACGGAATGGTTAGTGCTGTAATAAATATATAAAAACCTTCGGAGCAGTGCAAACAGTTCACCCATCTAAAATATAAATTTCAGTTTTAGGAATTACAGGTTTGTGAAATATATATAAAAATTGATTATTGTTATGAAGATAATGGAAATAATATTGATATTATAAATGAGGAAGTGTATTGAAGACTGGAAAATATACTTTCTCGGAGATTAAGGATAAATATAACTACTGCAATAAATGCAATTATTATCATGATTCTATAGTTTCTATGGTTTCCCAGATTTCAGAAAGTTATCATTCGTAAGCATCAATTTTTTCGTGTATCTTTCGTTATAATTCTTCTATCGTGGGCGAATTATTTTCCGAATTTCTCTACTCTTCTCTTCTCATCTATCGCTTTTGCTTCTCTTCTCTCTTTGCTTGCCTTTTCTTCTGTGTTCTTCTTGTCTTACTTCATTTTTTTTTTTTTTTGCTTCTCTTTTCTTCCCTTAGCTACCCTTCTCTTTGTTCTGTTCTGTTCTTTTCTGTTTCCTTCCTTTCTACTCTTTTCACATCTTCTCTTGCTTCTCTTAATTTCTCTTTTCTCTCTATTCTCTTCTCTTTTATTTTCTTCGCTTTCCTTCCCGTCTCTGTTGTTTCTCCTACGTCTTCTCTTTATTTTATCTTCTCTGCTCTGCTTTTGTCTTCTGTTCTCAACCTTTTTCTTCTATTTTCACCTTTTCTCTTTGTTTCTCTTCTTTTCATTTCACTTCTACACCATTCTCTTGACTTGTCTTACCTTCTGTACTCTTTGTTTCTCTTCTCTGCTTTCTTCTTTTCTTTTTTGTGCTCTACTCTTATTTCCTTTGTGCTTATCTTCTTTGCTCTGGTCTTCTCTTCCATTCTTCCCTGCTCTTCTCTTCTCCTCTTCTCTCATTGTTCTCTCTTTGGTATATCCTGTCTTCTCATGTCTGCTTTTCTCTTCTATACTTTCCTCTGTTCTTTTCTGTGCACTGCACTTCTCTTATTTTCACAGTGCATATCTTCTCTGCTCTGGTCTTCTCTTCCGGTCTTTCCTACTCTCTCTTCTCCTCTTCTCTCATTGTTCTCTCTTTGGTATATCCTGTCTTCTCTGGTCTGCTTTTCTCTTCTCTTTTCATGACTTTTTCTCTTCTCTTTCATGTTTTATACAAGCCAGTCTACCACTGTAACCTCCAATACAAGTGTGGGTATACAAAAGGAGCGTTGTATGAATTTCACATTTTTGGAAACGTGTAGCGAGTATATCTTTTTTATCAAGTTGTCTAAACTGGGTGATGTATCGGGGCACAGGCACCGAGCCGGAACAGGACACCTAACGCTCTGGTGGTCCCCATGGGAACACTCATGATCAGCGTGGGAGGTCCACATCTGCTGGACACTATATTGTATATCCACTTTTATTGACTTCGCCACACTCTTCATGTAATAATACACCAGTGGTCAGCCAACCGCTGCCGTTTCCAAAATCCTGAGCTGGGAAAGAGAGTGCGAAATCTTAAAAGGTTTACCTAATACACTGCGCTTTAAACTCTACAAAGTATAGCCTTAAAGCTATAACAACCTTTGGATAAAATCGCAAATAGCTTATATGTATTATACAAACATATAATAATAATAATAATAATAATAGTAATAATAATAGTTTTTCTGTTACAATCAATGCTTACTTTATCCAATTCAGCATATTTTAACTATATTTTGTACAAATATATTAATAACATAATAATAATAATAATAATAATAATAATAATTTTCTGTTACTATCACATGCTTACTTTATCCAATACGATATATATATATATATATATATATATATATATATATATTATATTTCATTCAAATATAATAATAATAATAATAATAATACTTTTTCTGTTACAATCACATACTTTATCCAATACAGCATATTTTAATTTCTCCATCACGTACAATATAGTATATTGTAGGTAGAGAAGGTATTACATTCCACCCAAAAAAATTCGATATCAAGATTTCACCGGAAATATATGTTTTGAGGACCTTGAATCCAAAAACATATTTATAAAAAGGCCTCAGAATATGTGAGGGCGGGGTTGTGTGTGTATATCAATACCACAACTCAAAAACGAAAAGCCGGTTAAATAGATATTAAATTCATATTTAAGTTCAGCATCCTCTTAGGATGTGACATAAAAGATGTTCCAGAAAGTCCTACCCAGACTACTCTTTATATGAAACATTTTTCGCAATTGATTTTCTCAAAACAGGACTAACAGTTTTGATTAAAATACCATAGACTTAATATATTTTCATGACAAATAAAATGTATAGCTAGATAACTTTAATTTTCTGGGAATAGCCTCTGAAACTTTCTTCATTCTAATGACTTTTGCATAACTGATAAATCATAAAGAGATACATAGACATAGACTTAGTACATAAAAATGTAAATCTCATCAAAACGCACAATTTATGTCAGTACAATTTTTTGTTATGGTTTTTATTTTTGCAATACTTGCGCTTTAATGGGAAGTCGTCATTAATGTGTCTTTTGTTCTGTTTTACTCCTATCCATGCAAATAGAACCTAATTTTAAGACCATTCACATGGCGACAATCTATTGAAATATTTTACTATAGCTTTAGCATAGCGTATTCCTTATTCTCCTGTTACTTACAAGGAAGTAACTTTCTGCTAATGCTTATCTCCATCTCTATGAAATAGTTGGAAGATTACCTTTTCTTAAGAATAGCTTGTTGCAAAATAGGTAGAGAAGGTCATGTAAATGGAACATATAATTTTTTTTCTAAGTCTCGTTTCATACATCGGGAATCCCATGATGAGTGATGTTTGTAAATACGTTATTTCACTGTATTTTCTTTTTCAACAAACAATATTCCCCCTCCTACTCTTTCTGAAATACAATATGTTTGGCTAACTTGGAATATACATTGCGTAGAACCACCACTGAATGAGCTAAAGGGAAATGCTTCATATCATACACAGGTGACGTCAGTAGCTCATAAGAGAACAGGTTGGGCACCACTGTTTTACAGAAAATTGAATGCAACCAAACCTTTTCCATGTAAACGTTAATTTAAGATGTGAGAATTTTCATAATACCTTGCTGTTGTTTCTTTGAAAATGCCGAACTTATATAGTTTGCTATTTATCTGACTTTTATTTTTTCAGTTAAATGTGCAGAGATGCACATATACCTACGCACAGACACGCATACAACCTCATAGTAAAAATGCGTTATTGTTTTTTTGTATTTATTCACGAGATCCCAAAATCAATTTCCCGTAAAATCTTGGTATTGAAATTTTAAGTGTAATGCAATACTACTTCCTCTTCTTTACTATAGGTAGGTGCAACAACAACATACTGAAGGCAAAAGTTACAGTTTATTAAAATGCAAAATTTGTCTTAAGAATTTTCGTTTTAGAATAATTATTTCAGCAATATTCAATATTGAATGTTTCATTAACTTGTATCTCAATTTAAGCGGCAAAAGTGTAAAAGGACAATGGAGGGGGACAATTCACGCACTGCGACTGAGGGGTGAGGAGAGTAAACCACAGGAGGCTACAGGGCGCTGGCATAGGCTACAGAGATGAGCAGAAGTGCCTAGCATTTCCAAGCCAATAACCGTCTCACTTCTGGGGCTGCCAGAGAGGGTGATAAGGCAACCCGTCGACTTTATAGCCCTCTAGTGTTCACGGGGAGCATTCCTTCCATCTAGCATGCATACGCGCCATCTGTCCGAACTCCAATACACCACGAACAAAGGACCACAAATAAAATAAAATCGGTAATACTCCGTTGTGGTGCTTAGTTGTCTATAAATGGTTGTATATTCCAAATTTTCTATTTATTTCCTTTATTTTTATTAACTTATGCAATATTGTTGTAGAGCTTTAACTAAGTACTAACTAATAGGTTCGTTTAAATAAATTGAAAACCAATAAAATGTTTAGATAAATTAAATTAAAGTTAAGCATTTAAAGCAGAATAAACTAAAAGAAACTACATGGAAATTGCACTTAGACAAAATACTAATAATTTACTGTTAATACTGGAAGCTAGTATCCACAATAACTGGATTCCTGTTATTGACTGTTTACTATTTATGTGTGTTAAAAGAGTTGCAGAACTCACTGGGGCTATTTGAGTCTAAAACCCACCAGTCGAGAGCGAGCTTACCCCTCTCAATGAGTACAACTCATTCACCGTCTCCGTTGATAACCAGAAGCGTAAAACGAAGGTGCACTTGGTGCTAATGAGTTTCAATATGCTACTGTAAATAAACCATTAGGTTTGAAAATGTAAACATAATACAATATATGACCTTAAAAATGCAATTCCTTGGCAGTTCTCAAAATTTTATTTTCTCTATACGTACTATATTCATGGTATATAGAGAAAGTATTGTATTGCATCCAAAATTTCGATACCGAGATTTCACGGGAAATACATGTTTTGGCACCCCCTGAGTCTCAAAAAAGCATTTTAAAAATGTCGTGTGTGTTGTCTGTCTGCCTGTATGTGTGTGTGTGCGCCTGTGGGCAGCATAGCTCAAAAACGAAAAGACCGTTAAATACCAAACTTAGTATTTAAGTTTGGTATCTTCCAAGGGTGCGGCCGAAGATTTTTAAGAAAATGACCCCAGCCTCAACTACCCTTTACATGTAACATTTTTTCAAAAATTGTTATTTTCTAACGATTTTTATTAAAATAGCCCATGTTTAAGATATTTTATGATAAACGAAATGTATGTCTTGGATTTTCTGGGAATATTCTCTGAAGACCTCTTCACTCTGGATGACTTTTGTATAACTGGCAAACCGTAACAGATATACAAACATTTACCACACAAAAAATGTAGACGTCATTAAAACACAATTTATGTCATATACATTTTTTTTTGTAGAGTTAACCGTTTTCGAAATATTCCGGATTATTAGTTTCAATTTTAACCACTTAAACTATTCTCAAAAGGAAAAACATTTTTCTTCTCTAGAAAGCAAAGAGAATGGAATTTCAATTGTTTCACATAGCCACCGGCTTTTAAAGGGCCAGACCATCGCTTTAGCCTGCGTATTTTCTTATTTCTCTTCTACTTACAAGAAGCTAGTAATAATTCTGTTTATGTTTATCTCGATAGTTAACAGATTTATATTTTGAATAAAAGATTTGTTTGCCGAACAGCTAGAAGACATCAAGTGAGTGGAACACATTAGATTTTTTGCCTTCTATACAAGGGACCAAGTAATAAGGACAATGTCTGCTAATGTTTATCTCGATTAGCATGATGTAGATAGAAGAATAAGCTTTTTAACAATAATTTTTACAGAAATGTGAAGAAAGTCATCAGAGGTTTAATTGTACATTTCAAGTGATGCCTTCTGTATCTTAAAAGATCTGGCTATCGCTTAAGCCTGATGTATTTCCTTATTCCCAACATTTCTACAAGGAGATTGTAATTATAGCATTTCCACAAACGTGTCTCGATTAACGTGAAATAGAAGGAGGAATACGTTTTTTAAGAATGAGAAATTTATGTGAATGAAACAAATCAGATTTTTTACTTTCTCTACATGTACGTACTATGTACACATTGTATAGAGAAGATATTGTATTGCACCCAAAAATTCGATACCGAGATTTCACCGAAAATAGACGTTTTAGGGTTCCCTGTATTAAAAAAAAACAGTTTTAGAAAAAGCTCCGTGTGTCAGTGTGTCTGTGAACACCATAACTCAAAAACGAAGAGTTCGTAAAATACCAAACTTGGTATTTAAGTTTAGTATCTTCCAAGAATGCGATGTGAAGATTTTGAGGAAAATCCACACCCCCAACTACCCTTTTACACGAAAAAATTATCGAAAAGTTTTGATTTTCTCAATCAAAAATGGCTCTAATGATTTTGATTAAAATACCGTATATTAAAGCCATTTGCATCCCAAATAAAATGTATATTTTGAATTATCTGGGAATAGCTTCTCATGACTCGCTTATTTTGAATGAATTTTGCTGGATTTTGTATATTCAGTAAACTATAGGAGATAGACAAACAAAATAGATCTAGCTAAACACACACAATTTATGTCAAATGTATTTTTTTCGTGGAGTTGGCCAGTTTTAAGATATTCCTTGTTATTGGTTTCAGTTTTAAGATACTTAAAATCTTTCACCTACGGGGATTTGTCAACTCCTGCCAATGCAAAGAAACGGATTTCATCCACAATGCAACCAGACTATCGTTTTAGCCTAGTGCAGTCATTTGTTTCTCTTCTACTTACAAGAACGTTGTTTCCCCTTATATTTGTCTCGATTAGCATGGCGTAGATAGAAGCACAAGCTTTTTAACAATAATTTGTTATAGAGCTCGTAGAGAAAGTCATGTGATTGTAACACATAAGATTTTTTTTTTAAACTTGTACCACAAAGTGTTACTTAACATAAAACCTTTAACTTGTGTGAAATACGGTGACGTATAATCGAGAGGACGTGTATGTCTGTGACGAGAAAGTTCAATCAGAAGGACCTGAAGACATTAACATGGGGGATGTGGAATGAACCGCCCCTTTTTGCATCCAACCGCAAGCCAATCACGGGTTACGAAGGGAGAATATGCACAATGGAGGTACTTTTAATACGCGAAGGGTTGCCCACAAGATGGTGGTAAAGCCACCCCACCACCAGGGGGGCAGATGTTCACATGGTACAGTCCGGAGAAATAAACACGTATGTAAGTCATTGTTCAAAATATAGTATTAGCTTATGGTAGTCATTTTCATAAGTGAAGGAAAATAAAATACAAGCTTGAAAATTTTGATGCATGCAGTACAGTGTGAAATTTCCTTTAGTAACCCAAATTTAACTTCCGATTTCTCACTTAGAAAACCCTAAAATGAAGGCATATAATAATACTATAAAGATATAAAATGTGTGTGTTAATGCGCGCGCGCATGTGTGTATGCTATTAAACAGCTTCTAATTTCAATTCCTAAATTACAGTAGTTTTATTAATTCTGGACATTGTACAAATTTAATTGTTGTATTCAACTCTCATTCACAATCATTCTTACTTGATAAACTATTTTCAGTATTATGCAGTATTAGACGTTTTACTATAAACTGGAGCTAATTTGACACTTAATTGGTTAGTTCGACACGACGTTAGAAAATATATCATTTTATAAATATATGCGTGAAAATATACTATGTTTTATATTATGTCCAATGTGAAAACTGGAATTATTGCTGTCATAGGTATTAAAGAGCACAGCACAACATTTTGAGAAATATAGTAATTTTAGGGTTATGGCATTTCAATACCATGAACAACAAGTCTTAAAAATACTGGATTTTCCCAATACTTTTAACTTTCTCTACTTGTACTATGTACATAATGTATAGAGAAGGTATTGTATTCCACCCAAAAATTCGATACCGAGATTTCACCGGAAATACATGTTTTGGGACCCCTGAATCCAAAAAAAGCATTTTTACAAAAAGTCCGTGTGTGTGCGTGTGTGTCTGTGGATAGCATAGCTCAAAAACGAAAAGACCATTAAATAGCAAACTTGGCATTTAAGTTTGATATCTTCCAAGAATGTAACATGAAAATTTTGATCTTCTTAAAAATGGCTCCTACGATTTTGATTAAAATGTCAAATATTAAAAATATTTACCTGACAAATAAAATGTATATCTTGAGTTTTCTGGGAATAGCCTTTGAAGACTACTGTATTCTGGATGAATTTTACTGAATTTTCCATAACTGCTAAACCGTAAGAGATGGAAAAAATTAACACACAAAAAATGTAGAGCATATTAAAGCACACAATTTATGTAATTTACATTTTTTTCGTGGATTTGATAATTTTTTAGATATTCCTTGTTTTTGTTTCAGCTTTCAAAAACTTGTACTTTTCTCATACGGAATTTGTGAACTGCTGTCCATACAAACAAAGGAACTTCAGTCACATAGCAACCAGCTTTTGACTATCACTTTAACTTATGGTACTCCCTTATTTGCCTTCTACTTGCAAGGAAGCAAGTAATAAGACCATTTCTGCTAATGTTTCTAAATTAACATGAAGTAAATAGAAGAATAAGCTTTTTAACAATAATTTTTGGAGAGATGTAGAGAAAGTCATGTGAATGAAACACATAAGATTTTTTTTATTTTACTCTGCATCCAAGATGAAATATACTGAATTACAACTCTCATACAATAAGAGTGTTCAAAATTGGGGAAATATGCTTTTTTAAAATCTCTATAAGATTGTCCATGATATTGTAGTGTCATAATCGCAAAGCTAAAAGGTTTCTCCAAATTTTTAGATTCTCTATTATGGCAAAGAAATAATACCAATTTTCACATTGGACAACATAAAATAAAAATGTATGATATATGTATAAAATAATATATTTTCTAATGTTTGGCCAGAATTATCGATTTAAGGCCAAATTTAGGTTCCATGCTCTATTATGGAAACACTATTTCGCTATAATGTATTACTGGCAAATTATTATATGAGAATAATCCAAAATAAGAGTTGAATGGAATATTTAATTTGAAAATTATTTTAATAAAAAAGGTGCCCATAATTAATGAAGCTACTGTACTAAAATCAGATACGGCACATTTACATGACTTTCTCTGCATATTCAGCAACAACTTTCTTACAAAACCTATTTTGTGTTAATCGAGATAAACATTAACAGAATTTGCGCCTTTACTTATTTCCTTGTAAGCACATGGAAATAAAGGAATGTATTAGGATAAGGGAATAGTCAACAATTTTAAGAGCAGTTTGCTATGTGAGGATATTGAAATTCCATTGCGTTTAAAATATAAAAAGTAATTATAAAAACATAAGTTGCGTATTTTAACGAGATCTAAATTTTCTGTGTAGTAAAATTTTGTCTATCTCTTACGGTTTACAGTTATACGAATATCATCCAAAATAATAAAGAGGACTTCACAGAAAATTGAAAAATTACATTTTGTCCTGAAAATATATTAAACATATGTTATTCATTTTTAAGAAGAACATTTTTCGAGCATTTTCCCAAGTAAAGGGTAGTTTAAAGTAGGTGGATTTTCATCAAAATCTTCTTCTTGGATGTTTCGAATATGCCTCACTTAAATATCAAGTTTGTTGTATAACGGACCTTTTGTTTTTGAGTTATGTTGTTCACTAACACTCGGACTTTGTTCTAAAATGCGTTTTTTTTAATTCAGGGACCCCAAAATGTGTATTCATCTACCTACTGCACGTGGTAGTGAAAGTAAAAAAGGATTTACAAGGGATGAATGCTGGAATTAAAACATCTGGGAGTGATAAGATAACACAATTGAGAGGATTGCTTTGATTTTTCGTAGAGAAAGCCATATTAATAAAAAATCATTTTTACTCCCCCAAAAAAAAAACATATGAAAGTAAGACAAAAACTGCGGGCCAATATACAAGTTGTCCACTGAAACATTTCGGGTATGTGGCAGCGCCATGACTGAGTAGTTAGACCACTCATCTCTCACCAAACTAGCCCGGGTTCGATCCCAGAGATTTACGGTAGACAAAGCGGCGCAGGGGCGGGTTTTCTTCCTATTCTCCGGTTTCCACCGCCATCGCATTCCATTGATGCCCCATCTTCATTCCATATGTCATCAGTGTCATCGCCTGCGGTCCCATATGTAAAAAAAAAACAGACATTGAACACTATAAAGAAGGGGGAGGGGGTTATGCGTTGAATTTACACGAATATGTTATCCTAAGAAAGAGAATCTCAAACAATTCAGCAGATGGCAGCACAAGAAGAAAAACAATACGCTTTGTTCTCTGTTTCCCTAATCGTTTGTTGCTGTTCAATGTCATTGTTGGGTAGCTGAAAATCAGGTTAAATAGACTGAAGGTTATATTTTAAACTCGGTGTAATTCTACAGCATTACTGTTTTGAGGTATCTCACTTTACGGGGTGTTCTAAATAAAATAACTCTGCAAGAAAATGCACTGGGCGCCCTGGAAATCAAGGTGAAGTATTTTGTAGATGGCCTCTGAGATCCCCTGAATTGACATCTGTGGCTTGTTTTTATGGGGTAACATAAAGAGTCTTCCTACTTACCACCACTACCTGCAAATCGACAAGAACTCCCATTTCATATCACTGCCGCCATCGAGTCCATCACTTTAGATATGTTGGAGCGCGTGTTGTACGAGTGAGAAGTAGGAAAGCGAAAGGGGACCCTACTCATCTCATCCCAAGGCAAATATTTTGGGGCTCTCCCTAGGAAGTTAAAGAACCGCAGAAAACTATAGGCTGCAGGCAGACTGGTCACAGAGATGCGCAGAGGTCTCTGATGTTTCTCAACTTGAAGACCCGATCACACCGTTGGGCTCTCAGAGAAGACTTCCCTGGTGAAGACAGGGGCGAACTCGATACTCCATAGCGGCTCAAAGAAAGCTACAATTTGGTATGACAAGCACCTGCGCCATTTGTCCGACATCGACTGACACTGCACTGCCTCGAAAAGGGGAAAAACTAAGAGGGAATGAGGAGAACCGGAAATTCATGGTAGAAACTACCCCAGCATTCGACTTCTGATGCGGGAAACCATGAAAAAACCCGTGGCCAGAGTGACCACCCCGACGGAATCGAACCCTAGACTTCCTGATTGCGAATCATCTCACTTGGTTTCATATAACCAAAGCTGTGGATTCAAACCCGATGGATATTTTGGCGTAAAATTACTTAGCATGGCTTCCTTCGGAAGGGGAGTAAAGCAGTTGGTCCCGTGTCGTAAATTTACAGCGCGTAAAGGAACCTGAGGCCTGATAAATAGGCCTCTGAGCAAAATTAAGCAGTTTTTCCCACCCAGTTTAGAATGGAATACTGAAAACCACCGTAGTTAAAGATCGTCTATAAATAAAACGCCATTTCCACTTCCATTTCGTTTTGTAAGTAACATATATAATGGTTCTGATTTAGCAATTGAGAAAACAGAAAAAACAGCAAAACAAAATACAATCGGATTCTAGTTGTAAGTGTACGATATTTTATATCATGTTACAACTGTGTATTTATTCCAATAACTTGATGTTTATTTAGATTAACTTTCTTTCAATTCTTCATGTATCATAAAGTTTCTGTGAGCCAGAATCTTTTAATAGCATTATGCACGTACTCTGATACATGTGTCCAGCTAAATTAGCCTACGATATTTAAATTATAATTAACAACCAAGAATATTTTTCTGAATTGCTAAATGCTGTGTGTCATTTCCAAAATGTTTAAATGGTCACTAGTTTCACTCCTATTTTGTTGAATACTGGGTTTCATATTTGTTTTGTTTTACTCCTGACCATGAAACGAGAACCAGATTTCAATGACAGTGGTATAGTGACAGCTTTTAAAGGATTTGACTGTGGTTTAAGCTTAGTGTATTTCCTTGTTTCCCTTCTATTTAAAAGG
The DNA here is from genome assembly GCA_030762935.1 of Hymenopus coronatus. NCBI lineage: Eukaryota > Metazoa > Arthropoda > Insecta > Mantodea > Hymenopodidae > Hymenopus > Hymenopus coronatus. The sequence goes on from CM060886.1 coordinate 122,473,683, forward strand.
CAGCAAGTAATAAGACCAATTATGCTAATATTCATCATGATGTAGATAAAAGAATAATCTTTTGTACGAAAAGTTTGAATTTGTAACAGCGTGTTATTTATGGACGCTCTTTAACTACTGTGATTCTCAGCGTCTCATTCTGCATTGGGCGTGAAAGACCGCTTAATTTTGCTCAGAGGCCTCTCTGTCTGGCTTGAGGTTCTTTTACGTGCCGTAAATCTACGACACGGAACCAACGGCTTTACTTCCCTTCCGAAGGAAGCCATGTTAAGGATTTTTACACCCGAAAAAATCTATCGTTCTCCGCCGGGTTTGAACCCGCGACCTTGGGTATATGAAGTTAGCATGGTAACCATTACACCACGGAGGGCGACACAGCTTAAACAAATTATTCCAGGGAACTTCAAAAGTTATATTCTTTCTCTAAATTAACATTTTTAGTAGAATTCTTAATGTTCATAGTATAGGAAGGTGATAGATAACGTTATTGCTATTTTCATCATATTTATTATTATTATTATTATTATTATTATTATTATTATCATCATCATCATCATTATTTATGTTATCACTACTACTGTAGATATTCTAACCAGGCCTATGACGTGTATACACTTGGTGCAAGCAAGGACGATATTAAATCTCGTATGTGGTAGGGGAAAAGCCTAGTCATATCCATATCCCCTAAGCCAAGGGTATCGAAACAATACAGCAAGGCGTTCCAGCAAAATTCAATCACAGCGCTGACTCACGCCCATTGGTATAGTCATCCACCAATGGCAGCTGGTGTTTACTCACCCTTCATCTTACTTGGGAACTATTCTGAATCAATGTACATCTGAAATCATCCCAACAATAAACAAAAAGTGAAGATTTTTAGAAAAATAAGGAGGTTTAAGACCGTGCAAATAACTTTATTTCGTATAATTGAACCCTATCTTTGCTAACCTTATTGTATTTAGAATATTCTGTACTGAAATAACTAATTTATATAAATTTCAACAAATTTAGTTGAAGTTTTATCATCGTACATAGATGGTATTACATTCTACCCAGAAATTCTATACCGAAATTTCACCGGAAATACATACTTCAAGGTCGCTAATATATAATAATAATAATAATAATAATAATAATAATAATAATAATAACATTTATAGAAAAAGTTCTGTGCGTTTTGAACAGCATAGCTCAAAAACGAAACGTCCTTTAAATACCAAATTTGGTATTTAAGTTCAGCATCTTCTAAGGATGCAACACGAATATTCTAAGAGAAACGACTCTTTACATGGAATTTTAATTTTAACAAAAATAGCACTAATTATGTTAATTAAGATATTTACATGCCATATAAAAATGTATGTCGGTATATATTGCATTTAATGAGTTCTACTTCATTCTGATTGACCTTTGCATAACTGGTAAACCGTAAAATTTAGACAAAATGTCATTACACAAAAAGTGGAGTTAACCATTTCCGAGATATTCCTTGCTATTGGTTTGAATTTGCAATTCTTATACTTTTCTTTTTCTTAAACGGATTTTTTTTTAACTTCTGACCAAGAGCAAGGAGAACGGAAGTTCAATGACGTCACTTAGATACCAGGTTTTAAAATATTTGACTATCGCTTTAGCCCAGTGTATTCCCTTATTTCTCTTGTGCCTACAACCAAATAAGAAATGACTATTTCTGTTAATGTTTGTCTTGATTAGCATTCAGTGCATTGAAGAATAAATATTTGTAGGATTAACTTGAGCAAAGTAGGTGGTGAAAGACATAAATGGAATACATAACATTTTGTCAATATAGTTCTAGTAGCTCCAAGAATTCGTTTTATCCGTAGCACCTTCAAAGGATGAAAATCGACTAATGTTTAAAAACTCCGTACCCTTGATTGATGAAAGAAAATGTTCTAGTGGGTATAGTATGTTAGTAGTTCGTAAAAATCCAATGTTAAATGTTGTGTATCATTAAAATTCTACCAAAAAATAAGATATGAGACATCTGCCCCCTTCTCGAATTGGTTTTCTAAAATAAGAAAATAATCTCATTTGTTACACTACATTACTTTATCTACTCTCTAATGTATAAACTATTCTTACAAGAATTTATTTCTTCTGACTACTTCATGATAATTGAGATAATTGTAATACCTCGGTATCGATTTTTGGATGAAATACCTTACTATGTACATGACAGAGAGAGCAAAATAAAATCAAATAAAAGCTGATGTTCCATTCACATGACTTTCTCTAGCTGTTCCATATACAACCTATTCATAGAACATATTGTTATCTACATAATGCTAATCGAGATAAACATTAACAGAATTTGTCTTATTACTTGCTTCTTTTATAGTAGGAGGGAAAAGAGGGAATACTCTACACTAAAGCGATAGTCAGATATTTTAAAAGCTGGTCGCTATATGAAACAAATAGAAGTTCGCTTTGCATGGCCACCATAAAACAAGAGACACGAAACGAAAGGTGACTTCGTAGCTTAAAATTGAAACCAATAAAAGGAATATCTCAAAACGGTCAACTGTATAAGAAAAAACGCACATGACATAAATTATACTAAGTTTTAAGGGTATCTACATTTTCTGTGTAGCAACTTCTTGTCTATCTCTTACGATTTAGCAGTTACACAAAATTCAGCAAAATTCATTCAGAATAAAGCGGTCTTCAGAGGTTATTCCCAGAAAATTCAAGATATACTTTTTATTTGCCATGTAAATATCTTTAATATACGGTATTTTAATCAAATACATTACAGCCATTTTTAAGCAAAACATTTTCAAACATTTTTCTTGTAAAGGGTAGTTTGCGATGGGGAGGATTTTCTTGAAAATCTTTGTGTCGCATCTTTAGAAAGATACGAAACAACTAGTTTGGTAATTAGCGGTCCTTTCGTTTTTGAGCTATGCTGACCACAAATACACGCACACACAAGGACCTTTTTTCTAAAAATGCTTTATTTTGAACTCAGGGGACCTCAGTAAATGTCAGTTATTTATTGCGTTTACTTCATTGGTTTATATGCTGGAAAGATAAACTAGTTTCCAAGGTCTGTAGGAGTCTCGAATTCAAGGCCTGCTGTAACCTAATACAACATGATCTTGCTGAAATAAGCAACAACAGTTGAAGTAGGAAGCCAGAGATTCTGTGGTTTCTCTTTGGTGGATATGCTAGAAGCAATCCGTGCATAATTATTGTTTGTAAATTGTGGAGTTTGAGCTTTGAGAAGTGGTGTCCGAGATGAAGCGGTCAAGTGGCCGTGACAGGAAAGGGTTAGTTTCGTTTTGAAGTGCTTTGCCGCCCCCTCTCACAGTTGCAAATCCTATTGTGGTTACGCTGAATGCTTGTCGCATGGTGTGAAGCACACAGAAGCCGCCGCGATCTTCTTTTGTCCGGGCCAAACAAAGACGCTCAAAAGTCATTCCGCTGTATAACGTTTAAGGTGGTGAAAGGGGCCGACAAGATGTTTGGCACCCATTATTTCCTTACAGCACCCTCACTTGAGCTGTTGGAATTTCTTTCCACCGTCACGCACCCACCTTTCCCCTCCTTGCAAAAGTCAAACTTCAGAAAGTGATTTTATGCTTAAAAATGGGATATGCTACGTTCACACGAATTTCTGTACCACATCAGTTTGTTACTTTCTTTAGCATGTATATACAACCCGCATAATACACGTTTTAGGGGCTCAGAATCCAAAAAGGCCGCGCCGTGGTCGAGTGGTTAGACCACTTGCCTCTCATCTAGACGACGCGGGTTCGATCCCAAGCGACCGCATGTGAGATTTGTATTGGACAAAGCGGCGGGTTTTCTCCAGGTTCTCCAGCTTCCCCTACCATCGCATTTCACCAATGCTCCATCCTCATTCCATGTATTTATCACTGTCATTGCCTGCGTCACCATTTGAAGTAAAAGCGGGCGTTAACTACTAGAAACACACACACACACACACAAGAAACACTTATAAATGGCCATGTATGTTGTGCGAGGGCGCGCGTGTGTTTGTGGACAGCATAATTCAAAAATCTGATGTGTTCCATTCACATGACTTTCTCTATATCTCTGCAATAAATTATTTTTAAAAAGCTTGTGCTTCTAGTTACTTCCTGCTAATCGAGAAAAAATTAGCAGAAATAGTCTTTATTCTTGCTTCCTTATAAGTAGAAGCGAAATAAGGGAATACCATAGGTTAAAGTGGCAGTCAAAAGCTGGTTGTTATGTGACTGAAGTTCCTTTGTTTGTATGGACACGAGCTCACAAAGTCCTGTATGAGAACAATATAAGTTTTTATAGCTTAAACCAAAAACAAGGAATATCTCAAAAACAATCAACTCCACGAAAAAAATGTATACAACATAAATTGTGTGTTTTAATGTGCTCTACATTTTTTGTGCGGTAAGTTTCTGTCTATCTCTTACGGTTTAGCAGTTATGCAAAATTCCGTAAAATTCATCTAGAATAAAGTAGTCATCAGAGGCTATTCCCAGAAAATTCAAAATATTAATTTTATTTGAGGTAAATATCTTTAATATACGATATTGTAATCAAAATCGTGAGAGTAATTTTTGAGGAAATCAAAATTTTCCATGTAAAGGGTAGTTGGGGATGGGGGAATTTCCTTCAAAATCTTCGTGTCGCATCCTTGGAAGATAACAAACTTAAATACCAAGTTTGATATTTAACGGTCTTTTCGTTTACGAGCTATGCTGTCCACAGGTACACACACAGATATACACACGAACCTTTTTCTGATAATGCGTTTTTTTGGATTCAGGGGGTCCTGAAACATGTATTTCCTGTGAAATCTCGGTATCGAATTTTAGATGGAATACAACACTTCCTCTATACGCTATGTACATAGTACGTATAGAGAAAGTAAAAATCGGTTGTGCTCCACTCACAAGACTTTTCCTACATGTTCTGCCGATAAACTATTCTTACAAAAGATTATTATTTTATCTACACCCTACTATCGAGACAAACCTTGCAAGAAATTGTCTCATTACTTGCTTTCTTGTACGTAGAGTAGAAACAAGGGAATAGACTAGGCTAAAGCGATACTCAACTGTTTTAAAAGGTGGTCGCTGTATGAAACACGTGAAATTTGCTTCTCTTTGCATTTCAAGAATAAAACAAAAGATATATGAATCGAAAGTGGGCTTCCAGATTGAGAAACATTTAAGTAATTTAAAATTGAAAGCAATGACAAGGAATATCTCGAAAATGGTTACGTGTACAAAAAGTGTATATGACATACCTAAATTGTGTGTTTTAACAAGATCTACATGTTTTGTGTAGTAATTTTGTCTAATCTCTTACGGTTTGCCAGTTAAGCAAATGGCATCCAGTATGAACAGGGTTTCAGCGGCTATCCGCGGTATACATTTCATTTGTCATATGAATATCTTAAATCTGCGATATTTTAATCAATATCTTCATATCCATTTTTAAGAAAATAAAAAAAAATACGAAAATTTCTCCTGTAAAGGTAGTTTTGACTAGGGAGATTTTCTTGAAAATCTTCTGTGACAACGTTGGAAAATACTAAGCTTAAATACCAAATTTGGTATTTAACTGGCTTTTCGTTTTTCAGTTATGCTGTCCTTAGCCACAAACACCCACGACACTCAATGGATTTTTTTCTAAATTTTTTATTCGGATGCCCTCAAAATATGTATTTTCGGTGAAATCTCGGTGTCATATATCTGGGTGGAATACAATACCTTTTGTACGTAATATGTAAACCTAAACGCTTATTGATGGTAATGATGATGATGATGATGATAATAATAATAATAATAATAATAATAATAATAATAATAATAATAATAATAATAATAAACTCAGGGCCTACTCCATATTCTAACATTTACAACACAGAAGGCCTTAGAAGTTGAATGCTTCGGGTATATATCAACTTGTACAATAGTGTTCGGACTCCGGAAACGTTTGAGAAGTGATTATTATCACGTAACAATATCAACAGCTAGACCCCAGAGACATTTTTCATTCAGTAGCTAGTCTATACATCAACAGGGCGTATGTGTTACGAATCGGAGGAATTAGCTTCGCCCACGGACTGCCTTTTCTGTTAGAACGGTTTCTGGTCGGCAATTAGATTCGCCTGTCTCGTCGCCAACTATGTTATACTTACTGCTTCCCAGTTCAGTGGCCATGTTGCGGGACCTTTACTGGCAAGGAATACCATTTGTTGCACTGGACTAAATTTTATCTTACGTTTTGAGGGGAACTATACTCCAAAAACACAAAGAACTGAACAAATTACACTATTTGGTTTTTACTTTCTCTAGCCCCGTATGTACAATACACATAGGGATAGAGAAGTATTGCATTCCACCCAAAAATTCGATCTCGAGATTTCACCGGAAATACTTGTTTTAGGACCCCCTGAATCCAAAAAAAGCATTTCCAGAAAAAGAACGAAAAGTAGCTAAAATACCAAACTTGGTATTTAAGTTTGGTATCTTGCAAGGATGCGACAAGAATATTTTCATGTAAGTCCGCCCACTCCCAACTACCCTTTACATGGAACCTTTTTTTGAAAATTTTTATTCTCTCAAAAATGACTCTAATGATTTTGATTAAAATATCGTATATTAAAGATATTTACCTGACAAATAATATGCATATCTTGAATTTTCTGGGAATAGCTTCTGAAGACTACTTTATTCCGGATGAATTTGCGGAATTTTCCATAACTGCTACTCCGTAAGAGATAGACAAAAACTTGCCATACAAAAAATGCAGAGCACATTAAAACACACAATTTATGTTATATACATTTTTTTCGTGGAGTTGATTGTTTTTGGTTTCAGCTTTAAAAAACATACTTTTCTCATACATGAATTTGTCAACTCGTGTCCATACAAACAAGGAACTTCAGTCACATAGCAACCAGCTTTTGATTATCACTTTAACCTATAATGCTCCCTTATTTCGCTTCTACTTACAAGGAAGCAAGTGTAAGACTATTTCTGCTAATTTTTTCTCGATTAGCTTGTAGTAAATACAAGCATTAGTTTTTTAACAATAATTTGTTGCAGAAATGTAGAGATAGTCATGTGAATGAATCACATAAGATTTTTATTTTTATTTTATTTATTTGTTTATTTATTGCTTAGAGTCTGGAAGTATTATTGTGTTTGTGAAAAATCTATAGTACCTACCTAAAATACAAAGAGTAAATACCAATGTTTAGGCCTAAAAGTCCATGTTATGACCAAGTGATTAACAAGGGGACTACAAAGGTGAATTAAAAATGGGTACTTTCAGAATCTTAACAACCGAGCGGAAAGGCTTGGGCGGTAACTTTTGTGGTTTGCATTCGGGGGTCATGTGTTCAAATCTCATGGGCCGATCAATCTGGCTGTTTCTTCTTCTTCTTTTCCGTCGTTTCTCTCACTAACTAAGGTAAATACCGGACTGGATATTTCATACCCACTTGCACTGCTTCAATGTTGTCAAAATGGGCCATGGAATCGAAAAAGATTATAATCTGATGGTGTGAGATCAGGGCTGTATCCGAGTGTGGTAGCAGTTCAATTCCTCCCAATTCCTGAATTTTTTCCATGGTTGCTCGTGCAGTATGTGGTCCATTGTGCTGTAGCAATAGAACTCTATTTCGGTTAACTAATGCTCGGTATCTCCGTCTCCAAATATCACGAACTCGTTCCAGTTGTTGAGAATAAAGATCCGCATCAATCGCCCGCCCGTTTGGAACAAACTCCCAGTGAATCACCCCTTCAAAATTCCACCAGATACACATTGCTTTGGGACCGAACCGATTTTTTTTTAACGATGACATTGGCAGGTTGGCGGGGATCAAGCCATTGTTTCGAGGCATCAAGGTTTCGGTAATATACCCATTTTTCATTACAAGAGACAATTCTCCTGACAAATGCATCATTCATGTGATTACGGATAAGCTGACGACTCTACGTTGAGCCTGTTGAGGTGTCAGTTCATAAGGTACAGATCTACAGCTTCTGTATGAGTTTCCAAGTGTCTTAATGTGGTGATGTATGGTATCTTTTGATGCACCAAGTTCTTCTGAAAGCCTACGGATACATTTTTGCGGATTTTCTAGCAAAATTTGGCGAATATCCTCAATATTCCATACTTTAGGTCTTCCAGAATGTGGTAAATCTTTAGTGTTTTCGTCTCATTTGTTGAAACGTTGGAACCATCGTGTGCCACACACTTAACGACACCTTCTCCGTCCACTTCACATATTCTTCCAGCTGCGGCAATTAGCTTTATAATCTTGTTTCCAGTACTGCTTTAGAAGGACTCTGAGCTCAAACTTTGTTATCTCCATTTTGTGATTGTTAACAACTGAAGACTGATATATGCTAGCAAAGTACGCCATTACATCCTGTAAATAGCAATGCCAAACCAAAGAAATCCAATAAATTTTCAAAACACCAAAATCAAAAAACCGACATTACTTATGAGAGAACCTAATACTTAAAACTATTTTCCTCAAACAGGAAGTCTTAATTCGTTTTTCTTTTGTTTTACTCCTGGCCGTACAAAGAGAACCAAATTTCCATGTTAATCGCATAGCGACAGCTTTTAAACGATTTGAATATTATTTTAGCATAGTGTATTCCCTTATTTCCCTTCTGCTTATAGTAAAGCAAGTAATTAGACCAATTCCTATCAGTTTTATATTGATTAGCACATGTAGATAAAAGAATAATTGTTTGTAAGAATAGTTCGTTTGCAAAACAGATAGAGACGGCCATGTGAAATCAATACCTATTTATAGTGCTAAATCCGCATTCGTTTGTGGCTCACAATGTGTTACAAAAAATATGGAATTTGAAGGCCAGAACTCAGGAAAGGATATGATTATTACTGTAAGCTTTTCAATCTATCTTGTACCTACAACAAAATCAGGTGGGATCTTCATGTGGGACCTATTTGGACATCAGGTGAGAGAGAATGATTTAGATAGAACACAAACACAGAAACTACAAACACGCATGCCCAAGGCGGGACTCAAACCTGCGATCCCCTGCGCCACGAAGCACCAAAACTAGACACTGTAGCGTGCGCGGCCGGTAAACATTTATGTCGATTAACATAGGGCATATAGGGAAAGGAGCTTTTGTAAGAATAATTTGTACATTATTCCCTTCCTCCTTTTTTGTTTCGGGGAAAAAAACTGGCTCTAAAGTTTAATGTTATCAAGTATCTCTTATTTCTTTAGCTTCAAATTAAAACTAACACAGCCTATTTTTGAGCAGAAAGAGGTGCAGAAAGCAAGTTTGTTTTTATTGTACCCCCCTACCAAGGCGGTTCCCAGCGTTGAGTGTAGCCGTTATGAAAATGGTTACAGCAGCTGCTTCTTTTGCGGAATATGGCCTACGCCGCACCCCTTATGTGGCCTGTTCCTGGTATTCATATGCATATGTCTGATATATGACGCCGAGTACGTACAAAGCGTGTTTGTGGTTTCATGTATTGCCTCCTGCCCGCCCCCCGCGGTGCCCCTTTCGCCCAGCCAATCCTGGGTGCCAACTCCACTAAATTATATAGCCCCCTCCCCTCTCTTATACAGCGAACTTGCAATTCATCTGCCTTTATTGCCTAAATGTTTCTTCTTTCACTATTATTTCATGTGGAAGAGAGACCGCGTCAACAGGGAGCACCCCAGATAAGAAACCAGAAGAAAAACTTCTGAAGTGTCACACACACAACTAAATTAATTAATCGCAATAAATTTCTGCATAGAAATTATTTAATTTAAACAGTACAGCCTTTGTTATACACAGAGAGTTGAGACCTCAGTCTAGAAAATAATTTTATTTACGCTAGCAATGAGCATATGAAACAGGCGTCGTCAACTGGTTGTTCTCTGAGTAAAGCAGAGAATAACTTCGCTCGCTGCTCGCACTGAATCATCTACTGTGCATTGCGTGACCTTTAACTATTTCTCTTTAAGGGGAGTTGAAACAGTCTTCCCCTCCCCCATTTTCATGTTTTATTGCATATGAGTATTTCGAATCTCCCGCTCATTTTGGTATCTTTCATAGGGGTACGCTAATTGTAAATAGTTTTAAAATATTGTTGAAAGTAATCCTGCGTAGCAGTTTTTAGAGCATTCTGGTACACTCACTTGGTAAAACATCAACAGTTTGTAAATATTAATGTTAGCAAACAGATTTTTTTTTTTTTTTTTTTTTTTTATTTTGATCGGAAAGTTTTACTTTAGCTTATTTCCTTCGTGTGAGATTTTCGAAATACTGTGAAGTTGTGCTTGGAAAATTAGGTTACATTTTTTTTAATATAATGTTTGAAAGCAATTTTTGAAGAAATAAGATTGTCTGTACAAATGTCACATTATCTCAGAAATTAATTGAGAATAAGAGCTGGAATTTTTACCACACATTTGTACTTAAATATGCTTTATTTTAACGAAAAATTTTTATATAAATTGATTAGTTTTTAAATTTTAAAATCATCGTTTTTCAATAACATTTAAGAACTTCATTAAAAATCATACCTTTTCTTCTAATCAAAAGAAGTATTCTTTTTTCATCAATCAACAGTAAAAGTATTGCTGAATATGCTTTAATGATTTCAGCGCATTGTCTTAAACAGTTACTGGGATAATGGGGCAAACTTTGACGTTGGCAAGATAGGGCATTTTGACTCCCCTTAAGTTCAAAGATGCAAACAAAACTACTGACGAGGGAGCGTATCATTCAGTGACTATGGGCGAACTACAACTTTTTCGCTTAACATGTCATTTCTTCCTCCACATAAAATAGTTAATTTCAGATCGTAATTTGTGATTTTGATTAAAATATCGTATCTTAAATAAAATTACATGAAAAATAAATGTATATCTTGAATTTTCTCTAATTAGCCCCTGAAGACATTTATTCTGCATAAATTTTGCGGAATTTTGCATACTGGTAAACCATAAGAGATAGACAAAAACTTACTTCACAAAAAGTGTAGAGCTCGTTAAAATACACAATTTATGTTATATCCATTCTTTTCCTGAGGTTAACTGCTTTTGAGATATTCCTTGTTATTGTTTTCAGTTTTAAAATTGTTATACTTTTCTTATGCGGAAATTTGTCAACTGCTGGTCATACAAACACAGGAACTACAATCACATGGCAACCAGCTTTTAAAACATTTGACTATCGATTTAGCGCAGTGTACTTCCTTATTCTCTTCTACTTACAAGAAAGCAACTATAAGAACATTTTGCCAAATTTTTTCTCGAGTAGCATGAAGTAAATAGAAGAATAAGCTTTTAAATAATAATTTGTTGCACAGACGTAGAGAAAGTCACGTGAATGGAATAAATGAGATTTTTCTATGAGCTCATGCAAAAAGTACGTAGCATGAAGGCTAAGCAGTCTTCTCTTACATACCATTATGTACGACATCACTTATAGCCAATACTATTATTAACAGAAAATAAATAGATAAATAAGTGTGTACGAATAATTTTTGTAGTAGTAGTAGTAGAAGCATTTGGATAGGTAGAGTCACATTGAAAAATTCAATGCCACAGCCGGGATTTGAACCACGGATCTCCCGAGCTCAAGCCGGTCTCCCAACCACTTAGGTACCGTGTTAACATGCCGGCGTAGCATCCACTCCTATCCTACACACCACTTGTGTGAAAAAACAAATAAATCGGTAGTAGTATTTATTTAGTTTACTCGTTATGCCAAAGAACATAAGGTATTTTACAAACTGTCACATTGTATTTTATTATTTTTTTTCAAAAACGTCTTAACGTTAATATATTCTGAAATAATGGTAATGAAATCTTATTGTTAATTGGTTTCAGAATCAATCGTAGGACTTGCATTTAATGTCACAGTAATAAACATTTACATTGGTTTCAGAGCTAATATAATGCATTTAAAAAGTGCAATTTACTTTGTTATCCACTGCAAATTGTATATAAGCCACAAGATAAATAATTTTGTAATGCCTTATTTAAAAGCTGCTTTTGAGAAAAGAACACATATGAGAGTCATTTTAAGTAAGAACTGTTCCACCCTAGTACAAGAAATATTTTATTTATGAACGAACATAACTTTTAAAGGAAATGAAAGTATGAACATTATTTTATTTTCCTACGTAATCAGCATTAGTAATTTATAGAATAGATGTGAAAATGAATTTTATGAGGTAGAGAAGTGGTGTGATTTTTACAGACAAGATTTTCTCTCTACTTCTCGCCTTTTCTCCTATTCTATTTTGTAGTTTTCTTCTGTGATCTTTTCTTCAGTTGTGCATGTTCCCATCATCTGTGTCGGCAGAGGTAACCGGTATGTGTTTCTTTGTGGCAGAGTGAACCGTGCCGAATAATATGAGGTTAGCCACTGTCAGCCCTGACTGGCTAATCACTTGTGCGTGTGTACTCGAGTTGAAAGTGGGTACGTGAAATATGAAAAGGCTGTCAATATGAGGGACCACGTGGCCAGATGTTGGGCAAGGTGTGTATCGCTTCACACTTCATTTCTTTTCTTTGCCTTCCAGCGCGGCGATCAACATTTTTCTCCAACCTTTTCGTTTCAAGAAAACTAATATAATGAAACTGTAAATAATAATAATAATAATAATAATAATAATAATAATAATAATAATAATAATAACAACATTCGCTGTGGCTGAGTGGTTAGACCGCTCGCCTCCCACCTAGGCGAACCCAGCTCGATCCTTTGTGCTCGTATGTGGGATTTGTGGTGGCTGGGTGGGTTTTCTCCGGGTCCTCCGGTTTCCCCCGCCACTCATTCCACCAAGTGATTCATGATCACCTTTCCTATCACCCATTTCCCTTGTATTTCAAAACATCCACTTCCTCACACTCAGCTTGAATGAAGATTTCCCACATGAAAAAGGATTATCCCGAAAATGGTTAATCCGTAAAAAAATGGGTTTAACTAAGGCTGTGTTTTGACGAGATGTATATTTTCGTGTAGTAAGTTTTAATCTAATGCAAACGTTATCCAGAATTAATAGGAATTCAGATATTATTTTATAAAAAGTAAAACTATACATTACATTTGTCATAAAAATGTGTTAAACATTCGATATTTTAATAGAAATCTGTGCAGCCATTTTTGAGAAAATCTAAATTATCGGAAAATGTTCCACGTAAAGATAGCTGAAGGTGGCCAGATTTTCTTGAAAATCTTTGTGTCGCATATTTAAAGGATACAGATCTTAAATATCAAGTTGAATATTTAATGCACTCTTCGTTTTTAAGTTGCACACACATACACACACGGACACATGTACATATCATAAAAATAATATCACAAAATTATTCAGAATGTGTATGAATATTGTTTTTAATTTTTACAGATACATAACCTTAAGCTAATTTTATTAAAAAACTTCTTTTGGTGCAGCTTTCATATTTTAAACAGCATTTCAGAATTATGTTACTTATTGGGCTGAAGAGTATTTTCCTTAGAAGTAAACTTTTAAAATTAAGCATATTCCTAAAATTCCTTTAGCTCAATTATCATTTTTAAGCTTTGGAAAAAAAAAAAGACTTTAATAAAACACTGATGAACTTGGTAATTAATTATTCTTTTACACAAGCCAGGTGTAGGATAGCCTTGAAAAGGCAGAATCCGACTAAAAAATTCGAATCCAGGCTATGACTTCTTTCCAAGAGCTTGAATGTGCCAAGTGGCTCAACAGCGCGTTTTTCGCGTGTGCAGATAACCCTTCGGGCTTTATGAAATTGCAGAACTCCACGGGGTAAATCCAAGCATAAGCCGGTTGGTGGCGGTGCAAGAACCAATGTCACTCTCGTTCCTCCTATTGCATATCAGCGTACATTTTAAAGGAATGAGAGGCGGTTCCTAGACTTGTACTAGAGTCTGTGATTATATACAAAACAGCGTAACCCCACGGAGAAAATTAACATGCTTTCCACTTCAATTACAGAGCCTTTATATTTTAGAGAATGAAGTCACATTTAGATTCACAAATAATTAACAAATCTATTTCACCAATCAGTATTCGTCAATAACTAGTTTTGTAATTGTGTAACACGATGTTCTTACTTAATATTAGAGACTAAAACGCACTACAGGTTTAAATAAAAACATATCGCAGTAACAGTGGCTATCAGGTAGGCTAATAAGGCCATATGATTGCTTTTAGTTTAACGAACGATTCACATAGGTACAAACCGCTCACCAAAGCGCATTACTGACTTTATTTACATAATGTGATTTCGCGTATAAGAACAACACAACAAGCAAAAAGTTCTTGTCGTTTCCGTGGTGTAGTGGTTATCACATCCGCCTAACACGCGGAAGGTCCCCGGTTCGATCCCGGGCGGAAACATGTCTTTTTATGTCAGCTTATCTGCTGTGTTTCGCTGATGTAAGAAATAAAAATGTATGAAAATACTTTCATAGATCATTAGAAGTAGAAAAAGAAGTTGTATACGGTTCATTCATGCTTTGCATACTTTTCTCAAAATATTTCTGAACTTTTTGTTGTGAATTCAGCGTTTCACCGATGACTATCTTACGCAAATGTTAAAGAAATCGGTGTCGAGTTTCTTTAAATTTGTGGATTTTATTTTATTTTGTGGATTAACTTAGTATAGTTATTTAGACTTTCATAACTGGCTTTTCTCCTTATTAAGTCCAGGATATTCATTACTGATATATAACAGTTAACAAATGAAGGTAGAGCTTCACAGTTTGGAATGTCAAACAGAAAAAGAAACTATTTTAATTTTACTTTATGTTCTGTAGAGCGTTGATTATCTTGCGTTGAAAGCTAAAAACCTGTCAATGATCTTTCAGCTTTGATATTTTATTTTCATTCGTTAACTGTTATATATCAGAAATGAAAACCCTGGGGTTGATAAAGAGGAGCGCTAGTTATGAAAGTTTAAATTACTATATTGAGTTTATCCACGAATTTAAATAAACTTGACACGGATTTTTTTTTTTAACATTTAAAATAAAATTATCAGCGAAACGCTAAATGCACATCAAACGTTCAGATAATACTACGAGAAAAGTATGGGCCGTCTAAAACTTTTGTTCAACTTTTAGTATACTCAACCAAAGGATTTTAATGTGATTTTATCAGAGAAACACTAGATAAGCTAACATAAAAGGTAACGTTTCCGTCCGGGATCGAACCGGGGACCTTCCGCGTGTTAGGCGGACGTAATAACCGCTACACCACGGAAACGAAAAGAATAAATGTGTTCTCTTTTAGCATTCAAAGAGGATCTCTATGAATAGAGATTGGCCAGGGATGACACCCGTTCTTATGAAATTGTATACCCTGCTGGAAATACGTGTTTATTCTATACATGCACGATAAACTTCTTTTCCATGGACACTTTAGTACAACAAATACAACTTATATCCTTCCTCGAGTACACCCTGAACGCCATTTTGCCCCATAATTTCTAAAGTCTTTAAAATCTAGAATTGTAATCGGTTTTCCGAATAAAACAGTTCTAGCTCATTTTTACACGTTGAGTTTTTTACTTTCTCTTGCCCCGTATGTACAATGTAAGTATTGCATTCCACCCAAAAATTCGATGTCGAGATTTCACCGGAAATACATGTTTTAGGACCTCGTGAATCCAAAAAAAGTATTTCCAGAAAAAGGTCCGTGTGCGTGTGAACACGATAACTCAAAAACGAAAAGTAGCTAAAATACCAAACTTGGTATTTAAGTTCAGTATCTTCCAGGGATGGGACACGAAGATTTTGAGAAAAATCCCCCACCCCAAACTACCCTTTACATGGAACTTTTTTCGAAAATTTTGATTTTCTTAAAAATGGCTCTAACGATTTTGATTAAAATATCGTATATTAAAGACATTTACCTGATAAATAAAATGTATATCTTGAATTTTCTGGGAATAGCTTCTAAAGACCAGTTTATTCTGGATGAATTTTGCTTAATTTGGCATAACTAATAAACCGTAAGAGATAGACAAAAACTTACTATACAAAAAATGTAGGCCTTGTTAAAATACACAATTTACGTCATGTACCTTTTTTTCGTGGAGCTTACCGTTTTCGAGGTATTCATTGTTATTGGTTTCAGTTGTGAAGTACTTATACTTTTCTCAGATGGGAGTGTCCGTTTTTCTTTTGTTCTACTCCTGGCCAAGAAAAGAAGCGATTTGTAATGACCATCACATAATGACAGCTTTTAAAACATTTGACTATTGATTTAGCCTAGTGTATTCCCTTATTTTCTTCCTACTTATAAGGAACTAAGTAATAAGAACATTGTGCTGAATACCTCGATTAACAAGGTGCAGAAAGAAGAATAATCTTATGTAAGAAGTTTGTAGAACGGCTAGAGAAAGTCATGTGAGTGTAACACATAAGATTTTTTTTAAATAATACTGATAACTGGATGAAACAATCCTAGCTCATTTTTAACCATTGAGGTTTCTTGAATATAACTGGTAAAACTGAATCAAACTGTTTAGAGCTGATAAAGGGAAGTCCCGTGAGATCTGTACTGTCGACCAGAGTTACTAATTTTACTTGCGCAAATCTTGAAATCTGTATTTATTTGCGTTACGATATTTTCTATTACTTCATGACACAACTTCTTATATTTCAGAAAACAGTTAATTTTACTTGAATTGTGTAAGACAGACGGAATGGCACTAATGGGAATATTTTTACAACTCTGTGAGAAAACTAAATTCAAACGATGCGGTAAACAATGAAACATTATAATCTGTCTTCCTGTCTGATGTCTTTCACTTTCGTCTGTAAGCCATTTAAGTGACCAGATATCATACTTGAAGGATCGCGACTCTGAGGTATTACTTTATTGCGGTAATTGAATTGCCTGTAATGGATTACTAATATTTTAAACAGTGCTTGTGCAATATGATCCGTACTCAAGTCACAAAAGCCTAACAAATTCTCCATTAATTTCGTACTTGAAGTCACAAACCTCAAAACAATAGAGCACTAGCAGTTTTGGGAGACATCAGTTGTATCGTCAACTTGTACAGAAACAGAAAAAAGGAAGCTCCGCACAGTTATATAGAATAACTGCTCAACGTGATCTTGAACGGTAATTGAAAACACTGTGGCAATGGGGTAGAACAGGCTTATACAATAAGGATTTGCTGCAGTGTGAAAATACGAGACTTTTTGCCAAATATTTGCTTTATTCTTGTATGCAGGAGTGGGAGAAATGACTATGTGTATGTATGTGAGGTGAGTGAGTGAGAGAGAGAGAGAGGCAGACAGAAAGAGAGTGAGAAAAGATTGCTAGAGCGGTAGAAAAGAGGCTAGTAGAATGATCAGCGGAAAAGATGAGCGAAGCCCAGCGCGCGCCTGTCACTTCACGAGGAATTTTTGATAGGGTATTTTGTGAATTAGTAGTATAAAATACAAATAAATTTATTAAAATTAGTTGTTTACTAATCGGAATTGCTCAGGCAGTTTCGTCTGTGGCCCGAATTCGAGAAGTCGCGGCTTCATTTTCAGAGGCCGCCTTACCTGACCCATAAAGGGTTTCCTCACGTCGACAGGCGAATGCTGGGTAGGTTTCTTTCATCCTCCTCAAACTCCCTGTTCCTCCAAGTCACGTTTATTGTCATTACATTCATCCTTCATCCCATTAGTTTCTTTCAGGGTTGGAAGTGTCAGCGATGGTGTTCGGTGCGGCGTGGTAGGGAAAAAGGATGCTCTATCTTCGTCCCGCGACTTTGGCTGGTTGCCGGGATGAGCACCGCTCCTGGCGTGGACGTTGGACCTATATGGGGCGGGTACCTTGGTCTACCTGTCCGTCTGTCAGGTAGCTGCAATTTGAAAACTGTAAGGACCCAGTGATTACAGTGTTTTCGCTCCTGGTTCCAGTCTCCCGGTGTATCTTCTAACCTAATCCTTCACTCCATCCTGAGGTCACCCCGTCGTGAGGTTGTGGGGCGTAGATACAATGACCTCAGGTATGGTGCGAATCCCTTTCGACCGAATCCTATCCTATATCCTGTTTTAACAAAAATTAAACTGGGTTAACAAAGCTATCAAGAGCTGCACACAGTATGGGTGCTGAAGTTCAAGAATTAAGTGTCTTACTTTTTTATCATTCATACGTTACAAAATTCTTATTAAAAGAATACATAAATGCGCAACAATATTTCTGAATCTATGTTGAAATAAAAATATGTGTTTCCGCCCGGGATCGAACCGGGGACCTTCCGCGTGTTAGGCGGATGTGATAACCACTACACCACGGAAACCACGAAGATCACGTATTATATGCTTATATAAGTTTGTAGTGTAGTTGCCGTGTGTGTAATTCTGGTTGCCACAGTGACTTGACCTAATTAATGCGCATGCTCTGAATACATTTATCTCGGCTAGCGACATCCAAGTTCATCTTTGTTTGACTATACAGCGATTTGAGTTAGGTGGCAAGTTAACTGACAAAGCGGTGAAATAAGGCTATACTTTTCTATAATGTAATGAAACCAGGCATCATTTAATGAGAAGATGGCCATATAGACTAGCTAAAGCCGCCGTACAACAACGAGAACGGAAATAGAGAAGAAACTATCTGTATGTTCAATTCTGCAACAAACTATTCTTATAAAAGCTTATTCTTTCATCTCGGTTAGGAGAAGCTAGCCGGATAAGATGTTATTCACTAAGTTTTCCATTAACCTGAGAAGACGAATGTCATGTGACGCTAATCTCCATGCTCCTGTGATCACTTGAGTACCATTCCATCGACTTTATTTAGATTCGATATTACGCTCTAATTTAAGGCACTTTAAACTACCAAAAAATACAGAATATATATTTTCATGAAATCTCGGTATCGAAGTTGTTGGTGGAATGCAATACCTTCTCTGTATGCTATGCATATATCTATAGAATTATAATCAACAATACATATATATGAAACGTAGTTAAATTTGGAATATTAAAGTTTGAACTGGTGTATTAATATTTCAAATGAAGACACCGAAATGTTTGGATTTTTCTATATAATTGCACAGAAACATCGCCTAAGCCTGTTCCTTAAAAATGCTTATTTCGATGAAATGTTCAGATTTTTAAGGTAACTTCAGATTTATTTTTGTGCTAAAATAAGTTTCCTATGAAGTAAAAGAGTAAAATTCAGCGTATATCACTAGTTCTTTTTGTTCAAATATTAATTTTAAACTTTGTACAAAAGAACGCGAATAAAACAATGATAAACAAACCGTGTGTAGGATAGGTTTGAAAAAGCACAATCTGACTGAAAAATTCAAACTCAGGATCTGAATATTATTTTTCAGTCCGATTCCACATTCAAGAGTTTGACTGTATAAAGCAAGTAGCTTAATGCACGTGGAATTTTAATCAACATGTATGTTGCAAAATATTCTAAAATATTATAACCTAGAAAACAATTTCATAATTCGCACATAATAAGTGATGTTAAAAGATGCCTTTCACATGACTTTCTCTAGCTGTTCCGCAAACAAACATTTTATTAAAACGATTAATCATTTATATACATCATGCTAATCAAGATAAACATAGCGAAAATTAGTCTTATTTCGTGCTTCCTTGTAAGTTGAAGGGAAATTAGCGAATGCACTGGCTAAAGCAATAGTCTCGTAATTTAATAGCTGGTCACTATAGGAAACAAGTGAAATTCCATTCTCTTTGCTTGCCAGTAAACAAACAAGAAACGAGAAGAAAGATGTTTGAGAAAAGTTTCAAGAGTATTAAATTGAAACCAATAATCTGGAATATCTCGAAAACGGTTAACACTACAAAAATAGATATAAATTTATTTATATATATTTTTTATATGTAAATAATTTGAATGTTCTTATAATATCTGCACTAAATTTTTGTCTAACTCTTATGGTTTGCCGGTTATACAAAAGTCACCCAGAATGAAGATGTCTTCAGAGGCTATTCCCAGGAAATTCAAGATAGACATTTTGTTTTTCATAAAATATATTAAACATATTATTTTAATCAAAATCGGCAGAGCCATTTTTGAGAAAATCAAGATCCATGTAGAGGGTAGTTGGGATTGGGAGCACTTTCTTGAAAATCTTCATATCGCATCCTTGAAAGATACCAACCTTAGATACCAGGTTCCGACTTTTGTTTTTGAGCTATGCTGTCCAAAGGCACACGCGCGCGCGCGCGCACACACACACACACACTCACACATGTTTCTAAAAGTGTTTTTTTTAATTAGGGGCTTAGAAACATGTATTTACGGTGAGATATCGTTATCAAATTATTGGGTGCAATACAATACCTTTTCTATACATTATGTGCATACTATGTGTAGAGAAAGTAATACAAATTTAAAACACGTGCGAAAAATATATATGCAATAAAACTCGTAGTAATACTTGATTCTAAAGCTTCTCTGTCTGTGTGTACTAGAGAGAGAGAGAGAGAGAGAGAGAGAGAGAGAGAGAGAGAGAGAGAGAGAGAACTCAGGAATGCTGAAATGTGTAATAATTACCTTGATGGAACGTTATTTTAATCACGGTATAATGTACTTATGTTATTTTAATAATCTAGTTTTCACTCCTTATAAATAATACCTATTAATATAATTTACGATTCATACCCGGGATATGGAGGGCTTTATGCGCCACTCGGGCTGCTGTTACAACTAAGGCAGTGACAGATCACATGTTTGTTTTTGTCTTAACGAAGGATTCATATGCACTAGGTACAACACCGCTCTTCAAAGCAGACAACTGACCTATTTACGTAATGTGAATACGTCGCCGACTAACTCAAGGATCAAGACATTAGTTTTCGTCGTTTCCGTGGTGTAGTGGTTATCACATCCGCCTAACACCCGGAAGGTACCCAGTTCGATCCCGGGCGGCAACGTTACTTTTTACTTTCTCTATAAGCACTATGTACATAGTGTATAGAGAAGGTATTGCACTCCACCAAAAAATTCGATGCCGAGATTTCACCGGAAATATATGTTTTAGGGTTCCCTGTATCCAAAAAAAGTGTTTTCAGAAAAAGGTCTGTGCCTGCGTGTGTGAACACAATAACTCAAAAACGAAAAGTCGGTAAAATGCCAAACTTGGTATTTAAGTTTAGTATCTTCCAGGGATGCGACACGAAGATTTTGAGAAAAATCCCCCCATCCCAAACTACCCTTTACATGGAACTTTTTTCGAAAATTTTGAATTTCCCAAAAATGGCTCTAACGATTTTAATTAAAATATCATATATTAAAGACATTTATCTGACAAATAAAATGTATATCTTGAATTTTCTGGGAATAGCCTCTGAAGACCACTTTATTCTGGTTAAATTTTACGGACTTTTAAATAACTGCTAAACCGTAAGAGATGGACAAAAACTTACTACACAAACAATGTAGAGCACGTTAAAACACACAATTTTTGTTATATACATTTTTTTCGTGGAGTTCATCGTTTTTGAGACATTCCTTGTTTTTTGTTTCTGCTGTGAAAAACTTACTTTTCTCATACAGGAATTTGCCAACTGCTGTCCATACAAACAAAGGAACTTCAGTGACATAGCAACCAGCGTTTGACTATCACTTCAGCCTATGGTACTTTCTTATTTCGCTTCTACTTACAAGGGAGCAAGTAATAAGACTATTTCTTTTAATTTTTTCTGATTAGCATGAAGTAAATAGAAGTATAAGCTTTTTAAGAATAATTTGTTGCAGTGATGTAGAGAAAGTCATGTGAATGGTAGACATCAGGTATTTATGTTATCTTGTCCACTGTGTTTCGTTGATGTTAAAAATAAAATCACGTGAGAATGCTTTTGTTTAGCACTAGACGTTGAGCAAAAGTTATAGGCGGCTCGTTCATGTGTTGCTTTCTTTTCTCATAGTTTTATCTGTTACCTTTGATGTGTATTCAGCGTTTCGTTGATGACTTTATATTACATAATGTTAAAGAAATCGGAGTAGAATGTATTTAAACTGGTGCATTAATTCAATATGTTCCTTAAATCTTAGAAAACGCGCTCCCCTTTGTCAAGACCAGCATTTTGATTCCTGATAACAGTCAACTGATGAAAGTAGAGCTTCACAGTTTGGAGAGTTACAACAGAAAAATAAAATATTTCTATTTTACCTTATTTTCTGTAGGCCATTGATTCTTCTCGTTCAAAGATACAAATCTGTCAATAATATGCTCTAAAAAGTTATTTTTTTCTTGCAGCTCTCAGAGAAGACCTCTATGAATAGAAATATAGACCAGGGATAACAACCGTGTTTGTGAAAATATGTTTTTTATCTCTTTCAGGCACGAGAAACTTCTTTTCATGAACACTCTAGTGGATGGCAGAAATACTGCAAGCAATCAAAACTTGTGTACTTCCTGGAATACACTTTGGACGCCATGTTGTCACATAATTTCTACAGCCTTTAAAACACTTATCATTGTAATAGGTTTATCGAAAAAAACAGTTCTAGCTCATTTTTTACACGTTCAGAATTTTTAAAATAACTGGTAACACTAAATCAAACCTGTAGAGCAGATGAAGGAAAATTCATCGAATATTCCTTGAGGGTTGTTTTTTTAAACGCTTAACGTCTTTTAACCTGGTCATATCAGACGATGAATGAAATTGGTGAAATGATGCGCAAATGTATTCGGGGTTCATGGAGCTTAAATTTCTCGACATTCATCTTCTCAGGAATAAAATCCCGAATAAAATCTTATGCGGGTAACTCACTCTAAGCGAGATTCGAAATTGCGACCTGTTGCATATGAGGCAGACACGCCATGCTTGAGGTTTCTACTACTTACTAAAGTTAACAATGCGCAAATCTTGAAAACTATTATTTTTTTGCGATTGGGTATTTTCTATTTTTATGGTACAAATACTTGTGTCTAGAAATCAGTTACGTTTACTTGAATTGTGGAATTGTGTAAGAAAAATGGAATACAGCTTATGTTTGCAAAAAGGAGATTTGGCAGTTGGGAATATTTTTACAACTTGGACAAAACTAAATTCAAACAGTGCGTTAAACAATGAAATAAAATAATCGGAGGAACTTTGACTTTTTCTTTTGTGTGTAAGCCATTAAAGTAACCGGACATCATACTTGCACCATCATAACTCTGGCATATTAGTTTATTATGATAAATTAATTGCGATGGTGCTCGGTGCGCGAGGCAGGGAAAAACGATGCTCAAAATTACTATCTCCGTCTCCTAATTTTAGCTGGTTTCGGGATGTTAACAGCTCCCGTCCCTGCTCTTCTTGTCCGTCTGTCGGAGTGCTTCAATCTGAAAACTAACTACTCTCCTGGTTCCCGCCGCCCGGTGTATCCTCAAAGCTAATTCCTCCCTCCCTCAAAGGAGCTCCCACGTGGAGCTTATGTACAATAACCTCAGGTTCGGTGCCAAATTCCCTCCAACCGTATCCTATAACATGTTTTAACATTTAACTTGGGTTAACAAAGCTATGAGAGCTGCACACAGTAGAGGTGCTGAAGTTCCAGAATTAAGCATATTACTTCTATTTTTGTCATCCATACGTTACAAATTCTTACTAAAAGAATACGTAAATCCGCAAAAATACATCAACATTTATGCTGAAATAAAAATATGTTTCCGCCCGGGATCGAACCGGGGACCTTCCGCGTGTTATGCGGATGTGATAACCACTACACCACGGAAACCACGCTCCATGAGCTTACATAAGGTTGCACTGTAGCGGCTGAGTGTTTAATTCTGGTTGCCAATGACTTGACCTAGTTAAAGCGCATGTTCTGAATTCATTTTTCACGGATGGCAACATCCGAATTCATCATCGTTTAGCAATACCGCGATTTGTGTTAACTGACTCATG
This sequence comes from Hymenopus coronatus, assembly GCA_030762935.1. NCBI lineage: Eukaryota > Metazoa > Arthropoda > Insecta > Mantodea > Hymenopodidae > Hymenopus > Hymenopus coronatus. Next base: position 122,497,565 of record CM060886.1, read on the forward strand.
ATTACTAGTTACTCTGGGATTTGAGCCAAAAAATAAAGAAACAAAATGTTGATGTTCCGTTCGTATGACTTTCTCTATATCTCGATAACTAATTATTGTTACCAAGCTTATTCTTCTATCGACTTCATGCTAATGGAGATAACATTAGCAGAAATGCTCTTAGTTCTTGCTTTCTGGTAAGTAGAATGTTTTTTTCGGGGTTCCCAGGCAAATGTTGTCTTGGGTTCTTTCATCTCCAATGTCCTGTCCTTCAATGTCGTGTATATTTTCATTACAATCGTCCTTCATCCCGTTGGTTTCTCTCAGAGTTGGAAGAGATGGTGCTCGGTGCGGCGTGATAGGGTATAATGATGCTCAACGTGACTATCTCCATCCCCTGATTTAGCTAGTAGACAGTATGATGACCACTCTTGTCGGTGGTGTTAGACCCATTGTGGGGTCGGGACCCCGGTCTGACTGTCTGTCGGGGTGCTTCAATCTGAAGACTGTACTGCGGTCGCTCAAAAAGCAACTCTAACATTCAATCTAAACCCATGTCGTTGGTATAGCAAAAGAAAAGCCCGTGTGCAAGCAAACGAGTTCCTATACTTGGTAATCGAAATTCAAAGCGAGCAAGCCAACCTAAATACATCCATAGTTGGCGCTATCCGTGCTTGGGTAGCAGCCTAATGCTTTTTTAAAAACTTCCACTGCGCGCTATATGCCCTTCTTGCTAGCAAACATGTTCAAGGTCGCGGACTTTGTTTATTTCACGCCAGGCGCAAGGTAATCGCGTACGAGAGCAATAGGTATTCTATGCTCTCGTTTCGCGGCGCGCTTCCGCTCGACCCAGATAACCAGTTTAAACTCGTCATTCCTGCAGCAATGCCGCCAGCGAGAAGACGTTACTATGGCAGACGGCGAAATATCGATACTATAACACATGCAATTGAAAATAATTTGCAAACTGATCGATACCACTGCATTAAACTTTGGACTGTTCCAGACTCTGGCACATTACTAGATACTGTTTTCGCTCCTGGTTCCGGCAGCCCGGTGTATCCTCTCACCTTACCCCATCCATACGTTACCCCCATCCTAATCATCCATACGTTACAAATATTCATTTAAAGAATACATAATTGCACCGAATACTTCAGCATATGCTGAAATAAAAATGTTTGTTTCCGCCCGGGATCGAACCGGGGACCTTCCGCATATTAGGCGGATGTGATAACCACTACACTACGGAAACCACGTTGCATGTATTTAAATAATATTGCAATGTAAATGCTGTATATGTAATTCTGGTTGCCACAGTGACCTGACCTAATTAGTGCGCATGCTCTGAATACATTTATTAAGGATAGCCATTTCCAAGTTCACCTTTGTTTGTCTAAACACCGCGATTTGTGTTAAGTGACAGGTTAACTGACTCGTGATTACAGTGTACTCTGGGACTCGAGCCAGAAAATAAATAAATAAAGAAAAAAAAAAGCCACACGAATGGAAGCGGTGAAATAAGGTTACACTTTTCTATATGTGTAATGAAACAAGACAGCATTTAATGAATATAGACAAGCTAAAGCCTTTGTGCAATCGTAGAAACTACCAGAGAAGGAACTATCTTATGCTTTCAATTCACATGACTTTCTCTAACTATTCTGCAATAAGCTATTCCTGCAAAAGCTTGTTCTTTTATTTCGATTATGGGGGAGTTAGTAGGTTTATTATATTATTTTTTTGCCGGAGTTTTATACTGAGAACACGAATGTCATGTAACTCTAATCTCCATGTGCCCCGAGTTCATTTGAGTATCATTTAATCGGTCTTATTCATCCTCCTGTCACCTATCAAGTTAATTTCCAGTGAAATCTCGGTATCGAATTTTTAGATGGAATACAGTACCCTCTCAATTATGCATATAGTCCGCGTAGAGAAACAAAAAATGATATCTCTAGAATTAAGTTTAAATTATATACTAAATTTGGTCACATTTGGTATATTAAACCTTGATCGATGTATTAACATTTCAAATAAAGTAACCGAAAATTTTGGTATTTCCTTTTTAATTTCACAGACACATCGCCTAAGCTTATTCCATTGAAAATGCTTATTTTGATGAAATTTTCAGATTTATTTTATTTATTACGCTAAAAATAATTTTCTTACGAAGTAGAGAGTAAAATTAAGCGTATACCTACAGTTCTTTTTGTTCAATTATAATTTTTAAATTTTGTAAAAATGGCCAAATCACTAACAAGAGCTTGGTAACTAATTATTCTTTGATGCAAGCCAAATGTAGGAAGGTTTGAAAAGACAGGACATGATTGAAACATTCAAACCTAGGTTATGCGTTTTATTTTTCTGTCTGATTCCACCTTTCCAACGGTATGATGATATAAACAGGTAGCTTTACGCACGGGGAGTTTTAATCAGCATGTATGTTACAAAATATTTTAAAATATTACAATCTAGAAAATATCATAATTCACGTGTAATAACTGATATTAATATTTTTTTTTTCTCAAAATAACACTTTAAAAGCTTGTAGCAATGCTTCCGATGCTTGTGTGTGAGAGAGAAAGATAGAAATAAAGCTCAGGAAAGTTGAAATGTGTAGTAACGACCTCTATTAAGGGTTCTTATAATCACCATATAATGTATGTTATTTATTTTGAATAACCCAGTTTTCTCTCTTTCTAAATAGTATCTATTAACATAATTTACGGTTTTGATCAGGATGTGGTGGGCTTTATGCACAAACTAGCGGCTGCTGCTTCAACTAGGGTAGTGACAGGGTCGCAGAGGCTAACAAGACCGTATGTTTTTTTTTTTTTTTTGTTTTAACAAACGATTTACCCAACACGGTCACCAATGCTCAGTATTGACCTATTTTATTTGAATACGTCGCGATCAAAGTGTAGGCTCAAGACTGTCACTCTCGTTGTTTCCGTGGTGTAGTGGTTATCACATCCGCCTAACACGCGGAAGGTCCCCGGTTCGATCCCGGGCGGAAACATGTCTTTTTATTATGTTAGCTTGTCTACTGTGTTTCGCTGATAATAATAAAATTATGTTAAAATACTTTCGTAGGGCATTAGAAGTTGAACAAAAGTTAGAGACATATTTTTCTCATAGTGTTATCTGACAATTTTGATGTGAATTCGGCGTTTCGCTGATGCCATCTTAAATGTCGGTGTCGAGTTTGTTTAAAGTCGTGGATTAACTCAGTGTGGTCCTTTAAACTTTCACAGCTAGCGCTGCGCTTTATTAAGCCCAGGATTTTCATTCCTTATATATAACAGTTCACAGATTAAGATAGAGCTTCACAGTTTGGAATGTCAAACAGAAAAACAAAATATTTCAATTTTACTTTATTTTCTGTAGGCCGTTGATTCTCTTGTATTAAAAGCTGAAAATCTGTCAATGATCTTTTAGCTTTGATCTTTTATCTTCATCTGTTAACTGTTTTATATCAGAAATAAAAATCCTGGGCGTAATAAAGAGGAGTGCTAGTTTAAAGAACCATACTGAGTTAATCCACGAATTTAAATAAACTCGACACCGATTTCTTTAACATTTAAGATAAAGTCATCAGTGAAACGCTGAATGCACATCAAACGTTCATATAATTCTACGAGAAAAGTATGCAGCACACGAATGAGCTGTCTAAAATGTTTGTTCAACTTCTAATACTCTAGCAAATTTTAACAGTATTTTAACTTTAACATCAGCAAAACACAGTAGTTAAGCTAACATTAGAAATCATGCTTCCGCCCGTGATCGAACCGGTGACCTTTCGCGGGTAGGCGAATGTGATAACCACTACACCACAGAAACAACAGGAACAGGTGCTTCCAAAGAAGATCTCTATGAATAGAAACACTGGCCAGGGATGACAACCGTTGTTATGAAATTGTATATATGCGTGTTTATCCTATACATGCACGATAAACTTCTTTCCATGGACGCTCTAGTGGAAGGTAGAGATACTGCAAACACAACTCCTGGAACACACCCTGAACGCCATTTTATCCCATCATTAAAATCTATCATTGCAATCGGTTTTCCGGATAAAACAGTTCTAGCTCATTTTTACACGTTGAAAATTTTAAATTCTTGTATTTCAGAAAACAATTACGTTTACTTGAATTGCGGAAGAAAGATAGAATACCACTTATTTTTGCAAAAAAGTGACAGTTGGGAATATTTTTACAACTCTATGAGAAAATTAATCTCAAACGATGCGCTAAACAATGAAATGAAATAACCTGAGGTACCTTGTTTTTTACTTTCGTCTGCAAACTATTTAAGTGACAGGGCATCACACTTGAACCATCTTTGACCCTGAGGTACTAATTTATTGCTATAATTGAATTACCTTAAATGGATTATCTAATACATCAAACAGTGCTTGTGCAATACGATCGGTACTCACGTCATAAACGCCTAAAAAGCACTGCATTAATTTCGCACTTGAAGTTACAAAAATTAAAACAATACATCACTTGCAGTTTTGGAAGATAGCAGTCAAACCGTCAACTTGTACAGAAAATGATTTTGATATGTTGCATTCATATGATTTTCTCTACACACTATTGTTTCAAAATCTAAAAGGAAGTTTCGCAGCAGTTGTATAGAATAACGCCTCAACGTGATCTTCAACGGGAATTGAAAACAGTGTTACAATGGAAACGGGGTAGAATGGGCATATTCAAGAAGGATTTGATGGGTGAAAATACGGGAATTTTAGCCAGATAATAGCTTTTTTCTTGTATGTGAGAGTGAGAGAAAAGATTGTGTGCATCTGTGTGTGTGTAAGAGAGAGAGAGAGAGAGAGAGAGAGAGAGAGAGGGAGAGAATGAGAAAAGATTGTGAGAATGGGAGAAAAGAGGCTGGTAGAATGGTCAGCGGAAAAGACTCACAGCGCGCGCCGTCACTTGACGAGAGATTCTCGTTAGGATATTTTGTGAATTAGTAGTACAAGATACAAATGAATTTCGATTAAAATATTAGTAAAACAAAAAAGAGATACCGAACTCAGGCAGTAACGTCTGTGGCTCGCATTCCGTAGGGTTTGGGTTCAAATCCCAAGAGACGACCACTCTGGCTGGGGATTTTCGCGGCTTCCCTCAGTCACCAAGGTAAATACGTTATTGAATATTGAATACCACGACCCAAATTTCCACCTGCAGTCTAAAACAACACCAAAACTGAAAATAGAGTAATTACAATTGCCCTGCTATATATCCTCAGATAGTAAAAGCAGTAGTCTGGAAGACACTCTTAACCCCAATTGCCTGTCGCGGATCTAAGTGGTAAGAATGGTGTGAAGCCAGCTGAACTTTGCTATGTGGCTACAGGTGGCACTATCTGACCACGGTAGTAGTGCAGCTAGGCTGGACGGCCCTCAAACGTCATCGGGAATGAGACCATAAACTGCTACTGTCCACCACATACCGCAAACGAGGTACTTTACTGAACAATTCTGTCGCGATATGACTGATAATGAGTTGTTAAAAAGGCGTAAAACAAAATAGAATTTATAAAATAAATAAACATATAAATGTGATGAAATTAACTTGCGCTTTAGAATATTTTAATTAGAGTAAAACTGAATCGAATAACAAAGTATATCTCGGAAACGGTTAGCTCTACAAAAAATATATATTGACATAGCTTGTGTGTTTTAATGGCATCTATATTTTTGTGCAGAAATATTCTGTCTGTCTGTTACGGTTTACGAGCTATTCAAAGCCATCAAGGTCTTCAGAAGCTATTCCCAGAAAATTCAAGACAAAATTTTTATTTGTTATGTAAATATCTTTAAATATAGCTATTTAATACAAATTGTTGCAGCCATTTTTGAGAAAATCACACACACACACTGAACTTTTCTAAATATGTTTTGCTTTGCATTCAGGGGTCTCAAAATGTTCAGTGGAATAAAACACCTTCTTCAACTGATATATACATAGTATGCGTAGAGTAAGTAACATTGCTTTAATTTGGCTCTCTGTGTCTATGCATACATGTAAGCTAATATACATACAAGTATTTGCTCTTAATTGTCTTTGAGTCACCGCTGAATACAAATTTAATTCTGTTATAACGATTAATTTCATGAGAACTTACAGAGAGCAGCACGTTAGGTTTTTTTTTTTTTTATTGTCGCTTAACTACAAATGTTTTTTTTCTTTTTTGCGACATAAAAAACAGAACTGTACAACAGTTAATTACAATACAATACAAGTCCGTAGAACACATCACATAAACAGTCATTACAAAGTATGGAAGTCATTACAATGAATTACACACGTATGTACAGTGTATGGGTGATGATAGATAAATGAGGTACTGTATTCCACGCAAAAATTCGATACCGAGATTTGACCGGTAATATAAGTTTTGAGGACCTCTAAAACACTAAATATGTTTAGAAAAAGCTCCTTCTCTGTAAGTTTGAGCATATGCGGAAATAACAAATACCAAAAATTGGTTATATACCAAACTTGTTATTTAAGTATCTTTCAAGGATGCTGCACGAAAATTGTCAAGAAAATCATTTTCATGGAATGTTTTTTTAAATGTTCTATTTTCTATTAAGTTTCTTAAGCGATTTGGTTAAAATGCAGTATATTAAAGATATTTACATGGCAAATAACTACCAATTTATGTCATGTACATATATTTTTGTAGACCTAACTATTTCCGAGTTATTGCCCATATTGGTTTCAACTTTAAAATACTTAAACTTTTCTCAGTCGGCGAGTCTTCCTCTGTTTCATCTATTTTGTTTTACTCCTGGCCATGGAAAGAGAATCGAATTTCAATGACAGTTGAATAGTGACAGCTTTCAAAAGATTTACGATCGCTTTAGCGTAGTTTATTCCCTTATTTCCCTTCTACTTATAAAGAACTAAGCAACGATTGGAATGATGTAAATAAAGGAATAATCTTTTCTAAGAATGGTATGTTTGTAATAGCAGATAGAGAAAGCCATGTGAATGGAACACATCAGATTTTTTAACAGACACTGATAAATGCAAAGTGGGTTGATTAAATATTAACAGGTAGTTCTTATCTTCTTACTGCCATTGTAAGAATGGCGTTTCTAATATACTGCAAACCAAATTTTTTGGATCTATTAAATTAAAACGCATTATTTTGATGGAATGAAATTAATTTAGTTAAATATCAGGTATGACCGACGAAAACTTAACTCCACACAATAAGCAGACAGAATACGATATACTTGTTTTTCTCATTAAGGGAGGGCTAAAACTGAACTCTTAAAATCTGAAACATAGTTCCGCAGCAGGTATATACGAGGTACGTCCAGAAAGTAAGTTCCGTTTCAATTTATCTCCGCTGCAGCGCTGCGATCGCAGTTCCGCACATGCGCGGTAGACTCTCTGTATCTAGGAGAAGAAACGTGCGCCATTTGGAGATCGCTGTCAGCCACATACGCTTTGCTGTGCTTGTTTACAATGTCGGTGTTGATTGAAAATCCCGCCGCTTGTGAAATCAGATCTGTGATTCGTTTTCTGAATGCTAGGAAAGTGAAACCAATTGAAATTTATCTGCAAATTTGTGAAGTTTACGGACAAAATGCGATGAGTGATTCAATGGTGAGAAAATGGGTCCGACAGTTCAATGAAGGACCTAGTGAAGTGCACGATGAAGAATGAAGTGGGCGTCCATCTTTGGTTACAGAAGAATGGTTCACGCGATTGATGACAAGATCCAGGAAAACCGCAAGTTTACAATTAGTGCTCTCGCTATGGAATTTCCCCAAAGCTCACGATCACTAATTCATGAAATTGTTACCAAAAAACTGAAATCTCGTAAACTTTGCTCACGTTGGGTACCAACTTTTTGAAGACACAGGCGGCAAACTTCTATGAAGAAGGTATACAAAAACTTGTGCCACGCTATGACAAATGCCTGCAAAATTTCGGAAGTTATGTGGAAAAGTAGTTTAAGAGTTGTAGAATGTTGTACAATAAATAATTATTCTGTATCTGTACACAATTTAATTTTATTACCAAACCGAACTTACTTTCTGGACGTACCTCGTAGAATAACATCCAACGTGATCCTCAATGGGAATTGAAAACACTATGTTACAGTGACAACGGGCGTATACAAGAAGTATTTGAGGCAGTGTGAAAATAGCAGCAATTTTGGCAGATATTTCATTTTCTCTTTTGCGAGAGTGAGAGAAAAGATTGTGTACATGTAAGAGAGAGAGAGAGAGAGAGAGAGAGAGAGAGAGAGAGAGAAAAAAGGTTGTCAGAATGGTAATCAGAAAAGATAGGGAAGCAGATCGCGCGCCTGCCATGAGAGATTTTCAATAGGGTATTTTATGAATGAGTAGTATAGCCCACAAATAGATTTCTATTAACATTTTAGTTGAAGTGCCACTTCAGTCACTTCACCTGGTGAACCGCCCTTGGTGTAGCAGTCGTAGCATCTTTAATACGTTTAATAATTTCAAAATACAGTGGATAGTATATCTTGTTTACCAATCGGGAGGGCTCTGGTGTTTTCGTCTTTGGCCCGCATTCGAGAAGTCGCGGATTTATTTTAAGAGACCGGCCTACCTGGCCCATGTTTTTTTTCGGGACTTCCCCGGTTCACCAGACGAATGCTGGATAGGTCTCTTTTATCCCCAATTTCCTGTACTTCCAAGACGTGTCGATTGTCATATTCATCCTTTATCCCGTTGGTTTCATTCAAGGTTGTAAGTCCAGTGATGGTGCTTGGTGCGGTGTGGTAGGGAAGAAGGATGCTCAAAGTGACTATCTCCGTGCTCCGACATCGGCTGATAGCCAGGATGATGACAGCTCCTGTCGGGAGCTTTGGACCCTATGTGGGGAGGGTACCCTGGTCAAACTGTCCGTCTGTCGCAGTGCTTCAGTCTGAAGACTGTGGACCCTGTAATTACTGTGACTTCGCTCCTGGTTTCGGCCGCCTGGTGTATCCGTTCCTTCCAAGGGTGCCCTCCCCCATGGGTTGTGGGGCGTAGGAACAATGACTTCAGCTTTGGTGCCGTGTCCCCCACGACCATGTCCTATCCTATATCTTGTTTTAACAATTAAACTCGGTTAATGAAGCTATCAAGAGCTTCACACAGTATAGGTACTTAACTTCAAGAATTAAGTGCCTTACTTTTTATCATTCAACGTTACAAAAACTCCTATCAAAAGAATAAATAAATGAGCAGGAATAAGCATTTATGTTGAAATAAAAAGATATGTTTCCGCCCGGGATCGAACCGGGGACCTTCCGCGTGTTAGGCGGATGTGATAACCACTACACCACGGAAACGACATTGCAATATATAGTCAAATATAACATTGTAGTGTAGATGCTGTGTGTGTAATTCTGGTTGCCACAGTCATTTGACTTAATTAATGCACATGCTCTGAATACATTTATCACGGCTAGCGACATCCAAATGCACCTTTGTTTGACCAATCTATTTAACTGACACGTGATTAATAGTTTACTCTGAGATTCGAGCCAGAAAATACATAAAGAAAGAACATCTATGCCACAGGAATGGAAGTGGCGAAATAAGGTTATACTTTTCTAATATATGTGTAATGAAACCAGACAGCATCTAATGAGAAGATAGGAACATAGACTAGCTAAAGCCATTACACAACAACGGGAATGAACGGAAACAAACAGAGAAGTTTGTTGAAGAACTATTTGAAGTGTTCAATTCACATGACTTTCTCTAACTATTCTGCAACAAACTATTCTTACAAAAGCTTATTCTTTTATCATCGCTAGGGCGAGTTAAGGATAGTGTTTTTCTTTCTTCGGAGTTTTCCTTTATCCTGAGAAGACAAATATCATCCAACTCTAGCCGCCAAGGAATCCGAGATCATGTAGTCGATTTTATTTATCGCTCGATATGGCCAACCAGTTCAAGAGTCATAAAGTACCAAAAATACAAAACATGTGCTTTTATGTTATGTTGGTGTCGAATTTTTAGATGGATTACAGTATCTTTTCTATACACTACGTATATAGTATGTGTAGAGAATGAAAAATGATATCTCTAGAATTAAATTCAAGTTATAAATTCAATTTGGTCAAATTTGGTATATTGTGTATTAAAATTTCAAATGAACATTTCATATGGATTTTTCTTCTTAATTTCACAGAAACATTACATACGTTTATTCCATTAAAAAAACTTATTTTTATGAAATTTGCATGTTTAAATGGAAGCTATATTACTTATTGGGCTAAAAAATAAGTCTCCTATGAAGTAGAGATTTAAAATTCAGCCTTTACTCACAGTTCTTTTATTTCAATTATTAGTTTTAAACTTTGTACAAATGAACGCGAATAATAACATGATAAGCTTGGAACTTAAGTATTCTTTTACACAAGGCTTATGTAGAAACGGTTTGAAAAATCAGAGTCTGACTGAAAAATTCAAACCCAGGATCTGGATATTATTTTTCAGTCCCATTCCACCTTTCCAAGGGCTTGACGATATAAAGCAGGTGGCTTAATGCATGGAGAGTTTTAATGAACATGTATTTTGCAAACTATTCTAAAATATGACAACGTAGAAAACAATTTCACAATCCGTACTTAAGAATTGATGTTGAATGTTACTTTTTAAAGATAAAACTTTAAATTACGTGCCAAAAAGAATATATATATATATATATATATATATATAGAGAGAGAGAGAAAGAGAGAGAGAGAGAGAGAGAGAGAGAGAGAGAGAGAGATAGGAGCGCGCTCAGGAAAGTATATTTGGGTAGTAATTACTTTGATGAAGGGCTCTTTTAATCACGCACCTATGTTATTTGTACCAATGGTATTTATTTTAATAGCCTGGTTATATAAATAACTTTATAAATAACACCTATTAATATAATTTACGATTCAGCCCGGGAAATGGTGGGCTCTATGCGCCACTAGCGACTGTTGATCCAACTAGGAGAGTGGCAAGGTCGCTTAGGCTATTTGGTAGGCTAATAAGACTACATGTTTTAGTTTTAACGAACGAATCACAAATACTAAGTACAACGCCGATCACCAAAGTGCACTACCGACCTATTTTATTTGCGTTATATGAATATGATGAAAACAATTGTTTTCATCGTTGCCGTGGTGTAGTGGTTATCACGTCTGCCTAACACGCGGAAGGTCCCCGGTTCGATCCCGGGCGGAAATATCAGTTTTTATGTTAGCTTCGCTACTGTGATTCGTTGATATTAAAGATTAAAGCATGTGAAGATGCTTTACTAGCATTAGACGGCGAACAAAAGTTATATGCATTGCATTCGTTTCTCATAGTATTATCTAATACTTTTGGTGTGTATTCAGCGCTTCATTGATGACTTTGCATTACACAAATTTTAAAGAAATTGTTCTACAATTTATTTTAAATCGTGCATTAATTCAATATGGTACCTTAAACCTTCTAAAAGGCTGCTCTCCTTACTCAAGCCCAGCATTTTGATTCCTGATAACAGTCAACTGGTGAAGGTATAGCTTCACAGTTTGGAAACTTACAACAGAAAAAGAAAATACTTCAATTTTACCTTATTTTCTGCAGACCGTTGATTCTCCAGCATTCAAAGCTATAAATCTGTGAAACAGTTAGTATTTTCTTGCAGCTCTCAAAGAAGATCTCTGTGAATGGAAACATTGGTCACGGACGGCAACCGTTGTGAACATTTCACGCCACGTGGTCTCATAACACTATAATTATAATGAGTTTTCTAGCTCATTTTTTGTTCCTTGGGGTTTGTACTCTATTATTAACTCTACCAGATAATAGCTTTAAATATTAGTCTGAGCAAATCTTGAAATCTGATATTTATATGCGATATTTTCTATTATTTCATGATAAATATTCTCGTACTACAGGAAACATTATGTTCACCTGAGTTGTGGAAGAAACTAACCTCTTCATGGAATATTTTTCGAAAGATTGGGTTTTATACAAAATTCTTCTAAACAATTTGGTTAAAATGCAGTGTATTAAATATTAAAATTTATATTCTGAAGCTCTTTGGAATAGCCCCTAAAGCCCCCCTGATTCTACATGACTTATCCACGACTGTAAAAAATAAAAGATAGACAAAACATATAGATCTCATTAAAACACACCATTTATGTCTTAAAAATGTTTTATTGTTGACCTAACCATCTCGGAAATATTCTCTGCTATTTATTTGGACCTTAACGTACTTAAATTATTCTCAATCGGGAAGTCCTCTCCCTTTCATTTCTTTATTTTACTTCTACCATGGAAAGAAAACTGAATTTCAATGACAATCGTACAGCGACAGCTTTTAAAAGATTAACTCTCACTTTAGCTTCGTGTATACCCTTATTTCGCTTCTACCTATAAGGAACTAAGTAATAACACAATTTCTGGTAATGTAGATGAATGAATAATCTTTTGCAAGAAATTTGTTTGCAGATAAAATAGAGAAGGTCAAGTGAATGGGACACATTAGATTTTTTAACAGACACTGATAAATGAAAAGTGGGTTAATTAAATATTAAGAGGCACTTTTTATCTTCTTATTACTGTTTTTATAATGTTTACCGCTATGGCCCCACAGGCGATTAGTGCTATTAGAATGCTGTTTCTAATATACTGCAAACTTAACGATTCGTTAATTTTAAACACTTTGTTTTAATGAAATGAAATCAGTTTAATTAAACATTTGGTATGACCCAAATAACGTCTTTCTCAGACAAAAACTTCACTCCACACAGTTAAACACACAGTATAAAGGCATACTTGTTTCTTTTATTAAGGGGTATATAAAACTGAAATCTTAAAATCTGAAAGGAAGTTCCGATGTAGGTATATAGAATAACTGTCCAATGTGATCTTCAACGGGAATTGAAAACACTGTGTTACAATGCTAACGGGCGTGACAGTGAGAAAATACGAGCAATTTTTCTTCTTCAGATATTTATTTTTCTCTTGAATGCGAGAGTGGGAGAAAAGATTGTGTGCATGAGGGAGAGAGAGAGAGAGAGAGTGTGTGTGTGTGTGTGTGTGTGTGTGTGTGTGTAAGAGTGAGGGAAAGGATTGTGAAAGAAAGAAAAGAGGCTTTCAGAATGGTCAGCAGAAAACATAAAAAACGCGCGCCTGCCACTTCATGAGGAATTTTCGATAGGGTATTATGTGAATTAGTAGTATAACACACAAATAGATTTCGATTAAAATTTTAATGTGTCACTTCAGTCACTTCACCTGGTGAACCGCCCTTGATGTAACTACCGTAGCATCTTTAATACGTTTAATATCAAAATAAAGTGGATAGTTAATCCTGTTTACCAATCGGGAGGGCTCTGGCTGTTTCGTCTGTGGCCCGCAATCGAGTGGCCGCAGGTACATTTCCTGACCCATTGTTTTTTCAGTGTTTCCATGGGTCACCAGAGCAAAGGTGGGTAGATTTCTTCTTCCCCCGAATTTCCTGTCCCTCCATGTCGCATCCATTGTAATTTCATTCGTCCTTCATCCGTTGGTTTATTTCAGAGTTGAAATTGTCGGCGATGAAGCTCCGTGCGGCATGAAAAAGAGAAAGGATGCTCCCCCGATTTTGGCTGGTATCCAGGATGAAGGCGGATGTTGGCGGGTGCGTTGGACCCTATGTGGGGTCTCACTGGGCTCACTGCCGGTCTATCGAGGTGCTTCAATCTGAAAACTAAAAGAACCCAGTGATTACTGTTTTTGCTCCTGACTTCGGCCGCCCGGTGTATCCTCTCCCTCCCTAGCGGGGAGCCCATTCGTGTGGACGTGGACTTCAGGTGTGGTAAAAATGAAATGGCCTGTTATTTATGGACGCTCTTTAACTGCTTTGGTTCTCAGCGTCCCATTCTATATTGGGCGTGAAAGATCGCTTAATTTTGCTCAGAGGCCTCTCTTATCAGGCTTGAGGTTCTTTTACGTGCCGTAAATCTACGACACGGGACCCAACAGCTTTACTTCCCTTCCGAAGGAAGCCATGCTAAGGATTTTTACGCCCGAAAAATCCATCGTCCTCCGCCGGGTTTGAACCCGCGACCTTGGATATGTGAAGTTAGCATGGTAACCATTACACCACGGAGGGCGACTTTCAGGTATGGTGCCGAGGCCTATACGACCGTGTCATATCCTGTATTTGTTTTAACGATTAAACTGGGTTAATGAAGCTATCACCTTACTTATTAAAAAAAATATATCAATGCCCAAGTATATCTCAACATTTCTGATGAAATAAAAACAACTGTTTCCGCCCGGGATCGAACCGAGGACCTTCCGCGTGTTAGGCGGATGTGATAACCACTACACCACGGAAACCACGTTGTATTTGCTAATGTAATATTGCACTGTAGCGGTTGCGTGAGTAATTCTGGTTGCCAAGGCAGCTTGACCTAATTAATGCGCATGTTCTGAATACATTCATCACGGATAGCGACATTCAAGTCACCCTTGTTTCACCAATCTGTTTAACAGACTCATGATTACTGGTTTACTCTGATATTCGAGACAAGAAGTAAATAAATAAAAAGAAGAAAGAAAGAAAATCTGTGCCATACGAATGGAAGCGGTGAAATAAAGTTATACTTTTGTATATGTGTAATGAAACCAGACAGCATTTAATGAGAAGATGGGCATATAGACTAGATAAAGTCGCGTGCAACAATGGGTACGGAAACAAACAGAGAAGAAACTATCTGATGTGTTCAATTCACACAACTTTTCTAACTATTCTTACAAAAGCTTATTCTTTTATCTCGGTTAGGTAGGATTTAGCCGGATATTTTTTTTTTCCCCCGAAGTTTTCTTCATCACGAGAAGACGAATGGCATTATAATCTCCATGAACCCCAAGATCTATGAGTATCATTTAATCGATATTATTCCTCGTCTACAAGTTTAACGAACATCAAACTATCAAAAATACAAAACTTGTTTCCATTGAAATCTCGGTATCGGATTTTAGGTAGAATAACAAAACCTTCTCTATGCACTAACCATATTAGTATGCGTATAGAAAGAAAAAATGATATCTCTAGAATTAAATTCAAATGATATATGAAATTTGGTCAAATTTGGCAATTAAACCTTGATTGATGTATTGAAATTTTAAATGAAGCAACTGAAAATTTTGGATTTTCCATTTAATTGAACAGAAACATCGCCGAAGCTTATTAGTTAGAAAAAGCTTATTTCGATGAAATCTTCTTACTTTTAAAAGTAAATTCAGATTTATTTTATTTATTCGACTAAACTAAGTTTCCTACGAAGTAAACCTGTAAAATTAATCGTATACCCCCAAACTCGTTTTGTTCAATTATCAGTTTTAACTTTGTAATAAGTTAATTACCAAACCAGTAATAAGCTTGGTAAGTAATTATTCTTTTACCCAAACTGTATGTAGGAAGGTTTGAAAGTACAGCACCTGACTGAAATTTTCAAACCTAGGTTATACATTGTATTCTGATTCCACCTTTGCAAGAGTTTGGTGATATTGAGCAGGTAGCTTTATGTACGGGGAGTTTTAAACAGCATGTGTGTTGCAAAATATTCTAAACTATTATAACCTAGAAAAAATCATTATCCACATATAATAATCGATGTTAAAAGTTGCCGTTTTAAAAATAACAGGTTAAAAGCTTGCATGTGATGATTGCATATGTGTGTGTGTGTGTGAGAGAGAGAGAGAGAGAGAGAGAGAGAGAGAGAGAGAGAGAGAGAGAGAGAGAGAGAGATAAACTTCAGGAAAGTTTAAATGTGTAGTAACGACCTCGGTTAAGGATTCTTTTAATCACTGTATAGTGTATGTTATTTATTTTTAATAGCCCAGTTTTTTCTCTTTCTAAATAGTACCTATTAACATAATTTACGGTTCAGATCAAGATGTGGTGGGCTTTATGCGCCACTACGGCTGCTACTCAACTAGGGCAGTGACAGGCTCGCAGAGGCTATTGGACAAACTAACAAGACCATATGTTTGTTTTTTGTTTTAACAAACGATTTACATAACAATACTACCCTATTTTATTTACATAATGTGAACACGTCGGTGACTAACTGACACATCAAGACATGTCGTTTCCGTGGTCCCGGGTTCGATCCCGGGTGGTAACACGACTTTTTATGTTCCTTACCTGCTGTGTTTCATTAATAATAAAAATAAAAAAGGTAAAAATATTTTCGTGGTTCATTAGACGTTGAACATAATGTTGTAGATGGCTCATTAATGTTTTGCATACTCTTGTCATACTTATAAACCATACTTTTTGTGTGTACTCAGCGTTTCACACAGGGCTTTAACTTACACAAATTTTATTCAAACATACATTAATTCAGCATGGTTCCTTAAATCTTCCAAATTGGTGCCCTCCTTTGCCAAGCCCAGCATTTTCAGTCCTGATAAATAACAGTCAACAGAGCTTCACAGTTTGATAAGCTATAACAGAAAAAGAAAATATTTCAATTTTACTTTATATTTGTAGACCAAGTCAAATCTCCTCTCCTTCAGAGCTAAAAGTCTGTCAATATTATGCTCTAAAATGCATGTCTTTTCTTGGATCTCTCTGAGCAGAGCTCTGTGAATAGAAAAGTTGGTCAGGCATGACAACCATTGCTGTGAAATTGTATTTTTGGCATTATTTAATTGCGATATTATATTTTCTATTAGTTCATGAAACAAATACCTGTATTTAGAATAAAATGCTCATCGTTTGGTATTTAACGGTATTTAAAAATGAGAAGTTTTTAAGCTCTTCTGTTCACACACACGCACGCACGCCTACCTTTCTGCACACGTACTACGTACATAGTGTATAGAGTAAGTATTGTATTCCACCCAAAATTCGATACCGAGTCTTCACTATTAATATACGTTTTTAGGTCTCCTTGAGTCCAAAAAAGAATTTTTAGAAAAAGGTCCGTGTGTGTTTCTGTGGACAGCATAACCCAAAAACTAAAAGACCGTTAAATGCCAAACTTGGCATTTAACTTTGATATCTTCCAAGGATGCGATACGAAGATTTTCAAGAAACCCTTCCCCCACCCCAAACTACCCCTTACATGGAAACATTTTTGAAAATGTTGCTTTTCTCAAAAGTGACTCTAACGATTTTGATTAAAATGCAATATGTTAACGGTATTTAATTAACAAATAAAATGTGCCTAAATCTTGAAATTTTTGGAAATAGCTTCTGAAGACTTGTTCATTCTGGAGAATTTCGCTGAAATTTGCACAACTGGTATACTGCCAGAGATACACAGAAACCTACTACACAATAAAAGGTACATTTCGTTTCAACACACAATTTATGCCATATTCATTTTTGTTGTAGATTTGACTGTTCCCAAGATATTGCTTTTTATTGGTCTCAATTTTAAATTACGTATCTTCACAAATGGGGTCACCCTTCGTTTCATCTCTCTTTTGTTTTGCTGGAAATGCAAAACGAACCGAGCTTCAATTGTTCACATATCGAGCGGCATTTAAAATATATTATTATTGCTTTAATCTGGTGCATTCCTTATTTCCCTTCTGCTTATAAGAAACTAAGTAGTAATTCTAATTATGTGTTAATGTTTATCTTCTTTAGCATGATGTAGATAGAAGAATTAGTTTGTTTGCATACGTAAATGCAACACATTAGACATTTTTAAAAATGATTTTCTTGAATTCAGGGGATCTCAAAACATATTTCTGGTAAAATCTTGGTATCAAATTTAAGGTTGGAATACAATACCTTTTGTATCTACTGTTTACATTGTACATACGTGCTAGAGAAAGTAAACATGAAGAATAAAATAATGAGAATAAAACAGATATTGATTTAATTCTTTTCTCGCAAAAACCGTGTGTAGGTCAAGAGTTGGATAGGTAGAGTGAGATTGAAAAATTCAATTCAATAGTCGGGATTTGAACCATGGATCTCCCGGACTCTAGCCGTTAATAGTTGGCTGTAATATGAATCATGGGACTTAAAAGTACTTACTTATATCATAGTGGTCATTGAAGTTGTCGACTCAAAACAATTTCAGATCACCTTGTGGTTTACCAGGAAACGTGCGAGTCAGTTGAGATGTTCAACGCTATGTCGCATGTTGCCATGGTAGCTCAGTGGTAAAGCAACCGCTAGAGACTGTGAGTGAGATCCTGGCCGCGCCGTGGCCGAGTGGTTACACCATTCGCCTCTCACAAGACGGCCTGGGTTCGATCCCAAACGCATGTGAGATTTGTTCCGGGTTTTCTCCGGTTTTCCCCGCCATTGCATTCCATCGGTGCTTCATCTTTATTCCATGTATCATTAGTGTCCTCGCCTGCAACGCCGCAAGCAGTAAAAGCGGGCGTTTAACCACTACAAAAAGGGGAGATCCGTGGTTCAAATCACGGCTATGGCATTGTTTTTCAGTCTGACTCTACCTAAAAAACAAAAAACAAAAAAAACATGTTTCCACCCGGGATCGAACCGGGGACC
This sequence comes from Hymenopus coronatus, assembly GCA_030762935.1. Classification (NCBI taxonomy): domain Eukaryota; kingdom Metazoa; phylum Arthropoda; class Insecta; order Mantodea; family Hymenopodidae; genus Hymenopus; species Hymenopus coronatus. The sequence goes on from CM060886.1 coordinate 122,516,041, forward strand.
TTCCGCGTGTTAGGCGGATGTGATAACCACTACACCACGGAAACTACATGAAGCATTCTTTCTAAGCTTTAAAGTTGCAGTACATGTAATTCACTTGCACAGCAACTCCTTCATTAGCGCTCAAGTTCTGCTAATATCGTGGGCAAACGATACCAAACTTATTTCATCTCCCTTTTGGACAAGCTAAACCGCCGAGAGAAGTTTAAGCAGTTCATTTATGCATGTTTTAAGATTACATTTTCCTGTGTAAATGACAGTGGCAGCTCGTGGCCTAAACTACAAAAATCACTTACAACCTGGCTATTTCTTATACAGAGTGTTAATGAACTATACCGAAAAAATTTCACAGAATATGTAGATTACTTAAATAAGTAATTAGAGATAGGAGACTTATGGCCTTATTGAACTTTCGAAGTAACGGCTACAAGTTTCTGAAGTGCCAGTATGCCACGTATCGCGGCACTTCGTCTGGAATGAAAAAATAAATAAATAAAAGTATTTATTCAACGACAGGAGTTGAACTCATGAGCTTTGCGATAGCAGCTTCCCGCGTTATACATTAAGCCACCAGAGCAGTTGGAAAAACGCCTCCAGAGTAGACTACATAACGCAAGAACGTAGTTAATGAATGCTCAGTGTCGCCCTGTAAAGTGATTAGTTCGAGCTTTTACAGATTTTTCCAACATTAAATCTTGAGAGCGCTAGTAACGAGCTGCTAAAAATCGATATTTCTATACTTGGGCAGCAGCTTTAAAGCATTTTAAGCCATTTTTTCAACCTACTTTACTTTAACACCGACTTATCAGCACCTGATACCCACACGTTATGTTTATCCGGGGACCATGCATCGCCGATTTCAAATTACTTATATCAGTCACGTGCACAAACTCGCAAATTATTTCGGTGTAGTTCATTAACATCCTGTATATTATGTTAACTCTTCTGTCCTTTCTGCTGACATATCTCTCAGTTGTATCGTCCTGAAAAGGCAGCCAGACCAACAAAACCATTTTACTTTCTCTGCATTCTCTAACGCCTTCTCTAAAAGCACATGTAGGTAGAGAAGGTATTGTACTGCACCCAAAATTCTATACCGCGATTTCACCGGAAATATGTGTTTCGAGGATCCCCGAATTCATGTCACCCGTCCGGTATGATGCGTACATGATGGTGGATAGTGCTTCCTCGAGCTGGCTCAGCTTGGCAGTGAGGTGGAGTACTTCAGTCTAAGATCCTCCAGCTTCTGAAGGACCTTAGAGGCGAAGCTTTGCAGTAGCATGCCAACTGCAGGCGGGGCCTATGCTGCTTTTTTTTTTTTTTTCGAGTGGAGTGGAAAACCCCAATCTACAGGCGACAGAGGGGATAACTTAGCCAAGTATGGGGGTCGCCATAAACTGGCAACACCCACTAAAAACCACTCCACCGGAAAGAATTAGAGTGAAGGAATGCAGCAGTACCGCTTGTTGCACCTGAGGATTCATGGAGCGGGTGTGATGGCTGGCCAGAGGCCAAAGCTAGGAGAGAGTGAGAGCCAGGACGCAAACATGGCCGACCCCCTGATTGCGCCCTTGGAAATTTGTGGTGAGGATTTACAAAATATTTTAAGTGTATATATCTGCAGCCCTGTAACAAAAAGGACACAGACAGCATAGCATTTGCTGCCCTTTCGGGTGAAGTCGTTAGTGTAGATGGCAACTGCCTCATGCATCTCTTTTATATCTGTGGCAATGGCAGAACTTACATAGGCCAACAAATAATTTGCAGTCATTCAAAAAAGGGTGTTGCTACAAAGGAATAGTTTTGATTAATCCACTTCCTTCTTCTATAAAAGAGTTGCACAAGAACAAAACCAAGTTTAGATCAGAATTAAAAAAGATACCTTATTACTCACACCTTCTATACAGAGAACGATTTCATTCAATCAAAAATACTGGTAATATTGTACCATTGTAAATATAGTAAACATGAATGTTCTAAGAACACATGCATGCTTGCGAGTAGGTTATTGGAAATTATGTAATTATAAATTATGCAAAACTGACATCTCTGAAAATTAATTGTCAGAGTTATTATTTGTAAATAAATGTTTTAATAAGTATTAATAGATGTGATTCTTGATATGATCTACATCCTAGAGTGTGGGCATAGAGTCTGTTCTCAGAATAGGATCTAAGAATTGCGATGTTATGTGTGCGTGCGTGTATGTAATTAATTATATAAACGTTTATCTTAACATGAAATAGAAAAAGAAACTTTTCTAAGGATGCTTTGTAGAAGCTATATAAATTAAACAATAGCCGGTAGAGAAAACAATTTTGAATTAGATATATACATTTAAACGTACTTTTCAAAGCATAAAAAATCACGTGTTTCCGCCCGGGATCGAACCGGGGACCTTCCGCGTGTTAGGCGGATGTGATAACCACTACACCACGGAAACCACAACAAAAGCTAACTTTATTCAATATTATAGCAGGGCGTGGCTCTCTCTTGTACGCAAATAAAGTAGGCCACTAGTGGCTTTCACATCTACTATAGCGTTACAGTTTAGATTTGTTAATGTTAACGTATTCCATTTGAAAAGCAAATGTTATTCATAGACCTATAAAAGAATGTAAATAAACATTAGCCACCAAGGAATAAAATTGCTCAATAAAGGAGCTTGAGAGCTAGTTCATTTTAGAGCCTCTCTCCCCAAAAGAAAAAAGTCTGATGTGTTCCATTCACATGGCTTTCTCTACATCTCTGCAACAAATTATTGTTAGAAAGCTTATGCTTCTATTTACTTCCTGTAATCGAGAAAACATTAGCAGATATAGTCTTATTACATTCTTCCTTGTAAGTAGAAGCGAAATAAGAGAGTACCATATGATAGTCAAAAGGTGGTTGCTATGTTTGTATGGACACGAGTCCACAAAATCCTGTATGAGAAAAGTATAAGTTTTTTATAGTTGAAACCAAAAAACAAGGTATATCTAAAAAACAATCAACTCCACGAAAAAAGTTTATATAACATAAATTGTGTGTTTTAAAGTGCTCTATTGCTCTATATTTGTTGTATGGTAAGTTTTTGTCCACCTCTTACGGTTTAGCAGTTATGCAGATTCCGCAAAATTGACCCAGAATAAAGTAGTCTCTATTCCCAGAAAATTCAATATATACATTTTATTTGTCAGGTAAATATCTTTAATATACGATATTTTAATCAAAATCGTTTAGCCATTTTTTTAGAAAATCAAAATTTTCGAAAAAAGTTTCATGTAAAGTGTAGTTTGGGGTGGGGGGATTTTTCTCAAAATCTTCGTGTCCTGTATCCCTGGAAGATACTAAACTTAAATACCAAGTTAAATACTTTTTTGGATACAGGGGACCCTAAAACATATATTTCCGGTGAAATCTCGGTATCGAATTTTTTGGTGGAGTTCAATACCTTCTCTATACACTATGTACATAGTGCGTATAGAGAAAGTAAAAAATCTGTTGTGTTCCATTCACATATCTTTCTCTATATCTCTGCAACAAATTATTGTTAGAAGGCATTTTCTTCTATTTACTTAATGCTAATCGAGAAAAAATTAGCAGAAATAGTCTTATTACTGGCTTCCTTGCAAGTCCAAGCGAAATAAGGGAGCATCATAGGTTAAACTGATAGTCAAAAGCTGGTTGCTATGTGACTGAAATACCTTTGTTTGTATGGACAGGAGTTGACAAATGCTTGTATGAGAAAGGTTAGTTTTTTAAAGCTGAAACCAAAAACAAGGAATATCTAAAAAACGATCAACTCCATGAAAAAAACGTATAAAACATAAATTGTGTGCTTTACCGTGCTCTAAATTTTTGGGTAGTAACTTTTTATCTATCTCTTAAGGTTTAGCAGTTATGCAAAATTCCGTAAATTTCATTTAGAATAAAGTACTCTTCAGAGGCTATTCCCAGGTAAATGTCTTTGATATTCGAAATTTTAATCAAAATCGTTAGAGCCATTTTTGAGAAAATCAAAATTTTCGAAAAAAGTACCATGTAAAGGGTAGTGGGGGTGTCGCATCCCTGGAAGAGACTAAACTTAAACACCAAGTTTGGTATTTTGCCTACTTTTCGTTTTTGAGTTATCGTGTTCACAGACACACGGACACACACACACGGACCTTTTTCCGAAAATGCTTTTTTTGGATACAGGGGACCCTAAAACATATATTTCCGGTGAAATCTCGGTATCGAATTTTTTGGTGGAGTGCAATACCTTCTCTATACACTGTGTAGTTAGTACGTGTAGAGAAAGTAAAAATACAGAGTTAGGATGAAGAAAGCTTGGATTTTCACGACTACATTGGTTTCGCGTTTTCTTCTCTTCCAAACTGTGGAATACCCAATTATCCAAATTTTAGACCGGAATATTTGAAAGATTTGAAATTTCCCATGCTGCCAGAATGTCTTAGGCAACTTTCCCTTCGAAAAAGTGAAGATTCACATTCTGAGGCAATAGTTCCTTTGGGACTGATTTTAACTAAAGTTTGCGATTGCATTTCCACATAAAACTATTTTCACTACTATTATATAAGGAAAAACAACATTAGAGGGGGGCAGGCCGCCCTCGCCCCTTATATGCGTCCATTAATGCTACATTTGATGGTGTCGTCCTCCGTGGTGTAATGGTTACCATGCTAACTTCATATACCCAAGATTGCGGGTTCAAGCCCGGCGGAGGACGATGGATTTTTTCGGGCGTAAAAATCCTTAGAATGGCTTCCTTCGGAATGGAAGTAAAGCCGTTGGTCCCGTGTCGTTGATTTACGGCACGTAAAAGAACCTCAATCCTGATTGAGAGGCCTCAGAACAAAATTAAGCGGTCTTTCACGCCCAATATAGAATGGGTCGCTGAGAACCACAGTGGTTAAAGAACTTCCATAAATAAAACTCCATTTACATTTTTACTTTCTCTACACGTACTATGTACATAGTGTATAGAGAAGGTATTGCAGTCAACCAAAAAAATTCGGTACCGAGATTTCACCGGAAATATATATTTTAGGGTCTCCTGTATCCAAAAAAGGTATTTTCTTGAAAAGGTCCGTGTGTGTGTTTCCGCGTGTCTGTGAACACGACAACTCAAAAACGAAAAGTCGGTAAAATACCAACCTTGGTATTTAAGTTTAGTATCTTCCAGGGATGCGACACGAAAATTTTGAGAAAAATCCCCCCACCCCAAACTACCCTTTACATGGAACTTTTTTCGAAAATTTTGATTTTCTAAAAAATGGCTCTAACAATTTTGATTAAAATATCGTATATTAAAGATATTTACCTGACAAATAAAATGTATATTTGGAATTTTCTGGGAATAGCCTCTGAAGACTACTTTATTCTGGGTCAATTTTACGGAATTTTGCATAACTGCTAAACCGTAAGAGATGGACAAAAATTTACCACACAACAAATGTAGAGCACTTTAAAACACACAATTTATGTTATATATATTTCTTTCGTGGAGATGATTGTTTTTGAGATATTCCTCGTTTTTAGTTTCAGTTATGAAAAACAATTATCTCATACAGGACTTTGTGAACTCGTGTCCATACAAACAAAGGGACCTCAGTATAAAGCAACCAGCTTTTGACTATCACTTTAACCTATGGTACTCCCTTATTTCGCTTCTAGTTACAAGGAAGCAAGTAATAAGACTATTTCTGCTAACTTTTTCTCGATTAGCAGGAAGTAAATAGAAGCATAAGCTTTTTAATAATAATTTATTACAGAGTTGTAGAGAAAGCCATGTGAATGGAACACATCAGATTGTTTTTACATTTGATGGCGTTATCCTGCTTTGTTTTGCCATCTATGGGCAGAATAGCATAAGCTCCGAATCAACTAAATTCTCTCAGTAAGAAACGTTTTACTTTCATAGGTTGGTGAAACAAATGAGAGACGCTGGAAACAGCTGAGTGTTTGAAAATGTAAACAATAAAATGAGGGAAACAAAATTCCGAAGACACTGATGCATTTTCAGTGACTATAAAAAATATATAGATAGTGCAGTGCAGAAATGTATACCTTTAATTCAAGATGAAGACTTATAAAAGAAAGACCAACGTAAACAGGTTAAATGTAAATGCTCTATGTCTTGTCTTCTGAAAAACAACTAAAGGCGGGGTCTCTAGTATGAACTATGTATATTTTACTTTCTTACTGGAATGGCGAGTTGGAATGAAATATATTTTATTTTTGAATTATTAATAGTAAAATATACTGTTAGAGCTTTACCTTACCATGATATATAAATAGCAAGTGGATTGTTAGTCATGTTTAGGTAAGAGTTGAGCATACAAATATATCTTTATATTGATATGCAAAACAGAGAATTACTTGAGGATATTGATTAAGCCTAGCGTCAAACAGTAAATTATATTCTTCAGATTTAAATCTGATACGTGTCAAAACATTTTCTAACCAAGTTTCTGGACAGGTTTATTCAGTGGATAAATGTAATGTACCATACTGTTTGTTATTAAAGGAATTTGTTGTATTTTTTCAATAAGGTTGGGTTACTTTCCTATGTCTTAGGAAACATCATCATCATCATTATTATTATTATTATTATTATTATTATAATACTTCTTTTTTCTTTTCTTTCAATGCCAGGACCATAAGATATTGGAGCCAAAAGAATGTTGCACTCTAATGGCTCAAGATAGAGATTATATTTTAAACATAGTAAGTTTGAGTTTCTGCTGGTTAGTTATATATTATAGCAATTAGTTTTCAGTGTTTCTTTTAATCTGACAATGTGTGCGTGTGCCAACTTAAGAACATGATGGGTGAAAGCAAAACCAAAGGTAATGCTGTAAATCGAGAATTGTTTAGAGCATATTAAGGTTATGTACAAAATATCAAATCAGCAGCAGAAGTAATAGTGATACTTAGGAAACAGAAAACAATTTTTAGAAAGTATTTCTTCAGTTATATACTGAGTTTTTAACATTTTTTGGCACTTAAGTACATTTTGTTGACCTAATCTAGAATCTCTAAGAAAGATATAATACATTTAATTTTATATGCAGCAGTGTATTGACGAAAACTAGTATTTATTACATCTTGTAACAGTGAAAATAATCTGATCGGAGATTATTTATAGATTGGACAGAATAATGTTGAACCTGTTCATATGGGTGCACTAGCATGTATATTCAGAATTTTCCAGTAATTACATTTAATAATTACTGGAAGTGAATCTATGGATCCTTTGTTAAATTTCATGTCTTATGTAGATGACATAATGTTGCTGCAGCTGAGCTAACCAACCAGCATGTAAGCAAATAAAACTTTTAATTACTGTACAAGATATTATGGAAGTGCTCACATAATATTAGAAGTTTTGAGAATCAAAAGCTAGGGGTAATTTCACACTAAGTTGATATTGATCGCAGAAAATGTATTCAAATCAGTTTAGCAATTTCTGTTGGTAGTTTTAATAATGTAGTTCTTCACATTGTTTATGTTGGTAGGTAACTTTATTAATGTGAATGTGGAATACTATAATAGAGTCCAATTGTATGCCATTTATAAATCCATCACAGTGTCAATCTTTCTTATAACAAGAGGCCTAAATCTTCTCTGCATAATGTTGGGTAGTTTGTCTACATCACAGTCAAGAGGTCCTGACTTCGAATCTGTTAGAATAAGTTACATGGATAAGGCTTTCTCTGGAGCTTTTTCTTATCCTGTGAAGATGAATATCCTGTAACTAGCAAAAGCATTGTAGAGGAAGAAATGTGTGGATTGTTGTGTTATATTTGAAAAGGAAGGATTTATGTGGTTTCAGTCAGAGACACCATTTTTAAAGCGTTTGATGTGAGAAAATAGGGAAGGGTGCCCTAGGTATTGGTAACTTGAAGGAATATATTATTATAGTTTATTAGTGTGTGAAGAGATGAAAGGAGGTACATTATATCAAAATTGGAAAAATTGTAGAACAAAATTATAGAGCTTAAAACACTGCATAGTAGGGTAATAAATAAAATGATGGGAGGGTATTTAGGAAAAGTAAGAGAAGTATGGAGCAGTGAAGTAAGTTGGGAGGATTATTACAGCATGATGAAATAGTGATATGAAAAGATTGGTAGCAAGGGCAGACCTAGGATATCTCTAAGGTGGGGCACAGTAGGTGGTTTGAGGGTCCTCCCTAGAACTTTTTTAAAAATTTAGCTTTGAAAATTAAGACTTTGAATTAGAAAAATTTGGAGAAACTAATCTAAAAGGGTCAAAATGCATAATACTATATGTGTCACTAATAATATTTATTACACTACTCATCTATTACAGCCTCAGCAAAAGTTGTCAGGAAAAAATCAGTTTTTTGGACCATCTTTAATCTCTCCATTTCAAACCATCTCGGTAAACAAAATGCATATCAATTTTCTATTGAAAGCAGACAAAATGATTCACAATTCTGTGGAAGAAATTCTTCAGCTACCTAGTGACACTTCAAATTGTATTATATATGCACGTCACAAAGATAAAGGACTTTCAATACTGAAAACTTCTTGGGAAGTGTATCTTCAACAAAGGGATATTAGCATAAAACTGTAGTTATTGAGTGATCTGCATGCCAATGTGGTGTACAATTATGAAGCCATCACAAACCACCACTTTTCTGCTCTATAACTGGCACAATCAGATGTTAAAACAGTCAGACTGCTGAGAATACAAGGCTTGGTGTTCCTATCCATATAAAAGAAAAGGAGTGGAGCTGTTCTCAGAAGTTAAAGCCGCAAACACCTGGTTAATTAATAAAAAAATGTTCTGAATGGGAGGGGTGGCTTACTTAAAATGTATGCAATGGTAGCTCCAGTTCTCAGTATCTCCAGATCTTATAGCACAAACCACCACAAACACTGCAGGGAGTGCGAAACCCTTCCTCATGTGGTTGGAAAGTGTCCATAGGGAGAAAATGCCAATAGGCGGCTTTTTTCATGGAATCAAGAGAAAACATAAAATCCATCTTAACAAATACACCACGTGAAACTGGACTGGAAGTTTATGAAGAATTTCACTGCCTAGCCAATGTGGTAGTAATCAGTGTGTAGACATTGCAACATATAGAAAAAAATCCCAAGCAGAAATAATCGAGCCAACCATTTGCTTTGAGCTGAACAGGGCTCAAGAAGTCCATCTAGAGATGCCGAAAATATATGATCCTCAATACCATACTTCAAAGAACATTAAAACCTCAAAAAAATAACTAGTAGGGCTATTTTTTTGGATCTTAAGAAGTAATCACAAATATGTTTGTGAAATAGAGGATGAAATATAACATTAATAGAGGTAGTAAACATGCAATCACACAAAACATCATAAAATTTTCCTTGGTCATCTTTCGAAATCATGTGTATGTTTAAACAGCATGTAAAATGTATTATGATTTAGAAAATGCTTTATTTTTGCAATTATTTTTATTGTTTAAATGTTCAATATTTTCATAATCTTCATTGCAATTTATTCTCATAATTTAATTTGTATATAACTATTATGACGGATGGTGAAATACTTTTTGTTTAATACCATTAAATGTATATTTTATTTTGTGCCACTAGGCAAACTCATTTATGCATCAAACTAATAAAATAAAAAGAGTGGGGAAGTTATATCTTAATATATACAAGTCGGTGTATGTGTATATTCTTTATAGACTTCTACACCATTGCAACAATTTCAACCAAACTTGGCACAGATAACCTTTGACACAAGGCAAAAATTACTCTTTAGCTTAGACTTTGAAATTCTGTCCCATTTCTCAGGATTAATTATTTCATTTCATGTAATGCTTATAAAAACTCGCAAGACCATCTATATCTTTCTCAATTATTGTAATCACTTGAACATTAATTTTGTACTTAGGCTTTTATAACTCCACAAAGTAACAGCGAGTTCACATATATTTGATAATCTACTTTCTGACATTGATCATGGAGCTGTAAAACAGTCAGATAATTATACCAGCTTTTATGCTTGCACTGAAGCAAAGGCAATATAATTGTATAGTCGAAAAATTAAAAAAAAGAAATCTGATGCGTTCCATTCACATAACTTTCTCTACATCTCTGCAACAAATTTTAGTTAAAAAGCTTATGCTTCTATTTACTTCATGCTAATTAGCAGAAATAGTCTTATTACTTGCTTCCTTGTAAGTAGAAGCGAAATGAGAGAGTTCCATAGGTTAAAATGATAGCCAAAAGCTGGTTGCTATGTAACTGAAGTTCCTTTTTTTTGAATGGACAGGAGTCAACAAATTCCTCTATGAGAAAAGTAGAAGTTTTTCAAAGCGAAAACAAAAAACCAGGAATATCCTAAAAATGATTAACTCCACGAAAAAAATGTATATGACATAAATTGTGTGTTTTATCGTGAGCTACATTTTCTGTGTAGTAAGTTTTTGTCCATCTCTTACAGTTTAGCAGTTATGCACAATTCCGTAAAATTCATCCAGAATAAAGTAGTCTTCAGGGGCTATTCCCAGAAAATTCAAGATAAACATATTATTTGTCAGGTAAATATCTTTAATATACATTATTTTAACCAAAATCATTAAAGCCATTTTTATGCAAATCAAAATTTTCAAAATTTTTTCCATGTAAAGGGTAGTTTGGGGTAGGGGGATTTTCTTGAAAATGTTCTTGTCACATCCTTGGAAGATACCAAACTTAAATACCAAGTTTGGGCTTTAACGGTCTTTTCGTTTTTGATCTATGCTGTCCGCTGACACACACACACAGACAGGCAGACACACACATGGACATTTTTCTAAAAATGCTTTTTTTGGATTGAGGGAGTTTCAAAACATGTATTTTCAGTGAAATCTTGGTATCAAATTTTTGGGTACAGTGCAATACCTTGTCTATACACTATGTACAAAGTTCATATAGAGAAAGTAAAAAATTCAAACAGCATTATATTAGACTGTAATAACAGCAACAACATTAAACCAGAAAAAATAGTTCTTCGTTATCATCTTATTTATCTTCATAGATTATTATCTTGATATAAAGTAACATGAAAGGATTCAGTATAATTGCATTGATTATAACATTTCTATGGCACTCAAGCATTACTTATATGCAGTAATAAATATTCAATATTAACAAGCACACATTCTGATGCTTGGACACACACCTATCATAACGTGTAGTTTTTCAGTTTTTGTAACCAGCGGGAAGTTTGTGATATTTTATAAGCAAAAAGCAAACCAGATGACAAAAATTATAAGAAGGCATGGATATCAGCTATAGCGTTTAGTTAAGTACCTCTTCTTCTCTTTTATAGTCATTTTGTTGTTTTTTCCGGTTTCATAATAGTTTTATATAACTGAGAATAAACAAGGATATATTGACATTACTTAAACGGTATTATTTTTTCCCAACTGAGATCTTCTTTGTAAATATCTATGAGTCACCCCAAATCTGGCAATGCGAGTCAGAGATGCATTCTCAAGAAAACATTATTCTGATATTTGGGTTGTTCAATGGTGCTTTTGCATATTGTTTTCTCAGTTATTTTTCTTTCTTTGTAGCATTCTGCATTTTCATTAACTACTTTTTGAATGTCTTAACAATTTCTAAATATGTCTAAAATATGCACGGCTACTGGATAAGGCTAAATGTGGTAGGCTAAACTGTCAAACCCGGGCAAGGCTGGTATTTCAGAGTAGGTAATACAAGTGAACTAAGCAATATACAAGTAAAATGTCCTAAACCCTTTGCTACTTATGAAACAAAGAATATATAAATTAAAGAGCAGCCATGTAAAGAATGAACATATCAACCTTCTTTCTCCATATGTTTTTTCTGATATTTATAAAGTCATCTTGTCATATTTTTGTCCATCAAATCTGGTTAGAGTACAAGAACAATGGCAGTTGCATAATTTCAATTTTTAAAGGCTCTTGCACTGAAGTCAAATATGATTCATTGCTTACTTCTGCTTGTGGAGAAAATTCAGCATTCAATCTCTTCTTAATTCTGTGGTGGGGAACCATAACTTATTAAGCACATTTTTGCAATTTTTCACATTTCATTGATAAGAGTTACTTTAATAGTAATCTTAAATCTATCAAAATTAGATACCATGATTTGAAATAGAGCCATAAAAATTTATGGACACACCTTAATATGTAAGATATTTAATACCTTAACAGAATAGTAATAGCCAAAATTTTATGTGTGGCACCTATCATGTTTATCGATATGAACTCATGACTCATTATCACAGAATTATAAAAGGATCAGTTTTATAATAAGACATAAAAAGTATTAAAAAAGCAAATATAATCAGCAATGGAGAGTTAACCAACTATCAGATTTGTAGTATTGTTTTAATCTGTTGTTTCTGCATATGTGTCTCATTCCCCATCCTCCCTTCTTCTAAGTATACCCTTCTAAGCCAACAAGCATAAAGCTGTGTTAGCTACAGGTTAGAAAGGTATGCCCCCTTCACCCCTTCTGGAACTGCGCATATCCTACCGGGAGAGCCAATGAATTGGGAGCTGGCTGTGCAGTGTTTTTCCTGTCAGCATCATCGACACTCATTGCTGTGTGTCGCTATCATAGAATGGCACAGGTGCCAATGCAACATTTTTAAAACTATTTTTAAAGGTTTTACTAACCAACTTTATGAAAGGAGATGCTGAAACTGGCCACCATCATTGCCCATTCATCACTTGCTCAATTCACATTGAGGATTGCTGGCAATTTGCTGACGGATATTTTGTTATAATTCTTCCAGAGAGTGTGGGGATGTCTTGTGTACTTTATGTTTTAATTTATCTCAGAGATAGAGATTGTTGTATGGCCTGGAATTTCTATGCTTGGAAATCTTTCTGCAAATATATTTTCACTTGATGACTGAGTTAACACATAAGAATCATAAATAAATACTTGCTGTGCAGTAGAAAACATATACTGAGACTGTGTACAGAACAAAATAATAACTCGTAATAATGCACTAACTATATCACTGACAACCCAATACTGCACTTCCAGAGCAGAGCTAAACTGTGTCAGAAGTGTGACCTTGTTTACAACAGAAATGCAGAATCATAAGTCCACTTGCCCAGTGGAAAACACTGCACAGCTGGTATCCAGTTCATTGGCTCTCCTAGTATAAGAAAGTTTTTTTTTGTTTATTTGTTGGGTGTTTAATGCCCGCTTTTAATACTTGCGGAACTGCAGATGATGACACTGGTGATACATGGAATGAAGATGGAGCACAGGTGGAATGCGATGGTGGGGGAAACTGGAGAACCTTGAAAAAACTGCCCCTGCGCCGTTTTGTCCACCACAAATCTCACATGCGGTCCTTGGGATTGAACCCGGGCCGTCTAGGTGAGAGACGAGTGGTCTAATCACTCGGCTATGGTGCAGCCCATAACAAAGCATTGTGCATATGGATGTTAGACTTATTAAATTATACATTTAGGTTAAGCACTTTAGATGTAATATAATAAAGAATGTTTTTGTTGTAAGTTTAAAATATGAATGAATGGACATAAACATTTTAAAAACCTCATTTATTTTAAATTGTAAAATCTTGGAATATTTTCAGATTTGAAAGTCAGACTGAAAGAACATAAAAAATCATCAAATTGACAAATCAGTTTACCACTATATTAGACAATAAATTAAACTATTAAAAACTTTGACAACCCTGTTGAAACTTATCAAATTGAAATAGATCTTCATTTTTAAAAATACCAAGAGCTTGTTACATTTTTAGATCCTGCCAGTCACTAATGTTTTAAGTTTACCACCATACGGTAATAATTAGATGCTCAGCTTGAGAAAACAAAGAATCAATACTTTAGTGGCCATCATGAATGTCTTAAAAAAAACAAAAGATTTTACAAGTAGACGTGAAGTTTTAAGTGTATTTTAAATTTAAAATTAAATTAAAATGAAAATAACGTAACAGTAAAGCTGCCTCTGTTTTTAATGTTTACAGCATTTTTGTTATTTTGTTTGTATATTCATGAAATTGTATCTATTGTAACATTAATCACTGTGGACTCTGGGATCATTTGAGTTTAGTTTTTCCCATTTCATTTAATTTACTGCAAAACCAAATATTCCTTTAATTGTGTAATTTCATATGCATGCTTAGTCTCTGTTTGTTTCATAAAAAATGCAGAACATTTTATTAGTTAAATTATGGCTTGCAAGATGCTACTATTGTAAAATCTTAGATTAGCTTGCTTAATGCATATTTTATTTGTTTCCTCTGAGATTCTGCAGTGAACAGAGATTGAGCAAATTCAATGTATCGTACACAGCAAACAATCCATAACAATCATATTATTGTATGCAATTCATCTTTCCCTTCACAGAAACATCTAACCAGAAATATAATGGAAGACTAGTTTTCATATACCACTATAGTAGCAGATCATTATTGATAACTGACTTACAAGAAAGATCATAACAGGCACATTTCATGTTGTACAAGGTACAACAATGTATTTCATCCAGAAAGTAACAAATGATTTTGCATAACTAAACAATAATAACTAAAGATATCAACACAAACTTTATTTATAAAGTTAAAGTACCTTACATTATTTGTTAACTGAATTGCCATTGCTGTCAAGGTATTTATTGTCACATGGTACCAATATTTCGATACAGATTTAATCTTTCACCATTAAAAATCTGAGTCAAGATGTCACTGCCACTTTGAAGTCTTCATCGGTTGGAAAATCTTTTCCACCTAAAAAGTCAACATTTGCTTTCATAATGTTTGATGAACTTTCACTTTATCTTTGTTTTTAGTTGTGCATTGGTTCTTCCTTGATTACTGGTAAATTATGTGCTATTTTCTCACAGAAGACTCATTTATTGCATTATCACCATACACTTGTGTTATTTGCCAATAAGATTCAATTGGCTGAACATTTTGTGAATTCTAAAAGACAAATAAATTCTTTGACAGTAGAAAACTATAACATCAGCATTGATAAACTGATATGTGGCAATATATGTTCTTGACAGACTGAAATTAAGTTGAGAAATAGAGTAAGGTACTTTGTGTTGATATCTTTCATTGTTATTTAGTTATGTCAAAGCATTGCTTACTTTCTGGATGGCTATTGTAGTAGGATTTTGTTGTCATGTAATGTGAAGAAGCCTCAAGTTGTGGTGATTGGTTACATGTGATGCTGTGAAGCTGGGTGCTCTGGTCCGATTAGCTGACTCAATGGTTGTTACTATTCATAGGATTTAATAGATTTAGTTTTGCTTCCAACTTCCTTTCAGTGTGATTGCTAAGTTGATCATTTATATTAGACTTTTGTCATTGTTGGTTGGAAGCCAACCACTGTTCTCGTTGTGTATGAATTATAAAAGTTTTGCCCTAAATATTTCCAGTGAGACATGAGAAACAAGCTAGACTTAATTGGTGAGTGTTCCGAGATTTCTTTTATATCATGCAAATGTCTTCAGAAAGGATTTGAGGTGAAGAATTTAAAATTCAATTAAAATAAATAATAAATTGTTTTTATTTTAAGAAATTAGGAATGGCATCCTTCTTTGGTGATATGATTTTATATATTTCCTTTTTAACTTGTTTCACTTTTTAAAAAAATTACATTCAATGCTTAAAGTTGTTATGTGTATATTATTTCACAAGAATATAATATAATTACATAAATTTATTATAGTTTGGTATATTAATCATTGAGATTTTCTCATACCTCATACCAACCAGTTCTTAAACACACTGCTAAGCATCCAGAAGTCCTTACAAAATTTTTCTTGTAATATTCAGTAGAACATCTTATTGATTGTTATAACAGCTACAATATTTTAACACAAATTGCAACTTATAATTTAACATATAAATAAATACATTGCAGGTATGAATACTATCAGTAAATAAATTATACAGAATCATTTAAAAGTTGGTTGCTATGTGATTGAAATTCCTTTGTTTGAATGGCCAGGAGTTGACAAATTCCTGGTTGAGAAAGTATAAGTATTTTGAAGCTGAAACCAATAACAAGGAGTATCTCAAAAATGGTCAGCTCTACCCCCCCCCCAAAAAAAAAAGTATATGACAAAATTTGTGTGTTTTAATATGATCTACATGTTTTGTGTAGTAAGTTTTTGTAACCTTTATGCAAAATTTAGCAAAATTCATCCAGAATAAAGAGCTCTTCAAAGGCTATCCCAGAAAATTCAAAATATACATTTTATTTGTGATGTGAATATCTTTAATATACAGTATTTTAATCAAAATTGTTAGAACCATTTTTGAGAAAATAAACATTTTTGAAAAATGTTCCATGTAAAGGGTAGTTTGGGGTGGGGAGATTTTCTTGAAAATCTTTTGTATGATATCCTTATAAGACACTGAACTTAAATGTCAAGTTTGGTGTTTAATGTACTTTTCGTTTATAAACTATGCTGTCCAAAGACCTTTTCTAAAAAGTTTTTTCGGCTTCAGGGGACCTCAAAACATATTTCCGGTGAAATCTCAGTATCAAATTTTTTGTGCAATACAATACCTTCTCTGTCCACTATATATATTATGCATGTAGGCTAGAGAAAGTAAAAATGAAAAGCTGGTTAAGTGCCAAACTTGAAATTTTAAGGTCAACGTCATCAGAGATGCGATCACGCGACAGGAAGATTTTCAAGAAAGTCCTCCCCCTAGACTACGTTTATGTTAAACATTTTTGTTTATTTTTTAATTTCTAAAAGTTAGCTCTAATTTTGATTAAATACCATATGTTTAAAATATTTGCAAGACAAATAAGATGTATGTTTTGAATTTTCATGGAATAGCCTTGAAGCCCTTTTCATTCGTAAGTAATGACATTTGTATAAAAAACTCTAGGAGGGCCACAAGATATAATTGTTGCAACTGAAACATATTTTTGCTATTTCCTTTGTAGATGAATTCCATTCTCCTGGTTTTTTATTCCTGCAAACATATTAATGTCCTTAATGTTGTCTGGATTCCTGTTGATTAGCTGTGCATAAATTGACAACATTGCTGATACATTGAGTCTTTCCTGGCCCATTGTGTTTCCCCCCAGGGGCCTACTACGGTAGGTACGGGTTAGGCACGCGGGTTCCCGAGCCACCTTGGCTCCCTCTGTGGGCAACCTCAGAGTGGTGAGGGAGTCAGCAGGTCAAAACGCCCACCCACGTGTAGGCCGTGCATGGAGACCCATGTCGGTGGAAAGGAGTATCCTGGTTGGTTGAGGGTTGCGTACCTGAGCCTGGGCTTTTGACTTCAGTAACTGGGGAGGGTGCGGAGCTTAATACATCACTTTGGTTTCTGCTCCGCCTAAACGGGAAGCTAGGGACTAACCCACCCCTAATCAATCGGCCAGGACTAGGTATATACCGAACTCCAGGGTGAGTGGGACGGCAGGCCTGCTATATCCCCTGTGTAGCCCTGTCACCCCAGTGGGGTGACCCCGTGTTGGGCTCTGTGGTGGGTGGGGAGCACTGGGGGATGAAATACAGACCATTTTTTTTATGGCATCTAAAACCAAGGTTCAATTAGTTGTTGGAAAGGAAGTAGTCGAGTGTAGTAGTCCTCGCTACTTGGTGATGCTTCGGACAGAGGAAGGTCGGACATTTACGTCAGTCAGCCCTTTTGCTATTCAAAAGGGTCTAGACAACATTGCTGGTCCCGTTAAGTCCTGTATGAAAACACGCGCCGGTACACTCCTGGTAGAGACATTTACGGCCTCCCAGGCAGGCAAACTTATGAAGAAGATGTGAAGATTGAACAACATAAGACGTTGAACTCCTCACGTGGCGTTATTACCACCCGCGCATTGGAGCTTGCAAAACGGCTTTCGCTTTTCAACTGAGAAGACCGTCTGCGTTAACTTCTGGCACCGTAGGTGACCAATGGCGCCTTCCCTTCGCCTCGGGCCAGCTTTACTTCCCTTCGCTAATCAGGCGAGATTCCTGGGGCTGATATTCGATCGGAAACTATGCTGGTTACCACATATATCACAGCTCACAGCACGGTGTCATCGTTATCTTAACGTTTTACGGATACTAAGTGGCAAATCCTGGGGTGCAGATCGGACAGTGTTACTCCGTCTTTATCGTGCGCTGATTCGGTCCAAGTTAGACTATGGGTGCATTGCGTATTCCTCAGCACGACCATCTGTGCTGAGAAGATTAGACGCAGTCCATAATCAGGGCATCCGTGGCTGTTGGGGCTTTTCCCACCAGTCCAGTTGTTAGCCTCTACGCCGAATCAGCAGAACCCCCTCTGCGATGTCGGCGGGATGTCCTGTTGGGTAATTATGGCTGTGGGCTTCGGAGCATGCCTTTGCATCCAACGTTTCACCCTTTTTTCCATTCTGTGCTGGACCAACGATACGGCAACTTATCCCTCAGTCCCAGGCCCGTAGGTTTCCGTTTCCGCGCTCTACTTCGGAAACACATCTCACTTCCTCGCATGTTTTCCAACGGAGAGAGGGTGCAACCCCCTTGGTTACGTGCTACATCCCACGTAGATCTGAGGATGAGGGTGTACGAGAAACCTGCGATGCCTCCATCTAGTATCCGTATTTGTTTTATAGAATTTTTATCCCACTACAGTGACCGCATCTGTATATACACCGGCGGCAGTAAGTGCGCCGACGGTGTTGGATGTGCGTTTGTGATGGAGACCGAAACACATATCTTTAGCTTGCATAGTAGCACATCCATTTATACTGCTGAACTGTATGCAATCTATCGAGCCATTATGTATATTCGCCGTCGAAATCTTGGTGACTGCCTCATAATGAGTGATTCTCTTAGTGCCCTTCAGAGCATTCGCGAGTTGTACCAACACCATCCTATCGTGCAGCGCATCCAGGACCTCCTCCGCATTCTACACACTTCTGGTGTAAATGTGGAGTGTGCATGGATTCCTGGTCACGTCGGCCTGCCGGGTAATGAAATGGCGGATTTTGCAGCTAAGACGGCAGCTACGCAACCCAGGAGAATGATTCCGTTTATGACCTCGGCGGACTTTCGGCTTGTTGTTCGGAGGGCGGCGCTTTCGTGCTGGTCAGATGAGTAGTCGTCTCTCCGCATGAATAAACTCAGGGAAGTTAAGGATCTGCCTGTAAACTGGGTAACCTCCTCTCGTATATCTCGTCGGGAGGAGGTGATATTAGCTCGTTTGCGGATCGGTCACTGCGTTTTTACACATAGTCACATTTTTAGAAAAGAACCCGCTCCTCTCTGCCCGCTCTGTGGGGCGACCATGTCAGTGCGGCATGTCCTGCTGGAGTGTGTTGCGCTAGCAACCCTTCGCTCATCCCTGCAGCTGGCGGCTTCCCTTAGGGAGGTTCTTGCCGACGACCACAGCGGTAGAGAAGCTTTTATCGTTTTTATCTCGAATGCCGTTTCCAATAAGGGTTTAGGTTTTATTTATTTTATCCAGACAGTTTTATTAGAGCGACAGTTCGTGCACTGGTTATGTTTAACCAAGGGGCTGATTTTAGTCACTTGTTTTAATCCTATTTGGCTGTTTTAACAAAACCCGTTTTAAATGCATCGATGGCCTTAGCCATGAATATTTTTCTCTAGATTTTATACCTAACCCCTCCTTTTTAGTTTATTGTGGTATTTTACATTGTTTTTTACTTCTGGTGTTTTTTTTTTATTGGAACTTGTTTTTATAAGGGCGCTAATGACCATCGTAGTCGAGCGCCCCTAAACACCATCATCATCATCATCCCATTGTGTTGCATAAAAATGTTTTAACTTTCTTAAGGATTCAGAAACTTCTTTTACTCTCAGTTGTGATTATAGAAATTCTCACAATAATCTGTAAGTTGTTTATTTTTATTCAATTTAATATAATTGTTGGACTGTAGGTGACAACCTAATAGGTAGGGAGTTTTGGTTTTGATAAAATATACGGTTTATATAAAATATTTTTGTGGATTTAAATGTTTCCAACATTTTTCTATTGAATTTTCCAATATTTTAAGAATTAAATTTTTAAATACTTTGCTTTTTGTGAGCTCACTAGGGTGTAGATAAAAAAAAAAGTAAAATAATCTTAGACCCTGTTATACAATTTCAAAGGAAGTTTTCCAGCCTTCATGTTTTTTTAACCACAGGTAATGATTTAATTGTATTATAAGTTAGATGCATATAATGTAAAGATCAGGAAATTGAAATCTAATTGGCTATGTCTTGGCACGGGAGGCTTTCCTTATAAAACAAATCAGATTAAAGCTGCCCTCTACCGAACAGAAAATAGAATCTTGAATGACGGTGAGAAAAAGAGAAGAAATTGATCTTGATTTCTACTCAGCAGAGGCCATGACCAACAAACAGTAACAACTCGATCAAACAAGAGAAGCCCATTGAATCCATGGATTCCATCACAGGTAGTGAATTAGTTTCCATTAGCCTTCTATAGTTTGTGTGTGCAACAAACATTGTGACTAATATCACTTTAATAAATGTGCTAAAAGAACAAAGACCCTTATGGAATATTCTAAAAGTAGTAATGCACACTTGTGCGCTACTCCACTGATTTTATTACTTTCTATACACATACTATGTACATAGTGTATAGAGGAGGTGTTGTTATGCACTCAAAAATTCAATATTGAGATTTCAATGGAAATACACGGGGACCCCCTGAATCCAAGAAAAAAACTCCATGTGTGTGTGTCTGTGGACAGCATACCTCAAAAATGAAAAGACTGTTAAATACCAAACTTGATATTTAAGTTTGGTAGTTTCCAAGGATACGACATGAAGATTTTTCAAGAAAATCCTCCCACCTCCAACTATCCTTTATATGGAAAAAATTTCGAAAATTTAGATTTTCTCAAAGATGGCTCTAATGGTTTTGATTAAAATCTCTTATATTTAGGATATTGACATGACAAATAGAATGTATATCTAGAATTTTCTGGGAACAGTCTCTAAAGACCTTTTTATTCTGGATGATTTTTTTTTTTTTAATTTTGTATAACTAGTAAACTGTAAGAGATAGACAAAAACTAACCACATAAAAAATGTAGAGCTTGTTAAAACACCCAATTTATGTTATATACTTTTTTTTCTCTAGAGTTGACCATTTTCGAGATATTCCCTGTTATTGGTTTCAGTTTTGCTCATACAGGAACTTGTCAAGTCCTGGCCACACAAAAAAATGGATTTCAATCCCATAGCAACCATATTCTAAAACATGTGCCTGTTGGTTTAGCCTAGTGTATTCCCATTATTTCCCTTCCACTTATAAGGAACTGCTAGTGTTAATGTCGATTAGCATGAAGTGGGTAGAAGAATAAGCTTATTAACAACAATTTGTTACAGAGATGTAGAGGAAGTCATGTGAATGGAAGTCATTAACAGCTGTGACTATTTCAATTTCCAAAAAGGTTCCAAGTTTCAAAATAATGTAACCACAACTTATGTATCATTACCACAGCTACTAGGACTTTCAGGACTTGACTTAAATGTGTGCATGCTGAGATCATAGGTGAGCAGCATAGCCTACAAAGCTGTCACAGGTATATATATACCAACAAACTGTTTTCATAATATGTCTATATTATGTGAATTGTTCTGTAGACCTGGAGACATAACATAATATTATACAGTAAATTTCACAAAGAAATTTATGCAACACAAAAGAATACTCTTCATGCTCAATATTTGTTTAATTTTCGAACCTATTACAGTAGCAACACACATTTTAAACATTATTTAAATAATGTTTACTGTTTGTAATTTAAAAATCTTTTCTCCACCTCACATGATGTTATAGGGGCAAACATAAAATGTTACAGAGATACTGCATTGTTAGCGCTGTTTCACAATGGCCTTGTGATAAAATTGTGTTTAATGTTTATCATCTTCAATAAACTGGATTTTGCTTATGGATGGTTTTTATTTTCTGTTTTACTTTATACACAACAAATTACTCCTCTTTTAATCTTTTGGGCTAGTTCTATGAGCTCTATCAAATTAAGCATTTTATAACCTGACTTTTCTATACATGTTGTTTTAGACAAGTCTAAAAATTGTTTTTAATGAACAGTAAATTTTCATGTAGTGTGTTTGGATCGAGGGATCCTGTGACTAGTACTGCAGAACTATGATTGTTGTCCAAAACACTAAGAATTTTGGGAACTATATTGTAAAGGTGCTCATAATATAAAACTGCATTTAACAGTTGCTGTAATAGCCTGAAGAGGTAAAGGCATATTAGGCGCAATGTTTTAAATGTTTGTTTTCTGCTTGGACTTTCAAAAATATATTTTCTGTATTTGCGATTTAACTGTCAACATCAATGTAATATTGTAATTGCTTTGGATACACAGCAAAACAGTGCCTCCACACATGCCAGCCTGCCAATAACGGTAGCATCCATTATGCTTGTATGGCCCTGAGTGTGTTGTTGATGAATGATGTAATAGTCTTACTTTGCATTGCAACAAACTGATTATACTCGACGAGTCCTAAAATTCCTAGCTCTAATTATTACAGTGGTTGGAACTGTTACTGATAAATAATCATTTCTCCTATTCTGAGAAATAGTAATATCATCCTGGCTGTAATTTATAGTCTTATTTTTTAATTATCTTAACATAATAGTGTATCTGTAAAATCATTAAGTAAGTGGCAGATTTATTCATTAAGTTGTTACATTTTAAGCTTGTACTATTTACATATTTCTTTAGACAATTTTCATAATGTTCACCGATTAAGGACTCTTGCTCTTATGTCCCTCATTTGGGAAGCAAAATCATTGTAATCAGTAATCAATGTGCTTGAAGCAAACCTTTCATAACGTCGTGAAACATAGCTACTCATTTGGGGATAGTGGCCTCTGGAATCCTCTTCAAATGATGGATCCATAGCCATCAGCTTTGTTGGTTCTTTCAAATAAATAGATGAGGAGGAGGAGCTTGCAGCATAATTGTTTGAGGAGTTGCCTATTGAACTATGTGATGAAGCTTTGCTGCTTTGGTTGTGATATGGTTTTATAGCATTTGCAGTGTTTGGTATTGTCTTATGTTTAACCTCTCTGCTAAAGGCTTGAAATTCAAGGCGTGAAGCTTCACTTGAATCATTTTCTGTTTCTGAAATGCTGCAGTCAGAATATTCTCGTCTTGGTGGATAATAGCATTCATCATTTTCAAGTAACAAAATATTTTGTAGCATTTTTGTCTGTGCTTTTATATATGTTTTGACGTATGGTGAAGAAGCATTGCTAATAGCATTATCTACCACAGGTTTTTTCAATTTTTCTGGGGTGTTCCTAGGTTTGTCAGGAATTCTAACTTGAGAAGAGCTGTTCATTTGGCTGACCTTCGGTTGCAGGAGAAGCAGGATGTAAAAGTAATTGCAAAGTGCCATGAACTGTCTGAAAACATTTGCAAGTATTCCTGTTTTAAATACCTGAAACACACAAATACAATATGTTTGGTGATGTTTATATTAATATCCAATGTTGCATGAACAATTGATACTAATATTCATTGTATACAAGGGTTGGGGCATACCTTAAGGCAATTATTTTATTTTGTGGCGAACTGTTATCCAAGTACAAAATGCCATTTACCATTATAGAACTGGCAGAGAATGTCACAAGAAATTGGTGGAAGCTGTTGGGAATGATGCCCCGCCATACCAGACAATCGTGAGTTGGGCAGTTAAAGCAGAGTGTGTTGGATGGTTACTGCATCACTGGGGATGGGGATGTTTGGGTTTCAAAATCTAATTGGAATTCCAATAGCTGTACCTTAATCTGTGATTATAGAATGGATTTTTGAAGATATTTTAACCAAAATCAATGTGTATTTATCATTTGAATTTATAAAATTGTTTTACAAATACATCCGTATACCTAACCCCATCTTAATATTTTGCCGGCTATGCTACTGTACCTGATGCAGAAGTCAGGTAGACTATGCCTCCGATAATTTAATCTATTTTACGAATCAATACTTAAAACAGTAATTTCTTAAACATATCTGCAATAAATTTCAAAGTTGGCTAACCTGAATTCATACAACATTTTTAAACACATGGTATCCAAATGTGCAAAATCAATTTTGCATATTAACGGCAGACTTTTCTTAGTTTGTGAATAATTGAAAACTCATAGCAAGTCTCATGTTCCTTTTCCATATAGGTTTCACTCCCATTTCATTGTGGAATATCAGTAGTTATAGAAATCAGTAAACTTCAGTTATAAAATTAGGTTAGAATTGATGCTTCCTTTTTTTTTGATAAGGTGCACGGAATATCCACCTTTCATCATTGCACATATGGTCACATTCAAGAAATGCTAAATATTAGATTGGCAGTAGTGTAAACAATTCTGAAAGAAAAACTTGACAGTAGGAAGCTCTGCAGTCACTGGATCGCACACCACCTCACAAATGAGCAGAAACAAACATGTGTATAGTGGTGGCAGGAAATGTTTGAAAAATTTATAGAAGGAAGACCGAAAAACTTATTTAACATTGTAACAGGTGAGAAAAGCTGGATTTACAAGTATGATCCAGAAAGTAAATGACAGTCATTGGGAAGATCCTCCAACAAAAGTGAAGCAAGAGATGTGTTGGCAAGATGATGATCTGTTCACATTGTGATCACAACCCTTTGTGGAACAAAAGACTGTTACTGTCAGATGGTACACTACAAAATGCCTGTCAGAAGTGTTTAGTGAACTGAGTAAAAAGCTTCCTAAGAATGGTCTGTGTGGAATTTTGTTGCACCATGATAGTGCTGCGCCCACACTACACAAGAAACAATCCAACTACTACAGGAGTCAGATATTTTTCCCATCCTCCCTACAGTCCAGATCTAGTCCCATACAACTTTTTTCTATTTCCCAAAATGAAAGAAAAAATTTGAGGTCAACGATTTGAGTCACCTGAAGCAGCAGTAACTGCTTATGAAGAATATGTATTTGCACTCTTTACAGAGAAGAATGGAGTTCAGCATCTGAAAAATGGTTTGAAAGGATGAGACAGTCTGCAAATGGCTAAGATGAAATAAATGTGCATTTCGAAGTTCTTGTTTAATATTTATATTTTGAGACCTCTTGAATGTGAAGCAGACACTCTACCACCACACTGCAGAGGCAAGCTCTTTTTTTTTTTTTTTTTCTTTTTTTAATTATATCATTTTTGTAGCCCCCTTTAACATCTAAGGTCATATCGGGGACTTTTGTATTAAAAACAACTCGTCTGTAGGTTCTTTACATTGGGTTTAAATCGTTTTATTTTCCTCAGAAAAAAACAAAAACAACACATATTTATACACATATTTCCAGACTCTGTGGGGATCTGGAATAAATCTGGTTAAAGAAAACTTCCCCGACCCGGGACCTCCGGGTGAGAAGTCAGTTCGCTGACCACTCGACCACGGAGGCAGTCTTCTCATTTTTTTTGTTTATCAGTTGAACTCTGCATGCATTTGAAGTTTAAAGGCAGTCCTTTGCAAATCCGTTCGGTCTATTCAAACAATTTTGTTTGTTTAATGAGAATTTCATTTGTAATTTTGGTAGGGCCAGGTTTCTTTAGTAAAATTATTAGGGGAACAGAAATGCTTCCCCCCTTAAATCGGCGTCTATAATTTGCACTTTTGTTATCATCTGAGCACTATTCAGTAGTGCGAGGTGCGGCTAAAAAAGCAGTACAGTATGGTTTTAGTTTTATTTGCTTTTTTATTTAGTATTAAAATGAGAAGGAAAAAAAAACGCTCTTAAAATTTACACCTATTGTTTGCATTGGTTACATCAGCTATTATAACGCATTTAAGAAGTGAAACTGATCTTTTTTACCCACTGCGGAGCATCTAGAAGTCATGATTATACAATATGTTTTGTAATGCAAGAAAAGAGTGGTTTTGTACATGAAAGGGAATAAATCACTAAATCTTGGAGGAAAAAAAAAAAAAAGACCTGAGAAATGCTTAAAACTTGATGTTAGGAAACACATATCGAGCAAAGTGTATTATTACAAATTAAGCTAGTTTAGTGGTATTGCTACTGTAACTAGAATTGACAAACATAAATTATGTAATGTTGGAACGTAACGATATCGAATAGAACAAATTTCTTACCGTGAAGGGTTTGTCTAAAACAACATTTCTACAGATAAACAAAACAAGCGAAATCATTATCACAGTTGGAATTTCACACAAATACGGATCCTTGAAACGTAAGACAAGGTCCATAACGAGTGGAATGTTTTCGAAGATAGGCCGCAAACAGTCCAAAACTTGCAAATTTGATTATGCAACTGCGAGCGGAAAATGATATTTCTAGGTTAGAAATTACCTTGCATTTGTTTACGGAACCGTTTTCATTTGTTAGCATGGTTTGTAAGCCAACTTCAGCTTTACAAAATTCTTTTGTCTCCTTGGATATGGCTTCAATTCCATCGGACACATAATGAGGTTTCTCAGCATAAAACAATTCTCAGAAGCCTAACGTTAAATTTATACCAACTCTACTTACTCAAAACTACCTTTATATGAAATAACTTTTTTTTTTCTAAATGGTTAAAGATTTTGTTAAAATATCGCGTGAAGTTTAGTAAATATCTACTCTAGAAAATCCTTTTCGTTAATATATGTTTAATAAGAGCGGTACTTCAGGAAACAATTTAAAAATCAGGTGTTAAATTCAGGTGGCTTTCTCTTCCCTCTATCGTTTAATAGTGAGTATATAAACTACTGTTACACAAGTTTTTTTTTTTTTTTTTTTTTTTTTTTTTTTCCCTATTTCATTTTAATCTAGATAAACCTCTGCCGAAGTAGCTGGATTACAAACTTCGTTAGGACACAGAACGAATAACGACAATAGTCAAATGTTTAAGAATTGGGTGCTATATGCCCATGCTGATCTTAAAATTCCATACTTACTCACTCTCTCTCTCTCTCTCTCTCTCTCTCTCTATGTAACTGCAAGAAACAACTGAAAATCGACAGAACTTGCAGAACGAAATAAATAAATATTGAAGTCGAGCAATTAATAAGGCTACCTCTGAAATAGCTTACACATCAAGTCATTTGAAATAATTTATGTGTTTTAAGATTTACATTTTTCGTGCAGTAGTTTTGTTTTATCGCTTAACGTTTATAAGTTGTACAATATTGTAAAAATGCTTTCTGAAATAATAAGTTTTCGCAGACTATTTCCAGAAATTCAGTAAATACATTTTATTTTTTCAGGAAATATATTCTTTATGTGTCATTTTAATCAAAATTTCATCAGAGACATTTTTGAGAAAATAGCAAATTACAAAGAATGCTCCATGTGAATAGTAATTTGGGGTTTGTTCAATTTCTTGAAAATCTTCGTGTCGCATCTTTGGAAGATGCTAAAATTAAATACCAAGTTTGAATAGTTATTTGATTTTCGTTTTAGAATTATTCTGTTTACAGACACACGTGCAGACATTTTTATAAAAACAGTTCTTTGTTTATTCAGGGCTCCTCAAAATACATTTCCGATGAAATATCGGTATCGAATTTTTGGATGCAAATCATTCTCGGCCTACTACATACGTAGAATCGAAGAGAAAGTAAAAATATCTTATGTGTTCCACTCAATGACTTTTTTTAGCTACTCTACAAACTTCTTACAAAAGATTCTTCTTCTTTCTACATAATGCTAAATTGAGATAAACATTAGCAGCATGTTCTTATTAGTTAGTTCCTTATAAGTAGAAGGGAACTAAAGAAATGCGCTGTGCTAAAGTGCTAGTCAAATGTTTTAAAATCTGTTGTTAGGCAATTGTCACTGCAAATCGCTCTTTGCTTGGCCAGGAGTAGAATAAAAGAAAAACGGTCACTTTCTGTCTCAGAAAAAGTGTAAGTACTCTACAGCTGAAACTAAGGGAAAAAAAAAAACAAAAAAAAAAAACAGTCAACTCCACGAAAAAAAATAGTATACAACATAAATTGTGTGTTAACGAGCTCTACATTTTTTGTGTTTTACGTTTTTGTCTATGTCTAACGTTTACCAGTTATTCAAAATTCCGCAAAATCCATCCAGAATAAACTAAGTTCATAGGCAATACCCAGAGAATTGAAGATGTACACTTTATCACATAAATGTCTAAATATAAGAGATTTTAATCAAAATCGTTAGAGCCATTTTTGAGAAAATAAAATGTTTCGAAAAATGATCCATGTAAATAACAATCTTTTCGTTTTTGAGCTATGCGGCCTCATCTCCACACATGCGCGCGCGGACATTTTTCTAAAAAGGCTTTCTTTGGATTCGGGGGTCTCGGTATCGAATTTTTGGGTGTAATACAATACCTTCTCTATACACGATGTCCATAGTATACATAGAGAAAGTAAAACCTGATGTATTCCATTCTCGTGGATTCCTCTATCTCTGTAACAAATTATTGTTAAAAAGCTTACTCTTTCACGTACTTAATGCTTAATCAAGATAAAGATTAACAGAAAGTCTCATTACTTGCTTCCTTGTTACTAGGGAAATAAGAGTGTATACTAGGCTGAAGCGATAGAAAACCCTTAAAAGCTGGTTACCATGTGGTTGAAATCCTTTTTTTCCCATGGCCGGAAATTTGCAAATTCCCGTATTAGAAAAGTATTTTAAAACTGAAATCAATAACAAGGAGTATTTCGGAATGGTCAACTCCACGAAAAGAATGTACATGACATATATTTTGTGTTTTAACGAGATCTACATTTTTGTGCAGTAAATTTTCAACTATCTCTTAGTTTACCAGTTATGCAAAACTCATCTAGAATTAAGAGGTCTTCAGAGGCTATTCCCAGAAAATTTAATTCTATATATATAGTATTTGCCATGTTAATAAATGTTGACATATGACATTTTAATCAAAACCGTTAGAACCATTTTTGAGAGAGTAAAAATTTTCGCAATTTTTTATTTTCGTGTAAAGGGTAGTTTGGAGTGGGGAGATTTTGTTGAAAAACTTTGTGTCTCATCTTTGGAACACATTAAACTAAAATTCCAAGTTTGGTATTCTAGCGACTTTTCGTTTTTGGGCTTTCGTGTTCACAGGCGCACGGGCACAGTGACACACACATATGGACAGTTTTTTAAAATGCTTTTTTGGGGGGAGGAGTGGGATTCAAAGGACCCTCAAACGTATATTTCCAGTGAAATCTCGGTATCCAATTTTTGGATGGAACGCAATACCTTCTCTACATATGTACAATGTAGAGAAAGTAAATCGTACCCATAGCAA
This sequence comes from Hymenopus coronatus, assembly GCA_030762935.1. NCBI lineage: Eukaryota > Metazoa > Arthropoda > Insecta > Mantodea > Hymenopodidae > Hymenopus > Hymenopus coronatus. The sequence goes on from CM060886.1 coordinate 122,545,286, forward strand.
ACTGAAGTACAAAGTTTACATCAAAGCTTTTTCTGGAAATGGTTTATCGCAGTTAGGATAATGTCAATTGAATGATCAGTTTTATGGATAGTATGTTAAAATTTATTCCATTAAAACGCAAGGCTATCTTAATACTCCTGAAACATGGCCAAAATTGGGAAGGAGGAGAAAGAAAAGAAAGGAGTTGGAGGCACTTCATTTCTTGAGCAGCTTTCATTGTTTACTGAAGTGTTGTTAAACTGAGAAAGGAGCCAAATCGCTTGGATTATGACATGGGCTATCACTAAACCTAGGAAAACCAGACATTATAAGGAAATGTTCATTATATGCTATTTTATATGCGTTGTTGGTCTCTTATGTTTATCCAGGGCTCTAATCATATACGCTAAATTTGCGAAACCCTCGTTTTCCAGGCCGTTTTCTCTGCTGTAAACAAGCATGAACTACATACTTGTTTAGATTAAAATACTTTTTGTAAGGACTATTATTTTTAATTTCTCTACACGTACTATGTACATAGTGTATAGAGCAGGTATTGTATTGCACTAAAAAATCGATACCGAGATTTCACCGGAAATACATGTTTTGAGGCCCCCCGAATCCAAAAAAGCATTTTTAGAAAAATGTCCGTGTAGTGTCTGTGTTTGTGAGCAGCATAGCTCAAAAACAAAAAGACAATACCAAACTTGGTATTTAAGTTCGGTATCTTCCAAGGATGTGACACAAAGATTTTCAAGAAAATCCCCCATACCCCCAAACACCCTTCATGGAAAAATATCAAACATTTTGATTTTCTCAAAAATGGCAAACGATTTTGGTTAAAATCTCTTATATTTAAGATATTTGCATGCCAAATAAAATGTATATCCTGCATTTTTTGGGAATAGCTTCTAAAGTCATCTTTATTCTGGATGATTTTTATTGAATTTTGCATAAATGATAGGCCGTAAGAGATAGACAAAAACTTACTACACAAATAGTGTAGATCACGATTAGACATACAATTTATGTCATACATTTTTCGTGGAGTTGGCGGTTTTCGAGATATTCCTTGTTATTGATTTCAGTTTTAAATATTTTAATTTTTCTCATATGGGAACTTGTCAACGCTTGGCCACGCAAAGAAACGGATTTCAGTTCCATAGCAGTCACATTTTAAAACATGTGACTGTCGGTTAAGCGTAGAATAATCTTTTATTTTCCTTCTACTTATAAAGGAACTAAGTAATAATACTGTTTCTGTTAATGTTTTAGCATTAAATGGATAGAAAAATAAGCTTATTAGCTATACTTTGTTACAGAGAGATAGAGAAAGTCATGTGAATAGAGCACATCAATTTGTTTCCCTTCTGATCATACTGTTATTTCGGAAGAACTGGTGTAGGTCTCCCTGTTTGATAACTACCAACTTATCCATGTATTTCAACTGAGAGAATTTTCTGTTCACTATTGTGAAAACTCCCATTGAAATACGTGTATTTCAACATTCCCATTCTCGTTTTAGTTCCCGTTACCGGTTGTTGTGAACCTGCTTTGATTCGAATGGGAAAAAATGATATAGCTGCATGGAGAGGGCGTAACCGAACTTGGGTTCTCCAGTGATCAATACGACTCATACGGAGGATGAAATGCATGAAGGCGTTTAAAATAAGATAACGCGAAGTTTACAATTTTAGGATACAGAGACTGCATTCTCCCTCCTCTTGCTGACTGCTAACGCCAAGTACCCTCTCTCAAATGCTGTAGTAGTAGGTACAGAGCTAGTTAATTTCCTGTCCTAAGTGGAGCTGTGCATCGTTATGATGTTTCCTTGATTGGATTTCAATTTCTAGTTCGCGAGTTCGCCGCTATGGTGACGAGGGATCGGCTGGTCGCCCACAGATGGCTATGTAAGACAAAATCACGACTTGCGGACGCGAAATTGCGGAATTTTGCCCAGAAAGCCTGCTTCTTTCAAGGTATGGAGTTAGTTTACGTGCAAATAAGCATTACACGGGACCATCGTCTTCACTTCCCCTCCGAAGGAAAGCATGCTACAAATTTTTTTCTATCATCCTCCGCCACGTTTGAACTTAGAATCTTGGGTTTTAGAGGCTATAATGGAGGACGACAGTAGGTAGAGAGAACGAGACATATTCCACACATTCCATTTGCTATGAGGGAGACTGGCTGCTATTGGATTATTGTGAATATTACCTATTAGTTTCTAATTTGCTTTAGACATGGGCTTCGGTGATATCTTTGATAGCTCACAATATACGCCACTGAAGCCAAATCATCGTTCATTGTGTTGAGAACCGATGACGTAGTCAGACGTTTAAGGGCAATAAAGATGCGAGACACAGAGGATTCCGGAACGCAGAAGCGACGTTGACCCTCACATTATAATGAAACCTTGAGGATACGTGTCTTGGACAAGATGTTTCCTGCTAAGAATTACTGACAGTAAAAGTTCAGATGAAGCAGAAACATACATGACATATGTATTTACTTAAGGCACTTAACGAAAGTTTACAAATCGCAACCGTTTTATAAAATGAAAGGGAAGTTATAGTGTTCTAGCGTCATAAATACGCATTCTTATGCTTGCCTTACAGCAAACAGAACATTCCTATGTGACGTACTGAATCATGTGTGTCAACGAAAGGGTTGCCAACGAGTTCAATTAACAAACATATTGTCTATAGAATCCCGCCAGAAACAGCCAAAATTACAAAACGTTCTCCAAAAAATATGCCAACATAAAAACATTCATTCTGTTATTACAGTAGCGCAGCCAAAGATTTGATTGACTGGGATTGAATTTTTATAAATCTTACTTAATTTAATAATAATAATATAGTTTTCTCTGTTATCAGAAACCCGTTGCGTCATACAATAGTGCAATAAAAGTGAATTAAACCCCCCCCCCCAAAATATAAAGCACATCTTTTACGGGATCTGGGGAGTTTTAACCCCAAAATCACCGCCCGTCCGATGCGTGTTTGTGTTTGCTGAACTTGTTAGTTAACTGTCACTGTTTTTTAGTGAAAAAATAACTAAAAAAATAGACTTTTATTTATGGACGCTCTTTAACTGCTATGTTTCTCAGCGTCCCATTCTATACTGGCGTGAAATACTGCTTAATTTTGCTCAGAGGCCTCTCTATCAGGCTTGAGGTTCTTTTACGTGCCGTAAATGTACGATACGGGACCAACGGCTTTACTTCCCTTCCATCGTCCTCCGCCGGGTTTAAACCGCGACCTTGGGTATATGAAGTAGGCATGGTAGCCATTACACCACGGAGGGCGACAAAAATAAAATAACTGTGTAGATACGTTACTCTATAGGAACAAACCAAAGACGTTCTTTTCAATGCTATGAAACTTAATATGCCACAGTTATATTTAATATGGATGGCCTAATGAAAAAAATAGCTCAATTTTTTGCGGTTACTTCAGAAGAAGCACAATTTTTTATGCTTATAGGGAATTCAGGAGCTCTTTGTAGCATTTCATCGCTAAACTTATTGGTATTTAATTATTGCTTTCTCTAGCCCGTACGTGCATGCACATAATGGATAGAGAAGGTTGGTATTGTATTCCACCCAAAAATCAGATCTCACCGGAAATATGTTTTGAGGACCCCTTATTCAGAAAAAAACATGTTTAGAAAAAGGTTGGTGTGTGCCTGTGGACAGCATAGCTCAAAAACGAAAAGTCAGTCAAATGCAAAACTTGGTATACTTATGTTCAGTGTCCTCCAAGGATGCGACACGACGATTTTCAAGAAAATAACCCCACCCCAACTACCCTTTACATGAAGCAATTTTCGAAAATTTCAAAAATGGCTCAACGATTTTGATTAAAATACCTTATATTAAAGATATTCATTTCACAAATAAAATGCATGTTTTGAGTTTTCTGGGAATAACCTCTAAAGACCTGTTTATTCTGAATGGATTTTAGCAAATTTTGCATAACTGGTAAAGAGATAGACAAACACTTACTGCACAAAAATTGTAGATCACATTAAAACACACAATTTATGTCATACGTTTTTTCGTGGAATTGAACTATTTCTGAGGTATTCCTTGCTATTTGTTTCAGATTTAAAATACTTAAAAACTTTTCTCACACAGAAAGTTGTAAACTCCTGGCACTGCATAGAAACGGATTTCAACCACATGGCAACCAGCTTTTAAAGGATTTGACTATCACTTTAGCCTAGTGTATTCCCTTATTTTCCTTCTACTTACAAGGAAGCAAGTAACTAATTAATACATTTTCTGCTTATGTTTATCTTGATTGTCATAAAATGGATAGAAAAATATACTTTTTAACAATAATTTGTTACAGCGATGTACATAAAGTCATGAGAATGGAACACATCAGATTTGTTTATATCCATAACTGTACTAAAAGCTACTTGTGACCATTGTCATTTTATAACAACACAAGCCATCATCAACCACCCCTCCATGCAACCATTCCCCATGGAGGAATGCCACTCCCTTATAGTAATTAGAATCACGAAGGCAATGACACACGAATAACTAATTAATAATAATAATGGAAAGGCTCAAAACATGGACACGAAAAGATTCTATGCTGCGATAGTTTCAATAACAATATTGGAAACTCATACTTCTAAAATAGTAAAAACAGTGATATAACAAACTGTTGATTTAACACCTGCTGAAATAATTTATCTCTATGCATTTTTTTTTTTTTTTTTTACTTTAACGTCCTTTAACCTGGGTGGTTATATCGGGCGATAAATGACATTAATGAAAAAATGCTCCAATGATCTCGGGGTCCTTGGATCTTAAAGTTACTCGACATTCATCTTCTCAGGATAAGGGCGCTACCATCACACTACCCAGGCAACTTGCTTAACACCTTTAACGAATCTAGTGAAACTATTGTCTTACAACAGGGAGTGAGTACACAACAGTTAAAAGCTCATAAGTCCTATACTGTCTTCGATAGAAACTGTTCCAAGGTCATGGATTTCAAACCCGGCGGAGGACGATGGAGTTTTTCGGGCGTAAAAATCCTTAGCATGGCTTTCTTTGGAAGGGAAGTAAAGCCCGTTGACCCCGTGTCGTAGATTTACGGCACGTAAAAGAACTTCAAGCCCGATAAAGAGACCTCAGCAAAATTAGGCGGTCTTTCACGCCCAATATAGAATGGGACGCTGAGATCCGCAATAGTTAGAGCGCGTCCATAAATAAAACTCTATTTCCATTTTTACTTTCTCTAGCCCGCATGTATAATGTACATAGTGGATAGAGAACGTATTGTATTCCACCCAAAATTCGATGTCGAGATTTCACCGGAAATATATGTTTTGGAGTCCCTGAGTCCAAAAAAAAACATTTATAGAAAAAGGTCCGTGTGTGTCTCTTAGCTCAAAAACGAAAACACCGTTAAATACCAAACGGTATTTAGGTTTAGTATCCTCTAAGGAAGCGACACAAAGTTTTTCAAGAAAATCCCCCAAAACCACAAACTACCCTTTACATGGAACAAATTTCGAAAATTTTGATTTTCTAAAAGTGGCTCTAACCATTTTGATTAAAATCCCTATATTAAAACTATTTACATCATAAATAAAATGTATATCTTGGATTTTCTTGGAATAGCCTCTGAAGACCTCTTTATTCTGGATGAATTTTGCCGAATTTTGCTTAACTGCTAAACAGTAAGGGATAGACAAAAACTTACCACACAAAAAATGTAGATCTCGTCAAAACTAACGATTTATGTTCTTTACGTTTTTGTTGTGGAGGTTACCTTTCTGAGATACTCCTTGTTATTGCTTTCAATTGTGAAGTACTTATACTTATCTCAGACAGGAAGTGTCCGTTTTTCTTTTGTTATACTTTTGGCCAAGCAAAGAAGCGATTTCAAATGACAATCGCATAACGAGAGCTTTTAAAACATTTGACTATCACTTTAGCCTAATGCATTCCTGTCGCCCTCTGTGGTGTAATGGTTACCATGCTAACTTCATATACTCAACCAAGGTCGCGGGTTCAAACCCGGCGGAGGACGATGGATTTTTTTCGGGCGTAAAAATCCTTGGCATGGCTTCCTTCGGAAGGTAAGTTCAGCCGATGGTCCCGTTTTATTTAGTGCATTCCTCTAGTTATCTTCTACTTATAAGGAACTAAGTAATAAAATTCTACTAATGTTTATCTCGATTAGCATGGTATAGAAAGAAGAATACTCTTTTGAAAGAAGTTTGTAGAGTAGTTAGAGAAAGTCATGTGAGTGTAACACATCAGATTTTTAGAAACTGTCTCCCATATATCCTTTGTGTAGCTGAGTTGCCCTTCGCAATGCAGTGGTTACTATGCTAGCTTCATAACCCAAGGTCGCGGGTTCAAACCCTGCGGAGGACGATGGATTTTTTCGGGCTTAAAAATCCTTAGCATGGCTTCCTTCGGAAGGGAAATAAATCCGTTGGTCCGGTGTGGTACATTAATGGCACGTAAAAGAACCTCAAACCTGATAAAGAGGCCTGAGCAAAGTTAAACGATCTTTCACGCCCAATATAAAGTGGGACGCTGAGAACCACAGCAGTTAAAGAACGTCCATTTTGTGTTGTTGAGTCGTGCAAGGCCAACTGAATTACGTTTTCATTAATGCCAGTAACGCGCAGATAGTCATTTGTTTATTCCAAATTTTATTTAGCATGCAACGCTGGCTTCTGCTGCTCTCTGCGGCTTTTAAAAGATAACTACATGTTGGACATTATTCTCTTTTTGTTAACTTCCATAGGACTCGTGATTCTCTGCCTCATTCTTGTTACAGTATGGAGAATGGCTAAAGAAGTAAGTAAATAAAACAGTAGCATCATTGAGCATATCACGTAACTGTTGTGTACTAACCGGATTATGATATCTAGCATATAATCATAGCTGTATGCACAACGCAAAGGGACATACGCTGTGATAATTGCAAAGCTCTTTGCGTTTTTTATTTAAGGTTAGGTTACCACACTTATCCTTGACTTTAATTCTATACATCTTGGTTGAAACGATCAGTTTGTTTTTCAATCAATTGCAGTATTTTGTAATAACTGATCATAGATACCACTTATCCTGCTTGGCTGAACATCAACAATGATATGGGATTATTAACGGGATAACGTACCTATCCCTCCTGAAGTTTAAAGTATACGTTTTATCACTTTGGAATTGCACACGTTCAAATGTTTATAATAACGATTAAGCTGCTTTAATTAGTTCAAATTGAAATTGTTGAAAATATTAATGTGAGTAATTTAACAAAAATAATAATATTTGTTAACAACGCCGTCAATTGCAAGGATCATATCAACGCTGCTGGGAGTTTGTCTCGAGGAGTTCTTTTGTAGAACGAATGCCTGCTTCGCTCGCATGTTTTGGTGAAACCAGTGGAAATTACTAAAATGAGCTATATTTCTGCAACAAAGCCAGTTTATTTACACACTAACCAACCAAGCCAGGTGACTCAGGCAGACTCTAGGACTGGTATTCAGGTCATGGAATCGGTTCCCCGCGGCCGACCTATTTGACCGATGGGTTTTTTCCGGGTCACTAAGCGAGTATTGGGAAGGATTCTTCTTTCACCGAATTTCTTGTTCCTCCATTTTATCCGTCTGTTTTTTTTTTCAGGGTTGTAAGTGTCGGGGAGGACTGCGGTGGTGGTGCCCTCTCGTGAAGATGATTACGCTTTGGAAACTCAGACGATTGGGTCGTCGGTATATTCAGGGGTGGTACCTAATTCAGAGCTGATGCGCGGCCTCTTAGCCTGCTTGGGATCTGTTAGGGACTCTCCTTGATGGTTCCGTGTCGCAGTCTGGTTCCGGCTGTCCTCTGTAATTGCTCGCATCTCATCCTCTCCTCCCGGGGTCTGGCGCACAAAAAACCTACTCACTGGCTCAGGTGCGGAATCTCCTCACTACACACTAACCAGACCTAACCTAACTTAGGTAAACTAAGTTTGGCTTAATAGAACGAATGCTCGTTTTGCTCATGCTTTGACAAAAACACTCAAAATTACTAAAAACAAATTACATGGAAATTACTTTATTTACATAACTAAAATTTAACAAAAGCCAGTGGAAATCACTGTAAACTTGCACAAAATAATATTTAAAAGTTAACTATTTAATTATTTAAAAGGTTAAAAGGGAACTCAAATCCTAGACAACTTTTACAAGTAATTCACACTCACTTTGCGCACACTCGCAACCCACAGAGCTACTTTAGAATCATATGTGTTCTTCCATGTTTACATTTTCCTATATATCAGGATACTTGGCAGTTTGTCATCTCGCTGTATTCTTTGCATCAACGTTGGCAGCCATCGCTATAATGAACGATTGCATGAACGGAACTAACGAAAACCTTGTAAACAACTGCATAGCATTCCTAGTACTGAATAACAAAATACTGAATCTGGATGTATTGATAATTAAACTTTAAGGAAGCTTAATTTGTGTAGTAATTTACACTGGTTACTTATATGAATTAACTGTATTTCTTTGGCAATATGGATTTGGTGCGTTATTAATTTTCACTGGTTTCACCAAAGCATGCGCCCTCATAGCTCTAGGTTAGTCGGTGTGCAAATAACCTGATTTTCGAGTAATTTCTCTTTTAGTAATTTCCAGTGGGTTCTAAAGCATGCGAACAAAGTGAACATGCGCTGTGTTACACTGTTAACTTTAGGTTAGAGAGAGAGTGAGGGAATGAGAGTGAGAAAGACGGAGAGAGAGGGAGAGAATGAGTTTTTTTTTTAGCAACTTTTAGCGTTCTCACCAAAGTATACTATTGAATCGACCATGCGCTGTGTTAGGTCTATAATGCGTGTAAATAAATTGATTTTCCTACAATTTGTGTATTGTAATTTAAATGTTTTCATCAAAACATGAGATCGAAGTGACCATCGACGCGCTTTGTTAGGTCTAGCATATTGTCTGTTTCATATAGTTTTGTTTAGAATTTCTAGCGTTTTTATCAAAGCATGCAATCGAAGCTTCTTTTAGTGCTTTATTTTTGTTCTTTTTGAGCTGATCCTTTGGTTCAGAGAGTATAGAAATCCTCTCCGGTTTGTTATAAAGCGCTATTCTCATGGATTTCGTGAAACATGTGGGGTGACAGTAAAGCTATGTGTTCATATAAGCTACAAAATGGAGTATCTTGTTGACATTTTGCGGCAAATTTTCCATATGATAAAGTCTCGTAATAGTGTGTTTGGTTGGACCACAGCACTTCAAAACACTCCTTCCTTATAAATATTTATTGCTCAGGTTAGTATTTTCAACAGTTCATTCCGGACGATCTTTGGAACTTTACCCATATAAAATGTTTCTAAAGAAATGCATTTGATTTATGATACAATGATCGATATACAACTGAAGCTGTCTGCATTTTCTTCAGTGAAGTATTCTCTGATGATGTGTACATTCTCTGCACGCCATTTTGTTACATATCGTCTAATTTTTCAACCGAATATCTTAATTTATATTTTTATTGTACTTAGGTTACATTTACAATTATTTACAGCATCATACCCTTTTACTTAAACTAGTTTACTTATGCTAATGTACATAATTTTGAGTACCGCTTAAGCGCTATATCCACAAAACTATCTGACTCTTAGTGAGTGTAGACTTTTGGTTTGTGCTACCTATTCCATTCTAATCTCTGTGTTTTCTCAGCTGCACCCTCTCTGTGTTTCTTTTTTCTTATCCACTAGACATCGGTACTAAAAGAGGAATATATGTTAATTGGGAGAGAAGAGAAAAATTAATAATTATCTTTTAATATGCTTTCGTTTTCTTTTAAGTTTGAATGTTTCATTCAGAGGGTACAGAAATCCCCTATGGTTTGGAATAAATTCCTTGAAGAGTTAAAAAAATACGCCATTTCTGCGGATTTTGCAAAAAATAAATGAATAAAAAAAATTATGGGTTGGCGGTATAGTTGTGCGTGCATACTAGATACAAAATGTAGTAATTGTGGACAGTTTGCGGCGATTTTTCTGTATAAGAAAGTGTTCTTTAATTTGGGTTGCAGGTCGGACTACAGCATTTTAAAGTGACCACATCTTATTTAAAACATAACTTCTTATATGGATATTTATGTCTCAGATGTACTATGTTCAATAGCTACAATGGGCAAATTAAGGAAGGGTTACAGCTACCCTAAAAATGTATATTTTTGTAAAATCTTAGTAGCAAATGTTTTGTGTACAGTACTTCTTCTAGCTGTCAAAGCGCTAAACATGTTCATAGTGTATTTAAAAGTGTAGAGATTTAATTTTGCCACACAAATTGGCTTTCCATAAAGTTAAATTATCCATACATTGTTTTATTAGATCCAGATTTGCCAGCTTATTATTCGGCCAATAGAAACGCTTTGTAATTGCTTGCAAGGTTTTCGCTTTTTCGTTGCAATCGTTCATTATACCGATGACTGCCAACATTGATACAAAGAATACAGCGAGATAAGTTGAGAGTTAACGGCCCTCTAACATTACCTGCCTGGCGCGAAGGTCGTATGGTTCGGGGATGAAACCTTAAAAGGCTCCTGCCCACCAGATACCACGAGGCATCTTGCCGAACAGTTCCGTCATGATATGACCAAGTTGTTAAAATGATGTGAAATAAAATAGAATTAAAAATCTGATGTGTTCCATTCACATGACTTTCTCTACGTCTCTGTAACAAGTTGTTAAAAAGCTTACTCTTCTATCTACTTCATGATAATCAAGATAAACATTAGCAGAAATTATCCTTATTGCTTGGTTCCTTGTAAACAGAAGGGGAAATATCTTATGTGTTCCATTCACATGATGTTCTCTAGCTGTTCAGCACACAAACCTTTTATTCAAAAGATTAATCTTTTATGTACATTATGCTAAACGAGATAAACGTTGATAGAATTAAGGAAATGCACAGGCTAAAGAGAAAGTCTAGTTCTTTCAAAGCCGGTCGCTATGTGTATCAGTTGAAATTCCATTCTCTTTGCTTGCCAGGAGTAAACAAACGAGAAACGTTTAAGTGGCTTAAAATTGAAACCAATAATCTGGAATATCTCGAAAGCAGTTAACTGCACTAAAAATGTATATGACATAAATTGTGTGTTTTAATAAGATCTACATTTTTTGTGCAGTAAGTTTTTGCCTCTCTCTTACGGTTTGCCAGTTATGCAAAAGTCAAGCAGAATGAAGAGGTCTTCAGAAGGTATTCCCAGAAAATTCAAGGTATATATTTCGTTTGTCATAAAAATATCTTAAACATAAAGGCATTTTAATCAAAATCATTAGAGCTATTTTTGAGAAAATCATAATTTTCGAAACATGTTCCATGTAAAGGGTAGTTGAGAGTGGGGAGATTTTCTTGAAGATCTTCGTGTCGTATCTTTGGAAGATACTCAACTTAAACACCAAGTTTGGTATTTAACAGCCATTTCGTTTTTGAGTTATGCTGCCTACACATAGACACACATACGTTTTTCTATTTTTTTTTTGGAATCAGGGGATCTCAAAACATGCATTTCCGTGATATCTCGGTATCGCATTTTTGGGCCGAGTGCAATATCTTATCTATCTACTATATACATTGTATGTACATTAGGGCTAGAGAAAGTAAAATGATGATAATTGGTAAGTACTAAAATGCTGGAGGCTATGCTGGACATATTGCGGGTTTTCGAAGGCAATCTAGCTGAATTCTAATAGTGTTAACAACCCTGACCCCGTCCCATTACACTTCCACCTTATTCCTAGCTTTGTGTATTTAGTATATCCCGAGCTACACCTAATAACTACATTGATGCAACGACATGTTTTTTATGTTTCGATACGTGCAAAGACCCTGTTTTGTGTTATGCAAGCTGTTTCTGCTTGAGGAAGCCATTATGTACTCCAACGGTAAAAACGTGAAAATTACAGTTGCTGCACATTTCAACCAGAACGCAATGTCTAGGTTCTGACCATGACACACCTTGAACTTTTGCCACAGTGGGCTTCAACTTTCGAAAACCAGGGCCTTGTTTCACAATATTGATCATCTACAAATAACAAAATGCTTGTAAACTCTGTTTCACAATAAAGGTTTGTTAACTTGTAAAGGTTCAGGAACTTTACAAATTCAATCCAGTTATACAGTTACAGTACAAGGTTTTAGACATTTGTGGATAAATCGCCTATTTTACAAAAACAAATTACACATTGTGGAATTACTATTTGATTGTAAGACAAAACACGTGTAAACTATAACATTTCATTTTCATATATTTAAAGTTGTAAAGTTTAACTTTTCAAAGGTCCATTGTGAATGTTGTTTTCCAAATTACAAAGTTTACAATTAAACAAAGCTTGTAAACATTGTGAAACGGTCCCCAGATATGCAATGATCACTTTATTTGCAGATTTCAGGAAAGAGATACTTGGAGGTGGCCGGACCCAGAGGTGACAGTCAAGTTTTGGAGCCTGTAGATTCCTTGTCCTGGATGGCGATATCCATGGACTGATTATTGTTAAAGGTGAGTATGTCTGTAATAGCCTGATGCACTTCAGGTTAGCCTAATATTTCTGTAAACAATACAAGGTGTTTCAACGGTGAAACAAAATGTTTATTTTCTCAAATATCTACTTAAAGAGGCCCTTACTACAGTGATGTTACAAATCGACCTGGACCTTCTTTTTTAGTGAAAGTAGATCAAAACTAAAAACACTAGTGTCTCGCCAGTTTCTCTCCTGCAGGCCCATGTCTGGCAATTAAAAATAATTTACGAATTAGAATAATTCAGTAACAATATTTAATTCCTTACTTATATCCATGTTTAAAAATCTGAAGGTTCCATTCACATTCTCTACATCTCTATAACAAAGTATTGTTAATAATCTTATTCTTCTATCTACTTCATGCTAATCGAGATAAAAATTAGCAGAAACGGTCTTATTACTTCGTTCCTTACAAGTAGAAGGGAAATAAGGAATGTGCTATGCTAAAGTGATAGTCAAATGTTTTAAAAGCTGTCGTTATGCGATTGTGTTTGCAAATCGCTTCTTTGTTTGGCCAGAAGTAGAACAAAAGAAAAATGGACACTTCCTGCCTGAGAAAAGTATAAGCACTTAATAACTTTGAAACCAATAACAAGGAATGTCTCGGAAACGATTACCTCCACAACAAAAACGTAAAGGACATAAATTGTTAGTTTGGACGAGATCTACATGTTTTAGATGTGCGCTTTTATAAATCTATGTATTACGGTTTGGCAGTTAAGCAAAATTCATTCACAATAAACAGGTCTTCAGAGGCTTTTCCCAGAAAATTTAAGATATTCATTTTATTTAGGATGTAAATATCTTTAATATGCATGATTTTAATAAAAGCGTTAGAGCCATTTTATAGAAAATCAAAATTTTCGAAAAATTTTCCATGTAAAGGGTAATTTGAGGTGGGGAATTTTCTTGAAAATCTTCGTAGAGCATCCTTGGAAGATACCAAACTACATACCAAGTTTGGTATTTAAGGGTCTTTTCATTTTTGAGCTATGCTGTCCCCCCCCACACACACACACACACACATGGAACTTGTTCTAAAAATGTTTTTTCTGACTCAGGGGACCCCAAAACATACATTTCCGATGAAATCTCGACATCGAACTTTTAGGTGAAATACAATCCTTCTCTATCCACCATGTATTGTACATGAGGGCTAGAGAAAGTAAAAATGCATGTGACATAAGCTATATGTTTTAAAGAGATGTCGCCCTCCGTGGTGTAATGGTTACTGCCAACTTCATATACCCAAGGTTGCGGGTTCAAACCCGGCGGAGGACGATAAATTTTTTCGAGTGTAAAAATCCTTAACATGGCTTCCTTCGGAAGGGAAGTAAAGCCGTTGGTCCCGTGTCGTACATTTACGGCAAGTAAAATAACCTCAAGCCTGATAGAGAGGCCTCTGAGCAAAATTAAGTGGTCTTTCACGCCCAGTTTTGAATGGGACGCTGAGAACCATAGTAGTTAAAGAGCATCCATAAATAACACGACATTTACATTTATTTTAAGGAGATCTATATGTTGTGTGTATTTCTTACGGTTTACCAGTTATGCAAAATTTAGAAAAGCTTATCCAGCATAAAGAGGTCTTCAGAGACTATTCCCAGAAAATTCAAGATATAGGTACATTTTATTTGTCATGTAAATATCTTATATATATATAAGAGATTTTAATCAAAATCGTTAGTCATTTTTTAGAACACCAAACATTTCTATTTTTTTTTTTCCATATAAAGGGTAGTTGAAGTGGGGGATTTTCTTGAAACTTCTCTAAAAAACTAAAATTTTCTAAATTTTTTCCATATAAAGGGTAGTGGGGGATTTTCTTGAAAAATCTTTGTGTCGCATCCTTGGAAGATACTGAACTTAAATATCAAGGTTAGTACGTAGCGGACTTCTCGTTTTTGAGCTATGCTGCCCACAGGAAACAAAAAAACACACACACACATACACACGCACGCCTCGCACACACACGGACAGACAAACACACACACACATAGATATTTTTCTAAAAATGCTTTTTTTTTTTTTTTTTTTTTTGTATTCAAGTGTATGTATTTATGTATCATGTATTTCCGGTGAAACCTCGGTATCAAATTTTTGGGTGCAATACAATACCTTCTCTATTCACTATGTACATTGTGCGTGTAACAAAGTAAAAATATTAAACGATGGAATTTTAAAAAATGAACAGTTTTTATCTCTATTTTTTCTTGCAGTCATCGATTGTGAAAAAAATGTGATATGCTACATTCACATAGCTTTCTATGCTTACGTTGCAACAAACTATTCTTCCAAAAGCTTACTCTTCTACTTCACGCTAAAGTTAAAATATTAGTTAAACTGATTTTATTATGATATTATTTCCTTTTACAAAGGAAATAAGAAATATAATAAGTTAAAGTGGTAGTCAACTAACTCTTTTAAGAGCGGGCCGCTATGTGATTGGTTGAAATTTTGTTTTCTTTGCTTGACCAGAATAAAAAAAAAATATGAAGAAAACTTCCCATCTGGGAAAAGTATAAATATTGCAAAATTTAAGTCTATATTACACAGTATTTCGGAAACAGTTCTGCAACAAAAATATATTTGTTATAAATTGTCTGTTATAATGAGATCTACATTTTTATGTGCAATACATTTTTGTATATGTCTTACAGTTTACTAGTTATGTAAAAGTCATGCAGAATGAATATTCTTCAGAGGCTAATTCCAGAAATTCAAGATATAGATTTTATTTGTCATGTAAATATCTTTAGTATTTACATGACAAATCATTTTAATCAAATTCGTTAGTGCCATTTTTGAGTAAATCAACATTTTCGAAAATGTTTCCATATAAACGATGGTTTGCGTTAGGGGGATTCTCTTAAAAAAAGATTTCCTTAAACATTTTTGTGTCTATTCTTGTAAGATGCTGAACATATGTCAAGTTTGATATTTAGCTGAGTTTTCGTTTATGAATTATACTATGTTCGGACCTCTTTCTAAAAATTATTTTTTTTATTATTATTTTTTTTTTCCTGTTCAACGGACCCAAACACGTATATATACAGTGAAATCTCGGTATCGAAATTTGGGTGGAATACAATACCATCTGTACCTATGGACTATATACGAAGTAAACAAATTAAACACATCTGATGTATTGCATTCACATGACTTTTTCTACCTGTTCTGCAAACAAACTATTGTTACAAATGGACCTGGGGAGCCTGGGTGAGAGGCGAGTGGTCTAACCACTCTACTACGGCGCGGTCATCTCACTTGGTACTACGAGTAATATCTTTCGATGAGTACAAGAAAGTAACTTCTGTCGCGGCCATACTAGGGTCGGCTGATAAGTGCCGGGCCTCTCAATGAAAACAGCATTTAATTTTTTTTTTTTTTTTTTTGCTTTATTTCTCAACATAATCTCCAGAAAGGTAATACATTTGTCATATCAGTGCGATTTATCAAAGTCCTCAAAATAGCTGTTTACCGCATCAATGACTTCCTCGTTGTTGTGAAATCTTCGTCCTCCAAGAACTTTTTTGAGGTTTGGGAACAGGTGGTAGTCACTGGGTGCTAGGTCTGGCGAATAGGGTAGATGTTCAAGCTATTCCAACTGTAATTGGCACATTTTCCCCACTGCAATGGCTGAACGATGGGTTGAAGCATTGTCGTGTTGAATCAAGTTGTTTTTTTTGCCCGATGAGGTCGTTTTCTTTTCACCTCATCACTCAAACGTTGCAGTAAGCTTGGGTAGTAGTCACCAGTGATACTTTTACCCTTTTCCAAGTAATCAATAAAATAATTCACTGTGCATCTTAGAAAATACTCGCCATAATCTTGTTAGCTGACAAAATTGACTTTGCCTATTTTGGAATTGGTTCACCTGGCGCAATTCACGGTTTGGCTGTGATTTAATTTCTGGTGTGCAGTGATGTATCTAAGTTTCATCCACGGTAATAAGCCGTCTCAAAAATTCACTGGGTTTTTTACGGTAGAGCTCCACATTCTTAAAAGAAACAGTTTTTCTTTGCAACTTTTGATCAGGCGCGGCACCCATCTTACACAGGCCTTGTGAAAGCCCAAAACATTACTTAAAATATTACCTGCACGTTCTTTTGATATTTTTACAGCCTCTGCTATCTCAAACAACTTTAATCTGTGGTCTTCCAGTACTAAACGATGCATTTTTTCAATGATCTCTGGAGTTGTCACTTCTACAGGGCGTCCAGAGCGAGGCTCATCACTAGTGCTCGTACGTCCCATTTTAAACTCTGCAACCCACCTTTTAATCATTGTATATGAAGGAGCAGAGTCTTTCAATGTACTGTTCATTTCCTCTTTGTTTTCTTTAGGCGTTAATCTTTCAAATGGAAGTATTTAATCACTGCTCGTTTTTCCAAATGCTCCATTTTCGTGAAAACTCTAAATTGCATTGTTTAAAATGCTGTCATTCGAAAACTAAACAACCTATGGATACAAGCTAGTCTAAGAGTTGAATTATACGATGCTACCGTCTAACTGGCCTAATGGCGCCATATACGTGTGAGGCCCGGGACTTATCAGCCGACCCTTATTTTATTCAGTTAAATCGAAATTTGATAGATATACACATAATGCTAATATGCAAGATCTGCTGCACATTTAAGGTAGATTTAAGCTTAATACACGCAATCCACGTAACATGTTATTGAATGAATTATTGATAATATACAAAAAAATTGGCATTATATTCCATGAATTGTATACAGTGTGAATTGTTTTCCCTACAGATGCCCTCTGTCGCAAGATGCTTGTATTTCAATGCGTCTAAGAACAAAAGCCTTTACAAGAATTCTACGATTTACTTTCATGCATGCTGATACTGTAAACTGAACAATAACAACCATAATGATGTAAATTGAATTGTATATTTTTATATGAAATAAACAATAATTTTGTAGAAAGTTTTGTCCAATTTTTACTTTCTCTACTACGTGAAGTAGATGGAGTAATGTATTGCATCACAAATTCGTTGTCGAGATTTCACCGGAAACATATGTTTTAAGGCTACTTGAATTTACAAAAAATCAATTAGAAAACGATTTTGTGTGCGTGAACAACATTACTCAAATGGGACAAGTCGTTTAACTACCAAACTTAATATTTAAGTTCATCATCATGCAAGGTTGCGACATGAAGATTCTCAAAAATGACTCTTTAAAGATTTTATTAACATACTGTGCGTTGAAAATATTTTCAAGACAAATGAAATGTATATCTTGAATAATCTGGGAATAGCTCTTCATTCGGAATGACTTTTGTTTAACGACTACGCGTAAAGAGGTAGAGAAAATCTACTGGACAAGAAATGTAGATCATGTTAAAATACTCAATTTATGTATATTTAATATTTTTTTGGTGCAGTTAACCGTTTTCGAGATATTTCTTGTTATTGGTTTCAATTTTCCAGCACTTATACTTTCCTCAAATAGTAGGTCGTTATTTACTTACTGATCATGCAAAGAGAGTAGAATTTTAAAATCATCACATGGCGACTAGCTTAAAAGAGTTGATAACTGGTTTAGCCTTATGTGTTCTTAGCCTCTGGTTCTCAAGGTCGCGTGTTCAAAATGGCGGAAGGCGGTGGATCTTTTACGCACGTAAAATTTTTTAGCATGGCTTTCTTCGGAAGGGAAGTAAAGTCATTGGTTCCATATCGTAGATTTAGGGCATGTAAAAGAACTTCAATCCTGATAGGTCTCTGAGCAAAATTAGTGATCTTTCACGCCCAATATAGAATGGTACGCTGAGAATCACAACAATTAAAGAGCGTCCATAAGTAACACTCAGTTTCAAACTTTTCTCTTATTCCCCTTGTACCTACAAAGTCACATCTGTTAAGTTTATCTCAGCATGAAGTAGACAGAAAAATACACTGTGTAAGAATGAGTTGTAGAATATGTGAAGAAAGCCACGTGATGTAGCACATCAGATTTGTTGTAAATATTTTTCATCATTGCATGCATCAAGTTCACAGATTGCTCCATTCTCAAACCACCTCCTTCATAAACTGGCTATAATTTGGTTTCCTGTCAGCGAACGAAATTTTTGGAGAACTCTCTATGCCCTTTTCCATTTTTGTACAACTCTGAACCGTAATGATGAATAAAACTTTCGCCTCCTCATTGCTTGGCTCATTGCTATAAGTCGTATTTTGGTTTCGTGCATCTCGTATGCAAGATATATCTCTATTGTCAAATATAATGGGTACGACTTCCCAACATGAAAACAGCAAAAACAGGGTCTGAAAATATTTTGTTTCGGAGTTATTAAAAATGTTGCCCCTTCATTGACACCATTTGTAATTATTTGAACTGCGCGCTAGTTGATAGTTTTTTATTTGCTGTAGGGCAAAAAAAAAAAAAAAAATAATTGAATTAAATTGTGATTCGCTTATTGTTTCATTGTTTTTTGTTATAGAGTGCGGAGGATAGCAGAAAGTGTATTCTGTGAGTGCACAGATTAATATACGCTACATGTATACCTCGCAGATGGGAATGTATCACAAGCACGTGAGATTTATGCAAAAAGGTACCTCAACGTGCAGTTACCTTGTTTACAAACATTCTCACGAATTCACAACACTTGAGAAGAATGTTTTGGGTTGGGAGACCTAGAAGGGCACTAAGCTTTATCCATGAATAACATAGGACGCGTTGAGGCAAGAGGCGACGTTAGTCACATGACTATCTGGGGATTTTTACATGAGAATCTGCTGTACCCGTATAAACTTCAGAAGATACAACAATTAAATGCGGTGAACTTTGAATCAAGTAAACTCAAATATATTAGAATTTGATTCCTCAGGAGTTCTTGTACATGCCAGTAAATCTGCCGACATGGAGTTGATATTATTGTTGATCTGGGTCGGGTTCGAGCTCACAACCTTGAGATCAAAAGGTCAAAGCCTAACCAACTAAACCACCTAGATCAACATTTTTACACAATGGTGAGTCAGCTCATTTAAATCTTAATTTCCTGAATTATAAATCTCCGCATAGATGGATTGGCCAAGAGGAATTCACTGCCTGGTCCACTTGATCTCCTGACTCAAATACAACGGATGACTTCGTCTGGGGACATGTCTCTGATTTATGCGTCTCCTGTACCGGAAATTGACGCTCTGAGAGAGCGTACACCTACTGGATTTGATCAAATACAAAACACTCCAAGGAATTTGCAGCAGAGTATGAGATAACATAGCGCAGACTTATGGTATGCAGCGAAGCCGGAAGAAACCACTTCGAGTAATTTCTGTAATTTTCAATTTTGTCTTGTAGCACAGCAATAAACGATTTTAAGATTCGTGTTCATATGAGGGGTATTTCTTGTACTGTTTTGATGGGAGGATGTCCTCGAAATATTTGACGTCTAACAAAAATACTTCCTGTATCTTTGTCACTCATTCGGATTGAATTTTACATATGACCAAGGCTTGCTCCCCTCCCCTCACCACCCATGGCCGCCAGGCCACATGCCTACCCTTGACCTGCTGAGTAGTCATCAGTATACATTCGTTCGCGAAGATGGGAAGACACTGACTTTAGAACAACATATTACTTTCTCTACACGTACTATGTACATAGTGTATAGAGAAGGTATTGTATTGCACCCAAAATTTGATACCGAAATTTCACCGGAAATAAATGTTTTGGGTCCCCCTGAATCCAAAAAAAAAGCATTTTTGAAAAAAGGTCCGTGTGTGTGTGTGTCTGTGGACAGCATAGCTCAAAAACGAAAAGACCGTTGAATACCAAACTTGGTATTTAAGTTTGGTATCTTCCAAGGATGCGACACGAAGATTTTCAAGAAAATCCCCTCACCCCCAACTTCCCTTTACGTGGAAACATTTTCGAAATTTTTGATTTTCTTAAAATTGGCTCTAACGATTTTGATTAAAATATCGTATATTATAGTTATTTACCTGACCAATAAAATGTATATCTTGAATTTTCTGGGAATAGCCTCTGAAGACTACTTTATTCTGGATCAATTTTACGGAATTTTGCATAACTGCTAAACCGTAAGAGATGGACAAAAACTTACCACACAAAAAATGTAGAGGACATTAAAACACGCAATTTATATTATATGTATATATTTTCGTGGAGTTGATCGTTTTTTAGATATTCTTTCTTTTTGGTTTCAGCTTTGAAAAACTTGTATTTTTCTCATTCAGGAATTTGTCAACTCCTGTCCATACAAACAAAGGAGCTTCAGTCACGTAGCAACGAGCTTTTGACTATCACTTTAACCTATGGTACTCCCTTATTTCGCTTCTACTTACAAGGAAGGAAGTAATAAGACTATTTCTGCTAATTTTTCTCGATTATCATGAAGTAAATAGGAGCATACGCTTTTTAACAATAATTTGTTACAGAGATGTAGAGAAAGTCATGTGAATGGAATACATCAGATTTTTTTTTTTTTTTTGTGTATAAATGACTATCAGTACGGATTAAATCAACAAGTTCATGGTGGATCTGTTTGGAAATTCCTTGGGCAATTCCCTCTTTCCGGAACTGAAGTACATAATCTTGTGAATAAATTCGTTTCTCCAAGTTCAGTGCAAAACAGAAAAGCACGCTAAGACTCTGCTTCCACTTGGTGGAATCAAAAAGAATAGAATTTCCGTTTACAGTTATTTTAAATGAAAACAAGCAAAAGAAGGCACGCCGAATCGAATCTAACCGAAAAGATGTCGCTGTCAATATTATTTCTTTCTCTATACGTACTACGTACATTGTGTATAGAGAAGGTATTGTATTGCATCCAAAAATTCGATATCGAGATTTCACCGGAAATACATGTTTTGAGAACTCCTGAATAAAAAAAAAGCATTTTCAGAAAAATGTGCGTGCGTGTGTGTGTGTGTAGGCAGCATAGCTTAAAAACGAAATGGCTGTTAAATACCAAACTTGGTATTTAAGTTCAGTATCTTCCTAGGATGCGACAAGAAGATTTTAAAGAAAATCCCCCCACCCGGAACTACTCTTTACATAGAAAGATTTTAGAAAATTTTGATTTTCTCAAAAATGGCTCTATATATTTTGATTAAAATTTCGTATATTAAAGATATATGCATGGCAAATAAAATGTACAACTTGAATTTTCTGGAAATAGCCTCTGAAGACATCCTTATTCTGGATAAATTTTGCGGAATTTTACATAACTGGTAAACCGTAAGAAGTAGACAAAGAGTTAATAGAAAATGTAGATCTCGTTAAAACATACAATTTATGTTATATACATTTTTTCGTGGATTTGATTTTGAGATATTCCCTGTTATTGGTTTCAGTTATAAAATACTTATACTTTTCTCGTACGGGAATTTGTCAACTTCTGTCCATACAAACAAAGGACCTTCAGTCACATAGCAACCAGCTTTCGAATATCACCTTAGTCTCTAGTACTCCCTTATTTCCCTCCTACTTACATGGAAGCAAGTAATAAGACGATTTCTGCTAATTTTTTCTCGATTAGCATGAAGTAAATAGAAGAATAAGCTTTTTTAATAATATTTTTTGCAGATACGTAGAGAAAGCCATGTGAATGGAACACATAAGATTTTTTTCTACAACCTGAATTAACATTTTTGTTTCACTTATAATTTCTACTTAATGCCAGTCGAAAATTGTGATTTTCTTAAATATTACTCTAAATATTTTGATTAAATACTGTGTATGAAAGATATTTACACCACAAATAAAGTGTATATCTTGAATTTTCTGGGCCTCTTCGTTCTGGTTTACTTTTGCATAACTCGTAAACCGTAAGAGATAGAAGAAAATTTACTACACGAAAAATATAGTTCTCGTTAAAATACACAATTTATGTCACATACAATGTGTAGAGTTAATTATTTCCGAAATATTCTTTGCTATTGGTTTCAAGTTTAAAATGTTAGGCATTTTCTCAAACGGGGATTTGACATTCTGTTTCTATTGTTTTACTCCTGACTATACAAAGAGAGCTGAACTTCAATGACATGGCAACCAGCTTTTACTATCGCTATAGCCTGATGTTCTCCCGTATTATAAGGTACTAAATAATAAGATCATTTCTGTTGATGTTGCCTGCGGTACCACACGTAGTAAAAGTGGGCTTAAAACACTACCAAAAAAATTCTGCTAATGTTTATCTCGATTAGCATGAAGTAGATAGAAGAATACGCTTTTGTAACGATAATTTATTACAGAATCAGTAGAGGAAGTCATGTGAATAGAGCACCTCAGATTTTTATCTTTATAATTGCAATTTATTTACGACACTATTTTGGTGGCAGGTTTTATTATTTTTGTAGAAATAAACCTACCACATTCTTCCTCACCAACAAAAGGGCTGACCATATATTGATCTTCAAATTCAGCATCCTCTAAGGACATGACATGGAAATTCTTCACAAAAAAAAAAAAAAAAAAAAAAAATCACCCCAAATTATGCTTCATATGCAACATGCCCTTTTGTAAGTTGCAGTACATATTGTTATGAGTTGCGAATAACAGAGATGTTATTCCGTGAAACTAGACATTTCGGTAACACAATATCCTCTAGTCCACATCAAATTATCCAGATTCTACCCTATATTAAAAACCTCGCAAAAAGTTTACATTAATTACGGACAGATTTTGAATTTGTTCTGGCATAGGATGTATTTTTCGTTAATTTTAAGCCATATTTCTATTTGGGTTATGTGTCGAAAGTGTTTAGTTTTTGAGTAATTATGTTTAAATCTTTTATTAATTTCTCGGATTTAGAAACTGTTCAGTCTTAGGGAAAAAAAACCCCACAAATTACAATGTTTCAGAAGGTATGATCTCATTGTTTAACTGTTCTACCCAATCGTATGAGAGGAAGTTGTGGTCAATAATATTTGAGGATTTGATCACATGTTTGAATCTTTTGAGTTGGTTAACTGCTGGGCCAGAAGAATTCTAGTTATTTACTATTTTTACACCCATTTTTGCGTTCTCGTTTACACAGTTTTACATGATCTGGTTAATAACAACACTACAAAAGTAGTCTATCATGAGAAACACATCTCATCAACGTACCAACTGTTTTCGCCAACCCCTACGAGGACACATACATATCTACGACCATTATCTCTGAATGCACTTCAGATTTGTTGTCTATACATGTCAATTCATCTGCACTTTTTCATTTTCACGTTTCCTAACCCGCTTACTTCGCCGGGAATGAAAGCAAACCAGAATGTACGAATATTATTCCGCAAACGCACCTGCACACACCACCTGATCCTAAGCTGTGTTCGTCTGCTGTACAACTGTAGAGCCTACGCTTGGCAGGAAAAGAAATAACATCTACTTTCACTGTTCACTCTCTGAAATGTATACCTAATAAAACAGGTAGGCGAGTCGTTATTCAGTATGAAATGTAAAATTATCCCGTAAAATTACAAAATGCAGAGATGTATTTTGAAAGTTTGCCGAAGTATTCAATACGCACATCACTTCAACAGTTTTAGCGAACTTTAGCGTTTACATATGGACTGTACATTTCTTTAATATTCTGCCAAAAGCAGTGACTTACTCAGAAGAGCTGATCTGCAGCTGGAAATGGTGAGTCACCTGTCCCAGTTTCACTCGAAAAGTCTGAGTCTTCACGGTGATAGATAATTTATCGGTCAACGACAATGTCCACTAGTCCCTCCAAATCTCACTTTGTTTGCTCTTCCCGAATAATGTGTGATACACATTCACTGCATTTTCGCTGTCATTTGTTAAAATTCTGCTTGCACAAGATGTCGCACCTCCACTAATTCCAACGTTTTCCACACTTTATGCTGCTTTCGGAACACCAGTAAATTTTACCGTTAAACAGAGAATGTTATTTAACGCAAAAGTAAGGTGCTTTTCATAAAAATAAGTAAATATGGGCATTAGAGTAATTCTTTTCTAATATTTCACTGCGCTGGTATTACTTGTTTCCGCCATTACTTGCTGACTGGAAATAGCTGTTGAGCTGCACAACGGATATGCATTATTGTATAAAGAAATAATGATTAAATTATCAGTAAATTTTGTTTCTTAATCATTCATACATATTATTTAGGCAGCATTGTATAGTTCAGCACCATATTTCTTTTACCTCTCAGTGATTTAAGATGAACTGTTTTGAGATGTGGAAAAGCGGTTAAACGTTCATAAACCAGTCAGAACCATTGCAACTATAGCTTTTGTTTATATTACCGGGGAACTAAGGATGGATGGAGAATATAGGAATTCGTTCTTGCATTAGCAGCGAATATACCCGCTGTCTGTCCACTAAATAATGCTAACGAAGCGAAACAATAATGGATACGTCACGCTTACCTTTCGTAATAAATCTTTTCCAAGTTATACCGTCCTGCATCTATACAATCATGCCACTTGCTGAGTAAATTACTGTGCACTTGATGCATTTATGCAATCAAAATATTGGAAAATCCAAGCCAGAAACCGTGTTCTAATTTGTAGAGTCCATTGGTACTTATTTTATGTACCTCATACTTAAGCATTCCCCAGAGGTGATGATTACACGGATGTTTATGTGTAGATTGCGCAGGCTTATCAATTACTACATCATAAAAACAGCTAATGAGACGCAGGATTTTTTTGGCTTCTTTTCACGATGGTGTTTATCTCGTCTAACTTTACTTTGTTATTACTATTTTCTATCTGTTTCTTTGGTCTAAAGCGGACTCTGTATGCTTTAATCTAACATCATAAATCAATAATTATTAGAGATCATGTTCTAGAGCTTCTATATAAATTCAAGCTGACACTGCACGTGGGATGCCGTTCTGTCAAAGCTTAATACAATAAACACACGCTGTTCTGCATTTTACACCTTTATATTTACACACCGCTTCACATATCGTTATTATTAGTATACATCATGCTTAATGGCATATTAAGACGGAATGTATACTGTTTTCCTCTGGACCAGAGCGAGTTTATTCAAAGCGACACTTTCTGTTATTCCAACCCAGGTGCTGCCAACACGTCATTCAAGATAAAAGCAGTTTGTTTTGGTATCTTCGTAAATACATGTTCTTATCACTTTGCTTTAAATTGCTAACTCATTTAAACTGTGCCAGAACTAAAATGTACGTTACCACAAGTCCAATCAGGTACCCAAAGTTGTTCATGTCCACCTTGAAAATGTCGTACACACTGAACTGAAAATGAAACTTGTCAATATCGTTGAGCAACGCTGCGAGTGTTTCAACTAGTCGTGGATCAGTCTGATGTGATACTTCGAGTTTCTTGATGAAGCCTCTTGCTGCTTTTGACTCCACCGAAATGGCATGACAGGACAGGTGCATAATAAACAGTCCAGCAAGCATGGCGAGGACGTAAGATATCAAGTGAATGTTCTCCAAGTTACTCACCCGATCAAAGTCCATAACCAACGCGTTACTCACGTGAAGAATATCGCAGGTAATCCAACAAATTATGGATCCAATAGGCAGCGAAAAATATTCATTTAATAAGGTGCTAACGTCATATAATGAACAATACATTTCTCGCAGTTTTATGTACTGTACTTCCGAAACTGTTGACTGTGATATCAAACATTTGTTTAAGAGAACATATTTCTGTTTCAGAACCAGCGTTGAGCAAATGAACTGTGATATGATTAAATTGCTTACCATATAAGTCATTTCAGAGTCAAAGAAGTAAATACGACATAATAATATGTCACATGTCGTAAGAATGTAAGTCGAGTAAGAAACAGCAACACACAAAATCGACCCAAACATTAGGATATAAACATATATCCTGGCTCTGCGATACATATTGTCTGCTTTTCCTGAATGTAGGAAACTATCATCCAGTTCTGAAACAGCTGATAGAAACTTTATAACGTTGTCTCGTCTTAGAAAACCACAGAATACAATCATCAGTATTCCACAAAGGGTCTTGAATGCGATAAAAAGGTTGCCTGTAAGGATAAACTTTACATCCTTTTTAGTTAGCAAATCCAAAGGAAGTTTCATGCAAGGACCGGCTACAAATATTACACACCACAAGGAGAGTAGCAGAATTCTGCTCTTGTTACCAAGCCAACCGGCTGGGGCAAAACCAAATGCGCTGGAAACAACTAGCAGCGGTCTCGCTGCCCAGTAGATATCTCTTGTGACTTTCATTGTACCAACGACAAAAACTTTGGAAGACGTAGAAGACTGAGGGAGATTCACGTCGGTAAGCTTCATGTTGACCTGTGAAAGTATGAAGTTGAGAAGGTATATGTCCTTCCGTGACAACATTTCAAGATCAATATTCAGGGGAGTGACAATGAGAGTAATTGTAATTTACATATTCAAATGAAACGTTCGCGTGCTGTGGTGAAATGTAAGCAAACAAGTATTAATGAATGAGAACAACTTCATTTTACCACTAATAGGTAACTAGCACGCTTGTGCTTCTTGCGAGTAGTGTTTAAAATAATTTGAACCAAAAGGGGATACTGCAAGGACGAATATCTACACTATCTGCAATGTATATTATGACGAAATGATGGTGATGATGATGATGATGATGATGAGCTACTGAAGAATGATCTTCAATGGTCACCACACCCATCAGCAGCACCATCGCCATCACTACTGCCTTCGCTAACGCCGCCGTCGTTGTTTTAGCCCCATAGTAGTAATCGCGACTTTTTGTTCTGTATGGTGAAATTCTAAAAGGTAGAAGGTAACTAGCGTAATTTGCAGGTTTTGCTGCTCACACTACTGCAGAACATGCGTCAGCAAGTTCTTTTTGTCTGTCAGTCCATGAACAAGAAGCCAGTTGCTCCCAATAAGCTCTGAAGTATATCAGCTGACGTTTCTCCAGAGGGTAACCTTTTGCTAGACTTGGTGTCTATAGAGAATAGCCCTGTGAAGCTGTCTAGTTGTCATGGTCATGTAATAGAGCAGCGTACGTTTATTGTATTAAGGTTTTCAAGAGTCAGATGTGGACTGTCTAATTGGAGTTATGCAGGAATTATCTAGTGACACCGATCCTGATAAATCCACTATTTAACATTTTTGGAAATTTTAACATCTGATAGTACGGCTGCGCCGTGATAGGGGGCTTAGACTGCTCATCTCTCCCCAAGGCGGCCCAGGTTCGCTCCCAGGTGAATGCATGTGGGATTTTAGTGGACAAAGCGGCGCTGTGGCGGGTTTTCTCCGGGTTCTCCGATTTCCCCAGCTATTGCATTCCAACGGTGCTCCATCTTCATCCTATGTATCATCAGTGCGTCATCGCCTACGGTGCTATATGCAGTATAAGGAGGTGTTAAACACTGTCAGAAATATAATAGTACATAATTAAGTTAGTTTACCAAACAGTCTTCACAACCGGTTGAGGCATTTATCGCTTCGTAGGATGACCTTGAATATTCCATCCTGGTAAAAATTCTGTCCTTGTGTGTTCAGCTCGTTGTCGTGAAGTGTTGCACCTTCTCATCTAAGTGAATCGTCGGCCTCCTAGGTATTCCTTAAGTGGGAAAAAGGTGAAAGTTGCTTGGAGCGAGATCCGACTGGGTCTTCTGGGTTGTGTGAGTCGCACGCTGTCGTGAAGGAAGATGACACCCTCGGTGAGGAGTCCTAATTATTTCCTCCTGATTACTTCGCACAATTATGCCATGTCTTGCAGTATCGGTCAGCGGTCACTGTGTGCCATCTTTCCAAAAACTCCACGAGTATGACACCCGCCCGGTCGTAAAACACTGTAACCATTACCTTCACGGCAGATGGCGCCACATTAAACTTCTTTGTCTTTGAAAGAGAGGGCTGTTTGCGCTCCATTGTCGACCGCTTACTGCAGGAGACATAGTGGTGAAACCACGTTTCGTAACCCGTGACAATGCGGTGGAGAAAAGTGTTCCCTTTCATGGAGAACTGTTGCAGAAGTTGCAGACTTGCCCCCATGCGCTTCTCCTTGTGTTGGTTGGACAGATTTTGTGAAAAACATTGGGAACAAACTTTTCGGTACTGCTGAATATTGTGAACAATGTGATAAATGCTTCTAAACGATATTCCCAGTTCTACTGGCATATGTCTTAACGTAGCTCTCTCTTGTTGCTGTGGATCAGTTCCTCCACGCGAACTGTTTCAAATCTTTGAATCGTGCTGGGTCGTACACAGTGATTATCGTCAGTGACGTTTTCTTTATCGGCCGCAAACTCTCAATACTATACTGCAACATGTTGGAAATACATTACAATCGCTCCATAAACTTCTACTGGCTGTCGGTGAATGTCAGACAGGTTACATATTTCGTCCATGGAAATCGAATAACTAAGCAGATTTCTGCGGGAGACCAGTTTTCCAAACGAGTGACCAATTGTGTTTACTTGCAGTAGCGCTGTAGGTGGCAGTTGGCTAAAACTCTGCACTGACCAACTGCATGTATTAGCATTACCATACATTACTAAGTTCGCTGTGAAAAACGAAACATATGGGCATTGTAACCTTAGCTTCTGATCAACCCTCGTACTTAATAAATCCCCATACGCTGACGAATTAGAAAACCAGGAATGCGTTTTGCAATATTTCAGCGGCAGAAATTAGTCGAGCGTTCAATATTGTACAGTAGGTGCTAGGTTTGTAAACATGCAGAGGGTTATCATTTTGAACATTGATAACAAAAGGTGAGCGTGACACATTGATATTGTTTCGCATGAAGGGGAGAAACGACATCCCTGCCCATCGCTACTACACAAACGCATGTTTATAGCAGTGCTGTGTGAACTGCGGCTTATTTCATGAGAAATTAGCTCCATATTGTTTCCTTGAATCTCGTTAGACACTTTTTTCTTGAGAAGCACAGTTCATTAAACTGGACGAGGACTATAACATATATCAACATCAAGCCTGCTTGCTATCTAAAGCTCTTTATATTCATCGTCACATTACTGTAATATAAAACTCGAAGTGGAATTTGTCGATGTCGCTGAAATGCTCTGAATGTTTCGGTCAGCCGTGGAAAGCCTTAATTGATGCCGCCATCTTGATTAACACTCTTGAAGCATATGACTCCACCATAGTCAAGTGACAACAGGAGCTCACTTAGTTCAACACAGAGTAACACATAATCACAGTGCTCCTGTACCAACTTCTATTTGGAATGCACATATCAGCATATTACATTGTTGTAGAATATTATAAGTCGCTCAACAAAATATTGCGGAAATGGGTAAAGAGAATTGCCCATTTGACCTGGTACCATGAGAACAGTTACTAGGGTAGCAACACCGTGTAGCACGGAATTGGTTTCTCGTGTAGTATGTAGATATAATTTTACTTAATGCCAAGATACGCTTGTTGATTAAATTATTCTATCTCAACTGTAGTTGAGATTCCATCAAATTTACAAGGATGATAAATACACACCAACAGTATCGTAAAACTAAGTTTTGTGGGTTAATTCCTAGAGTTGTTAATTTGTTCAGAGTTCACAATCGTGCATTACATACACGAAGAAAGTGGAAGATGATCACGCATATTGTTGCACTAATATGCATTGATACAAATGTATCTGTCAAGGTAGCAATCTCGTGCATTGGGAATATGAGTTCCGGAGTTTCCTGCATCTGCGTCTTTCATGTTGCTAATGTCAGAAAGCAATTGTTCAGAAAAGTGCATTTCTACTTCTGAATCAACGTCGAATAAATACATTGTTACTTCTAAGAACATTGCCCGAAATATAGACTGACTAAGAAAACGTGAGAGTCAGAGGATTACTCCACATTTTTAAGAATAAAGCAAGATGGCGAAGTATAATTTTGTTCAGACACTAGAACAGTATACATCTTCGCATTTTTATACGTTTTCCGTGCAACTTTGGAGAACGAAATTACCCACTTGAGATATTATCGAAGAAATTTAGAGACACTTTCGGTTTTTAGATTACTACAGAACAGAAACACAATTAAAGCAGAACCAGATTGAAATTTTCTGATTTCCTAATGCTTATCCAACTCTTCACCAAAAGTTAGGAGAATCGAGAGAATATTTAAATTAAGGGGCATAAAGAGTACCGTAGCGTTGCGTTTCAATTAACATTTTTAATGCCAGTATCTTATCAGAATATCTTATGTATGTGGGTACAGAATATATAAGACATGTGGTGGAAGAAGTGATACAAAGTGATTTTACCGGTCTATCATGAATGATGCAACTGGATGCCGTCGCGTCTGAGTGGTTGCAGGTATCAAGTCAAATGGCCTCGCTATGCGCTAACTTATCTCACCCTTCAGTGTGGGTAATTGCGATATTTGTCGCAGTGCATAATGGGAATAACCAGTCATGAAGCTACGTGTAGTTATGATGAATACCATAGGAGAACTGTTTTGATTGCGAAGTTTTGCAAGACCGGAGTCACATGTCAATTGTTAACTTGAATTGATAAATAAATTCCTGGTGTCACCGTACCTAACGAATTCACAATTTACAGGTTGTTAGACAAACTTAAATTGACTGGGTTTGTGTTAAACAAAAGAAATGTAGGCATCCAACAGTCCAAACTTTTTTTTATAGTGTTTAACGCCCGCTTTTACTACCATGGCACCGCAGTAAGTGACACTGGTGATTCATGGAATGAAGATGGAGCACCAGTGGAATGCGATGGCGGGGGAAATAGGAGAACCCGGAGAAAACCCGCCCCTGCACCGCTTTGTCCACCACAAATCTCACATGCGGTCGACAGTCCAAACTAAAGAAAAGTTAGACGAAATAGGGACGATTGAATAAAGTGATGGTTGTTTGGGTGGGGGATTTCTCTTGATCTTCCTGTCGCATTGGTGGCCATTGCTGTACTTATATTCGTTTTTTTTTTTAATCTGGCATTTCTGTTTTGCGTTTTTCTGCATACACACACATCCTCACGAATGCACGCATAGGCATACACAGATAACTGTTCTCTAAAATTTGCTTTTTTGGTTCAAGAAATCACAAAGCAAATGGAATTATTTCTTGTAATGCGATAATTTTTCTATCTAATTAAAATATTAGTAGAACTACGCGTTTAAGCCGTAGTTCTAAAAGTATATGTTCATGGGTGGAACTGGTCAAGGTGAAATGAATTCCTCACAACTTCATAAGTACGGAATTTGTTAGGGGCGTTTTCCTGTGAAACCAAAATTGTTGCCAACCGCTATTAAACAATTTTCAATATTTTGAATCATAAATTCACAGCACCAAGAAGAATACATGTTTTGTATGAGAAAACGTATCATAGATAAATTATTGAGTTTTTGCATTGAGCTTTGATCTGACAATTGACTCTCGGGAAATAAATATTGCAGTACTCCGTTTGAGATAGCGCACTAAGAAATACTTTACAGAAGCACTGCTCTAACAAAAGCACCAATAAAGGACAACAAAAGCAGCTAAGTATGTATGCTGCAAATATTTTATTCATAATAGTTCATAATGATTACAATGATTTATCAACGTCAAATTGTGCATTGAATACTAAGAGTTAATGGATCTTTCCTTACTGTAGCGATGTTTAAAGAGTATAGGTTCAAGGTGAACTGTTAACTGTAACAATTTTGACACCTCTATAATTGAGAAAGCCAAACAAACTTCTACAAAGTTATACCTAATGTAATACAGCCAGTCAGGCTACATCAGTGAGAAACCATTTCTTCAAGATATCCTTATAATTATCGCATCTGCTGCATTGCAATTGTATTTCTATAAATTTAATCTGACTATATTGCTGGCTGAAACCTAAGGTCTATCCTACAGATGATGTGCGTGCATAAAATTAAGTAATTGTACACGGTAATTTTTGTGGATACAGAAGACTGTAATAGTCTTAAACGTACTAACTGTACAATGATGGTATTCAGTGCTTTGCAATACCAAAGTAGCAAATCAGAATTTATGCTCTCTCTCTAGAGAGTTCACAAAGCTCTCCCCCCAAACAGTTTTAGTCATGATTAAAGTTATAATCATGTCCTATTTTCTTGGAGTAACAAATATTTTCTATTCATCGGCACTTTTAAAGAAGAGAGTAATCTATCTTTATATTTATATGCCTTTATGACTCCAACTTGTTCCTGTGTAGTACCTTGGACTTCAATCTGCATTAAACTCCAGATGTTCACTAATTTAAGTCAGAAACTGTCTTTAGCATATGTCCATTAGGAGGACTTCTCAGTGATGAAACAATTATCAGAATCTGTTGAGTAATTTCAATATTATACAGGTACAACTGATATTTCTTTATTAGTATCGGTACAGTGAACTTGACTTTTAGTGCTTATTAAGCCTGTCACTGTAACGGCAGCCAGGGACAACCTGGAACTCTCTTGGCCCTGTTGAATTTGTTCACTATTTACTTATTACTTTCATACGAGACCCTACAATTTTATTGGTTTTTCATTTATATCTGCTGTTAAATCTGATATCATGCGAGTATTTCAGGCAATGTTTGATCCGAACTTCCATTTTCTTGCCCCAACTTATTTCTTCTTTTGACTCCACCGAAAATATATAGGGAGTCTAATGGTTTAATTCTTTCATGGCACATAACCAGCATATTATACGGGTGAATAATATATTTGCTAACAACAACAGCAAACACTTTTTCAGGAGAGGGTGTTTGTATTTTTTTAGCAGGCATGGAGAAAATGAACTAAAATGCCATATTCTTCTCAAGAATGTTTATTTGCCAATATGACTAGATTCTTGGTTTTTAAAGTCTAACTGAAATAACATAGCTCGTGCTAAAGAAGAGGTCCAACATTTGAAGAAGGGGGAAAAGGCCAACTTCCTGATGCTTCTTCTCAACAAATATTCCAATTGAGAAGTATCCTTGGTGATTTATTTAATGATTGCTAAACATAGGTTTTGTTTCATATACAATATATGATGTTTTTATGTTCCGTTGGATTCCATTAGTGAAATCTGTTTTCTTGAGTAATCCAGTTCATTTGAATTGGAAAAGAACTAAAATGTATGTCAGCGTCAGGCCTATTAGGTACCAAAAGTTCTTCATATCCACCGTGAAAGTTTCTTGCACAGTGAACTGAAAATGGAATTTTTCAATATCATCAAGGAATGCCCTGAATATTTCGGCCAGCTGAGGATCTGCCTGATGTGACACTTCCATAAGCTTAATGCTGCTACTTGATGCCTTTGATTCCACCATAGCTAAGTGGCAAGACAAGTGAATAACAAACAATTCCAATATAAACAAAGCAAGTAAACATACCAGCACAGCCTTTCTATACCACGTTATAGTTGGATATCCTATTATCAATATATTGCAGACATGGAGAATATCACAAATCATCCAACAACACGTTGTGGCAATAGGCAGAGAAAAATGTATATTTAACAACTTTCCCATTCTGTTTAGCATGCAGTACGCTTCTCGTAGTTTCATGCACTGTATAAGTGGAGATTCCTTTGTAGATAATGTCAGCACGCATTTGTTGATGAGAGAGTATTTCTGTCTCAAAAGCAGCGCTGAACATATTAGCTGCATCGTCATCACCTTGATCATCAAAATTGATAATGGGGCAATGGAAAAATAAACATAACATGAGGCTGTATTGCAGTTAAATAACAGGTAGATAACATAAACAGCGAGAACACTAAAGCAAGACAGAAAGATAAGAGAGCAAAGAAATATCCTGGCTCTGTTGTAAAAGATTTGTTTGCTTATTTTAGAGAAGATGCAATCAATTTGGGATACTTCCGAAAGGAATAATGTGATATTTTCACGTTTAAAGGTTCCATAAAACATCACTAGCAATGCTGATATTGTTCTAAGACCTATTAATAGGAATCCTATTAGAATTACCTTCACTTCTGTCACTCCAGGAATGTCCAAAAACGGAAAACACGAAGCACCTACTAGAAACACAAACCCCCACAGTAGTAGCCAGGGGATTCTATATCGGTCAGTAACACCAAACACGGTTGAAACTGTTAGTAGTGGCTTCGCCGCCCAGTAGACGTCTCTGGTATCTCTCCCTGGAGTGTTGTACAGCCTTTCATTGGACTGTACAGAAATTATGTTTGTCGTCGTCATGCTAGTTTTTGTTTTGCGCTGAGGAATTACTGTCTGACACGGAGATTCGAGCCTTCTGGCCTTTTAAAAGCGCTTCTGGTGGTCTTTACAGTGCGTTGACAAAAAATCAATAAATACGGCCCCTTAGGTGATAAGTGGATTAAACGTTAATTTATTAATGCTTCCATTAATGCTTAGAATTATGAACATTATTAGAGCTCGTATTTCCTTTGTTTATTGGACATTGAAACTCTCATATTAGCTTTATAGCGTACAGGAAAGATGTAGTTTATTTTTTTATGAAATTCAATTTTAATCTTGCGAACAGATTTTGTTAAGATAATTTTTTCTAAAGTTATATAATAACAATATCAGTTTTACAGTTTCTTCGCTATTATGGTATACCGTTTTGGGAAAAGCAATTAGGATGTGTTATGACCGATAACTTTAAAGTGACAAATTCACCTTTGGCATACTGAGTCTGCCTTCCTGTATCTCTATCTTTCTTGTCTGTGTAGTCTCCATGTTTTGTAGTCGCCCTCCTTGGTGTAATGGTTACCATGCTGACTTCATATACCCAAGGTCGCGGGTTCAAACCCGGCGGAGGACGATGGATTTTTTTCGGGTATAAAAATCCTTAGCATGGCTTCCTTCGGAAGGGACGTAAAGCCGTTGGTCCCATGCCGTAAATCTACGTGTCGTAGAGCCTGAGCAAAATTAGCCGGTCTTTCACGCCCAATTTAGAATGGGATGCTGAGAACCACAGTAGTTAAAGAGCGCCCATAAATAACACGCCATTTTTTACATGTTTTGTGACATTTTGACTACCGGAAGTACAATTTACTTTCCTGAGTAGTTGATAAAAATTTAAATACAAGTAAAAGGTCTATCAGCATACGAACGTCTCTCTCTCTCTCTCTCTCTCTCTCTCTCTCTCTCTCTCTTTTTTTTTTATATAATTTCTCTGCAGTGGGACTATAATATTTCTCATGTTAAGCGGTTTATGTGCACAAATAATAGAAAAAAAAGTATATTAGCATATATTCTTAAATAACTTATCTATCGAACAATGATACACCAAAAATGTAGTAACATTATGTTTATAAAAGTCCTGTGTAACATTTTTCAGGAAAATGAATAATAAGCGAGATATTTCTGTATTTTGTTTATTAGCTGTAATAAATCCCTCCCAATGGTGCAAGGGATTCTTAGCAATGAGATTTCAAACTTCATAAGAATCGACTTGGTCATTATAGCGTTAAAAGACATCTTATAGATACAGGACGTTTTCTAGAAGCGCTTTTGCGTTCCGGAAAGTTCTAAACGTTAATATTTATCGCTTGAATGGATTCATTGTCAGTGACCATAAAGTATTCCTGTCTATTTTAAAACTGTCTAGCAGTGATAATAATGGAGAATTGCAGGTTTTTATTTGCTTTAAGATCAATAATATTACAGTTTATGTATAATGGCGTTTTTCTACAGTTTTACAAATGTGCTATTTTTAGCTAATTGGTATCCCCTTTTTGCATTAGCATTCAATTTTTTGAATTGTGTGAACAGTAATGCATTTCTGAGTATCAACGCTACCAAATAGCCCAAGTCTTCAACGCTGAAGATGCCATGTGTGTTGGATTTGAAACTAAGTATCTGGATATTCTTGAGGATCACTATTAGCGTTTCGGTGGGACGTTGACCAATCTAATATGAGAGTTCGAGTGTCTTCAGGTAAATCTTTCTACCCTTTGACTCCACAGAAGCTGCATATCATGCTAGGTGTATGTCCAACAGTGCAGGGATTGTGAGAATAGTAATAAACGTTAACATTTGGCTCTGGCCGGCTTTTTCATGGTTCAGTATCAATGTGTTAAACAATGAAGAGAGCTGCACGTGAGTTATAGAGTCGTTGTAGCAACAGGCAAGGAGAAATGGCCCATTATAGAAGTGCCAGCATTGTAAAATAGAGAATACATTTCCCGTAGCTCCTGTACATATGTCTGTGTTGGAATAGACACCAGGCATCTGTTCAGAAGAGCATATTTCTGTTCTATTCTTACTACATAAACATCTCGGGAATAATTTAATAATATATTTACCTGTAGGTAGCAAGGGCGAGGGAATGTAGAGGGTTAAAGAAGCTATAATCAAACCTTTAAGAAGTGGTGGCTACTTGTTTTCTTTGAAATGCCATAACTTGTATGGCCTTACGAGAAACACACGAATAGCGACTTTTCAGTTAGTTTATGATGTACCATAGAGATACCAAGATCATGGATGTAATGAATGCTACAATGTACGAGTTGACCCAAACTCTATGTATAACTAGATCATGGAGCAAGCTTCTAACTCTTATGGTTCACCAGTTGTACAGCATTAATTAAGAATGAAGAGGAATTCTCAGGTTATTCGCAGAATATTCAGTATATACAATGTATTTTTCACAGAGTTATCTTAAACCTATTTTATTGTAATTAACATAGTTAAGTCATATTTGAGGATATGAAACGTACCTAATTTTTTTACATGTAACTTGTGGTTGGTTGATTTTCTAGAAATTATTTGCGTCACACTCTTGGAAGTTACTCAGATTTAATAGAAAGAAGTGTGGTTATTTATCCAGCTTTCGATTTTCGGGTTACAATTTTTTTTTTTTTTTTATTGAGGGAGTCCTAAGCCTTGAATATTGATATATATATATATATATATATATATATATATATATATATATATATAGCAACCAGCTTTTAAAATATGTCATTATCGCTTTAGCCTAGTAAGCTCTTCTTTTTTCCCCTTCTGCTTACAAGGAAGCAAGTAATAAGACAATTTCTGCTAATGCTTATCTTCTTTAACATGAAGTAAATAGAGGAATAAGCTTTTTATCGATAATTCGTTACAGATACCGAGAAAATCCTGTTAATAGAATACATCAGATTTTCACTTTCTTTGTTACAGGAAACTTTACATCCCATTCAAAAATAATATATGCAATATATAATAGGAAAGCATTTCTATGTAAGAAGTAGTTTGGGGGTGGGGATTTTCTCAAAATCCTCGTGTCCCATCCTTGAAAGATACTAAACTGAAATACTAACTTTGCCATTTTCCTGGGGTTTTACGCTAGGTCTTTCACCTATCTTTCGTTTTTTGAGTTATCGTGTTCACCAACACACGGACATACACACACGGTTATTGTTCTACATCTGGTGAACAAAGTCAAGGTTTGTTTCTCTTATGAGTACATGTACTAGGTTTGTGTGCATTCACCTTTTCCAGGTGTACTTCAGTGTATCGGCTGCTTAATCAGGCTGTTAGGAATATAAGTTCAGATATTTGTATTGATAACAGATTAGTGTAATGAACGTCATTACAACATTTGCTTCTTCATTAACGATACAGATTCCCGTTATTTCTCGGGGACACTTAAACCTGGGGCTTATTATACTATCTATCGTTTAGAGCCGACTCATTACATCTGCATCCCTTAAAAAGGAGTGCAGCCTGGCAGTGGGTATGGATGTTACTTCTGGTTCTACAAACCCAAAGGTTTGTATCTTCTGCGAGCCAAAGCTTCGCAAGGGCATGAAAGGTGCTGGACTGTTTCAGTCTCCTTCCTGCATAATCCGCAGTCTAAGTTGCCCTGAAGCACTCCAATGGTGTTAAGATGCTTTTTCACAGGGGCATGCAGTAATTGTTCTCAGCTGAAGTCTGCTACATTTTAGCAGCCTCTCAGCTCTTTCCTTACATGGTCCCGTGTCTGTTTTCTGAGGTTTTACGCCAGGTCTTAAGATGTTCTCTTTTGGACCATTTCTTGCTAGCCTCTAATTAAACACCGTTATGTTCCTAGAGCCGGCTCTTGTTCAATAACTTGTGAAGCTGCTTCTTGTCTTGCAAGTTCGTCAGCTTTTTCATTGCCCTCTATGCCATTATGGCCCGGTACCCATGAATGCATTGAATAATAGCATAGATTTCTGTTTCAAACACAGTAGCATATTTACCCAAGGGAAAGGATCATTTACACATGGTCTAATGTCATATACTCCAGAACCAGTTCCCGATCCATCCTCTAATCCGTCTGTAAACACACCAAAGTCTTTTCAGGATTTTCAAGAGTTTTATTCCTCTTACGTTCTTCGGTTTTATTCTTCCTAATGATCGCGACTTTTTTGTTAAAATGTTTATTTGGAATTATAAAGTCTGAGTGCATCTTCTATATACTCCCTAATTTTCAGCATACCTGATTCTGTTTCAGGAACTCTCGGTTATTTTCCATGTTGCAGTCTATAGAGTGCCAATCTTGCTTCTTTCATCACAACTAAGTGTAATGGAGTCAGGTTTAAGAGGTCTCCATTGCTGCAGTTGAGGCTCCTGTAATAGACATGCAAAACGCTTTTTGGACTTTATTTAGAAGGATTTTGCAACCCGTTTGCTTTATTTACAGATAATAATTTTAGTTATTAAGAACAGTGGGTTTTCATTTGGGTTTCAGTGGGTTCAATAAGTGTGACACACACGTCATATGTGCTTACTTTCCTGTAGTGTTGGGAGGCGAAAAGCAGAGTGGGCAGGCTTCGCGGTAACGAGCTGTCAAGGTTGTTTGTAAGAAATTGATAATAAATGGAAGAATCCGGCACTGCCCTTACGTGCCCAAATAAGCATTATTTGTGTTATTTGTAACTTACATTTTCATAGAGAAATAAATGAGAATGGGTTTAAATACCGTTTGCTTACATTTTCAATATACTCCTTGCTTATTTTAATGTGTAAATAAGTTCGAATCTTTCTGTAACGCCAATTACCCTGCCTGCGCCAGGATCAAATATTCTAATGGAAACACGTGATAAGCAAAATGATAGTTTATGTCGATAGGCGTTGTTAATTTCATGGCTGCAGTTACGGCCGTGCAGAAAATATCAGGTAGTAAACTATATTAGGTGGAACTGTTCGACGAAGAGAGAGAGAGAGAGAGAGAGAGAGAGAGAGAAAACAACGCACTAAAATTGTACTTTTTCCCCCACAAATGTTTTCTTGAGAAATCCATTTCATTTGAACTACACGAGAACTACAATGTATGTCAACATCAGGCCTATTAGGTACTCGAAGTTCTTCATATCCACCATGAAAGTGTCGTATACACTGAACCCCAAATGAAATTTGTCAATATCATCTAGAAATGCCTTGAATATTTCGGCCTGCCGTGGATCTCCCTGATGTGACAGTTCCATAAGTTTGATGCATCTTTTTGAAGCCTTCGACTCAACCATAGCCAAGTGACAAGACAAGTGAATACCAAGTAGTTCCACTAAAAACAAAACAACGTAACTAACCATTTCAATTTTGTTATACCATGCTTGACTTGCATGTCCTATTACCAACATATTGCAAACGTGGAGAATATCGCAAATCATCCAACAAAATATTGTGGCAATTGGTAGAGAGAAATGCATATTTATCAGCTGGACGATTCTGTTTAACATAAAATACACTTCTCGTAGCTTCATGCACAGTGTCAACGTACACTCCTTTGTTGATAAAATCAGAACATGTTTGTTGATGACAGCGTATTTCTGTTTCAGAAGCAGTGCTGAACATATAAGCTGGATCAAAGTTACCTTAATCACCAAAAGTGTTAATGGAGCTACGATAAATTACAAATAGCACGGGGCTGTATTGCAGTAAGTTAAGGTGTAGCTGAAATAAAGAGCGAGAATACTGAACAAGTACAGAAAGATAAGAATACAAAGGAATATCCTGAATCTATTGTAGGGACTTTGTTCTTTACATGATCTAGAGAAGATACAGTCAAATTAGGATACCGCTGAAAGGAATACTGTGATATTTTCGCGTTTATAGGCACCATGTATCATCACTAGCAATGCCGATGCTGTTCTGAGTCCTATAAATAGCATTCCTGTTAGAAATACCTTCGCTTCTGTCATGTCAGTTATGTCAACAAGCGGGAAACTGCAAGCACCCGTTAAAAACACAAACCCCCACAGCAACAGCAAAGGGATTCTATATCGGTCACCAACACCAAACACGGTTGAAAATGTAAGTAGTGGCTGCCCAATAGACGTCTCTGACATCTCTTCTTGAAATCTTGTTCAACCTTTCAGGCTCAACAGAAATGTTTCTTCTCGGCATGTTATTATGTTACGCTGAGGAATTGCTCGTTGACACAACTGATTCTAACTTACTGAACCTTGAAAGCGCTTCTGATGGTCTCTGTAGAGTATACATAAGGAATTAATCAATACGGTCGCTTAGTTGATAAGTGAATTAACAGTTAATTTATTAATGCGGTCGGTGTACTTCAATAGATTAGAATTATGAACAGTTCAAAGCTGCCATTTACTTTGTCAATTGAACAGTGAAACTTTAATGCAACCTTTAGTTTATAGGAAGTATGCCGTTTTTAATCAACAAGTCCTGTTTTACTATGTCAGGAAATTTTTACAAGGCAATATAATAACCTAATTTTTTAATTGCTGGACCCTTCTCCATTATAGTGTTCTCCTTTGTAGAATGCAGTTATGAGATAATATAACCATAATGTCTAAGATATCAAATTTATTACGTACAGTAGGGTGTCGGTCTGTCTCTCGCTCTCTCTCTCTCTCTCTCTCTCTCTCTCTGTGTAACGAATACAACATATGACCTCTCAGAATACTCTATTAAAACTTATTTTCCTGGAGTATTAATAAACATTTTAATACAAATAACAAGTTTGACTGCACTGTTCCAAATGGTACCTTGTAACGGTATGAAGAGATTTCTGAGCGCGCCTGTTGTATTCTCCAAAGACGATTAAAATACGTCTAACGCTGTAATTTTAAAATGTGAACATTAAGACGATTTACATCGGTGCTATTCCGGTACAACATACCACGCGAGTAAGTAAAGGCAAAATCTATTGGGAATCCACCTCTTCATCCCTCATCCCGCTCGGTACTCCGTCAGAACAGTATAAGCAGTGTGATAATTTTATTGGCGCGAATTACCTTTTTTATAATAGTGTTTGACGCCTGCTTTTACTACATAGGCACCCTAGCCGATGACTTGGAATGTAGATGGAGCACCGGTGGAATGCGATGGTTGGGAAAACCGGAGAATCCGGAGAAAACCTGTCCCTGCGCGCTTCGTCTGCCACAAATCCTACATGCGGTCGCCTACAAATCCTACATAACTTTTGAAATGTAACGATACATTTAAAAAAATTCCAGTCTTCTCCAGTCCAACTCCTATTCTACACACAGTTTGTGTGAAAAAACAATTAATCCAAGTGTTTATTTAGTTTAAAATAATTAAAATAAAATAGCGTCCATTTAAACAACGAGGAGGTAATTTAAATCCCATTTTAGATTTCTCCTGCCTTTATAATTTCAAACGATACGCTTATATTGTAGGACATCTAATACTCGTTTCGATAAATTAGATGTTTTATTAATCAGGAAGCGAGGTTGCAGCAGACTGAGCAATCCATAGTACCTTCGAGCTGACGTTGGCATCATAACAGTGTGATTACTTTGTGCTGATATTAGGACAGCCGTAGTTATTTAAACCCCGTAAAGTAGGTCATCAGGAGCTCTTGGTCACCTTTCGACGTTGCTACATGAAACCCGGCAGATCGTCGAGAACAGATCATTGGAATTTTTACCTTTTTTTTGTACCAACCAGCAGCAGCAGATCCACACTTTCCAAGCGAGTGTCATGGAAGGGTTATTGTTCGATAGTCACTCTAGCAACATTGTATAAGCTTCCCCATAAGTCGTAAGTACAGGCTCCGGATATCTCTGCACTTCCTAATATTTTTATTTGCAAATTTCCTCATCCTGGCTCCCCCTTGCTCGCCCTAGACCATAAGGTAAACACGTCCCCTCTCGTAGCTATCCAATATTAATTCTACGCTGAACTATCATCCACTTAGCATGCTTAGTGATAAGGGTGAAACCTACTTCTACAGTGGGTACGCTACAATATACTAATATTTGTATTGAAAAGAGATGTAATTTTTCGGCGCATTTTTCGTTTTTGTCCAAAGTTTTCTGTTCTATTTTTAGGC
Organism: Hymenopus coronatus; assembly: GCA_030762935.1. NCBI lineage: Eukaryota > Metazoa > Arthropoda > Insecta > Mantodea > Hymenopodidae > Hymenopus > Hymenopus coronatus. The sequence goes on from CM060886.1 coordinate 122,587,957, forward strand.
AACTCAGATTATTATTATTATTATTATTATTATTATTATTATTATTACTATTATTAATAGCATTATTACTTTCTCTATACGTACTATGTACATAGTGTATAGAGAAGGTATTGCATTCCACTCAAAAATTCGATACCGAGATTTCATCGGAAATACATAAATCCAAAAGAAGCATTCTCAGAAAAAGGTCCGTTTGTGCGTGTGTGTGTGTGTGTGTGTGTGTGTGTGTCTCTGTGGACAGCATAGCTCAAAAACGAAAAGACCGTTGAATACCAAACTTGGTATTTAAGTTTCGTATCTTCCAAGGATGTGACACGAAGATTTAGAAAATCCCCTACCCCCAACTACTCTTTACATGGAACTTTTTTACAAAAATTTTGTTTTTCTCAAAAATTGCTCTAACGAATTTGATTAAAATCTCTTATATTTAATTAATTTACATGCTAAATAAAATGTATATCTTGAATTTTCAGGGAATAGCCTCTGAGGACCGCTTTATTCGGGATTACAGAATTTTACATAACTGCTAAACAGTAAGAGATAGACAAAAACTTACCACACAAAAATGTAGAGCACGTTAAAACACACATTTTAAGTTATATGCATGGAGTTGATCGTTTTTAGGATATTCCTTGTTTTTGGTTTCAGCTTTAAAAATATACTTTTCTCACAGAAGACTTTGTCAACTCCTGTCCATACAAAGGGACTTCAGTCACATAGCAACCAGTTTTTGACTATCACTTTAATCTATGGTACTCTCTTATTTCGCTTCTACTTACAAGGAAGCAAGTAATAAACTATTCCTTCTAATTTTTTCTTGATTAGTATTAAGTAAATAGAATAATAAGCTTTTTAACAATAATTTGTTGCAGAGATGTAGAGAAAGTCATGTAAATGGAACGCATCATATTATTATTATTATTATTATTATTATTATTATTATTATTATTATTATTATTATTATTATTATGAGCTGAAGAGTAAATCGACGTTCCTCCATTATCTAAGGGATAACATGCTACCTCCTGGTTCCCAAGGTTGTGGGTCCAAACCCGGCGGAGGGCGAAGGTTGTTTTTCTTCGGGCGTAAAATTCCCTAGCATGGCTTTCTTCGAAAAGGAATTAAAGCGGTTGGCCCCGTGTCGTAGATTTACGACGCTTAAAAGAACCTTAAACCCCATAAAGAGGCCTCTGAGCAATATTAAGCGGCATATCAGGCCTAATAGGGATTGAGACGCCAAGAACCGCAGCAATTAAAGGACGTCCACAAATACAAATAAATTTAATTTAATTTTGTGGAATAAACCATAATAAACTCAAGCATTTTAACATAATTATGCGAGGAGTTGCTAAATATTACGTATTGGTAAACATTTAAGCAAGGTTGTTATCATATAATGTAATAACCTGAGTTAATTGCATGCAGGGCATTTCTCGAAACAAACAATGCATTCATCCAAATAATTGTCATTCCTTGTTCAAATGTATATTCTTGCAGATCATAACGATGATTCTGTTTACCTGCAATCCTAAATATGACCAGAAGGTTTAGGACGTGTACGTATTTCGCCATGGTAGCAGTAAGAGCATCGACATAGATGCATATCGGTGGTTCGAATCCCGGCAGTGTCATTAAGAGCACAAAGTCCGATTTAATTTCCAATATTTATGAATCATAATTAGGTAAAAAATCTAAGAGTAGGTACTGAAAAGGTTCCAGGAAGTGTGTTGTTCTGAGCGGAACAAATCCGTGAAGATCTACAATCTTTGGTTCAAATTTCTGTCACTGAGGCCGTGTCACATTTAAAGAACGCACTGAGAAATGAAGTCTCGGAGGCGGAATTTCAGTCAGGTTTCATTTTGTTAATGCATTGAAAATGTGTACTGCACTCAGAAGTTACACAATATTGATCGTCTAAGTAATTAATAGAGTACTTCATCGTTTATCATTAACGAGACAGCATTCACTCGCTTTATATGCGCTACGTTCAAAAGGAGTTTTGGTTTAGACCAGAAAGCCAGCAAATGTTGCGATGTATCCTGAAAATCATGAAGATATCTATTGGGCGGCGAAACCTTTACTAATTCTATCTAGTATTTTTGGTTTTGCTTCATTTGGTTCGCATGGTAACAAACTCAGGGTTATCATACTTGTTCTTTGGAGCATTGTCTTTACTGTTAGTATCTGTTATAAGTGTATAACGACGCTGGAATTAACAGATGAGAGGTTTGTTGTTACAGCTGGAATTTTTATAGCTTTTAGAATTTCATCAGCATTGTCTGTGATTCTGTTTTGTGGAATATTGAAGCAAGACTGCATTCTGAAATTTCTATCAGTTCTGTCTCAGGTTGATGTTTTAGTGCCAGAAGAAAAAGCATATAATCGAGCCAGAATATATTTTTATGTAATGGTGGTTGTATTTGTGGTATCCTCTTCAGTGTTTTATGGCTGCTACGTTTTTATAATCTGTGACGATCCATCGTGTACTATTTACATGGCATCTACTTATTTCACACATTTGGCGATCAACATGATGTTGCAACAGTTTATTTGTTCATTGTTAGTTCTGAGAGATAAGTACTGCTTCATCAACAAGCGGCTACTGACAATGTCAGTTGAGGAAATCCCTTTGTCACAAATGATTCAAATTAGAAAGGCGTATTCTTTGTTGTATGATGCTGCAAATCTATTGAGAGACTACTTTTCGTTTCCAATCGCTTCAGCCTTGGGGTGGATAGTCTCGGTGATTCTACATGTCTACAACACGGTGATACTGGTGAACAACATGATGAACTGTATCCAGAGAGCCACTTCCATTTATCATATGGTTATGATGTTTCTGAATCTGTTGGGAATACATTTGGTATGTCATATCACTTCGGCTGTTTCCAAATCTACTAGCATTTATCTCAGGAAGATGAAAGTGCTCAGCCAAGAAAATGAAGAGCTAACTGAGATAGTCAAGGAGTTCATCATCGATGTGCAGACGTTCCGATTCGAATTCAATGTGTACCAAGTGTTCAGGGTTGACATGAAGTATTTTTGCTTTTTGACAAGTCTGGTGTTGACATATGCTTTAGTTCTGTCACAATTCAAATAAGACGCATTAAAAGTAAACAAATAAGCAGCAACCATTTGTAATATGGGAAAGGGACGAAAGCAAACTTCATCTCTGGTGAAGTCAAATCAAGATAGTTACTGGAGCCTTAAGTGAAACTCTGATAGAGGCCAAATCAATAGCTATCGCAGACAAAGGTTTTAGTAATAGTATTCAAATATTCTAGTTAGAGCTCAAAGTGCACGACAATTTTACTCTGGATTATAAATTAGGCTATTTATAGTTTCTCATTTCCCCATGCTTATGTGTGTGTGTGTGAGAGAGAGAGAGAGAGAGAGAGAGAGAGAGAGAGAGAGAGAGAGAGAGAGAGAGAGAGAGAGAGAGAGAGAGAGAGAATTCGAGTGGTATTTTTTAAATTACATAACCCTTTTTACCGGTTGTAGTAGTGTAAAATAATTGGAATCATCAAGTTCCAGAAATTAAATAAGCATTATAAACACAGACACTTGATGTGTGTGAAAGGAGGTGTGAATTTGTTAATTTTTTTCACCAATTAAAAGCGTTTTCAGTCAATTTAAGTATAGATATTTAAAAAAAACTTTGCTAAACAGTCAGGAACGTTTCCTACTATGATCATGTTTTCAATCGTGGTTTGTTAAATTTAGGCATTTTATTGCGAACTTGAGTTTTATTTTAACGAGTTCCACCCTTAAGTTTAAATGGTAGCATAAGTGTATCTAAAATGAGTTATTGTATGAAAGAAATTTAATATTGTGTTTCATATGATCTAATTTCCCTCTATTTTATCTTATCTTTATTGTTGGATAGTTTTAACGGTGTAACACCATTTTCTTCTGTAATCAACTGTTTTTGAAAAAAAACTCCTGTGCTCCATTCACATGACTTTCTCTACATCTCTGTTAATAAGCTTATTCTTCTATCGACTTCATGCTAATCAAAATAAACACTAACAGAAACAGTCTCATTACTTATTCCTTATAAGTAGAAAAGAAATACACTAGGCTGAACCGACAGTAACATATTTTAAAGTGTGGTTGCTATAGGATTGAAATCAATTATTTGTGTGGCCAGGAGTTGACAAGTTCCCGTATGAGAAAAGTGTAAGTATTTTAAAACTGAAACCAATTACAAGAAATATCTCAAAAACGTCAACACCACGAAAAAAATGTATATAACATAAATTGTGTGTTTTTACGAGATCTACATTTTTGTGTTGTAAGTTTTTGTCTATATCTTGCAGTTCACCACTTATGCAAAATTCTGCAAAATTCACCCATAATAAACATGTTTTCAGAGACTATTCCTGAAAACTTCAAGATATACATTTTATTTCTGATGGAAATTACTTTAATATGTGGTATTTTAATCAAAGTCGTTAGAGCCATTTTTGAGAAAAAGAAAAACAAAAATTTCCATAATTTTTCCATGTAAAAGGTAGTTCGGGGTGGTGGGATTTTCTTGAAAATCTTAGCGTCGCATCCTTGGAAGATAGCAAACTTAAATACCAAGTTTGGTTTTTAACGGTCTTTTCGTTTTTGAGGTACGCTGTCCACAGACACACACACACACAGGGATATTTTCTGAAAATTATTTTTTTTTTTGATTCAGGTGGTCCTAAAACATGTAGCTCCGGTGAAATCCGGGTATAGAAATTTTGGGTGGAATACAATACTTCCTCTATACACTATGTACATAGTACGTGCAAAGAAAGTAAAAATAGTTGCTTTTCAAAATTATATGCTTTATTACAATAAAATGTACGAAAAGATTAATGTTGTCACTTGAACGATAGATACAGTATTCTATTTCTAACCTAGTTTCCCTAATATCTGTGACACCATATAGAGATTTGAAATTTTCCGAACACCATTTTGCAGACGTAATGTGGTTGGCGACATAGACAACGTAGGTAGCTGAAGGTGGAACAATATGAGAACAGGTTTACCAATATAAAAATAACACACCTGAATTGGGAGGTAGAGGACTAGGCGTTTTGTTTTCGCACGACTTGAAATTTATATAAATACGCCATGCGAAAGTAAAATCTTCTCACTCGTTGACCTAAAATATTTCCGCAGAAAATAGTCATAGAGAAAAGATGACGGCTGCTAAACATGTTTTAAATAATGGGATCTGTAACAGCTTTAATTTAATTTAGGGACTTTCCTATAAGACCGAAAGGAAATTAATTTATCTTGAGCGATCCTACAAGAGGATAAACACATCGATAACATAGTTGTATCTCTATAGTATTGTAAATACTAATTAATAAAATCAGACAGAAACTTTATACTCACTTGTACTTAAACATTCCAACAGAAACTCAGAAAGTTTACTCTGTTTTAATTTAGCATCCCCATAAATCATACATACACTTGGGGCCGTATGGGAGTAAACTTCTTACCACTAACGCTGGAAATGCAAGTTAAAATCTCGGTAGGTAGGGTAGGTAAGGAAGGTAGGGTAGTAAAAAGCCATAGCATATACTGTGTGGAACAAGGCTGCTTCTATAGCTAGCTAGTTAGATACGAGGGCCTCATTTAGTAAGAGCCAAACGGCACTTTTATTTATTAAACACGTTAGTTTTATAGCAACTATAATAAACTGCTTCGCCACTTCATCCAATTAGTTATGATTATTATCCTCTTTTGTTATATTCATAGAACTGAATATTGGATATCCAGTAGTCTAAAAATGATATTTTATTAGCGTTTTGCGCCAGTCTAGTTTTTAGTTTCTCTGCTATTAAAACAGAGGAAATATTACATTCTACTCAAAAATTCAACAAGAGATTTCAATGGAAGTGCACATTTTGAGATTCCCCTATAGGGATTATTCGCATTCCCTAATAATGTTGAGTAGGTAGTTGTGATGCATTGTTATAGTTCAAATATCTTTCTCTGCTAGCATATTGTACCATTGATCATCGTTACTGTTTAATGTTTCTTGATTTAAGACAAAAATACTCCCTCATTAAACATCTGCTGAATGGTAAAACATTAAGACCCTTCAGCGGAGAATATCATACTGTGTGAGATGTGTCGCTTGCTACACGATGCTGCCGCTTTATTGAACCGTTATATTTTATCCACAGCTATAACTGAAACCATTTTATATGTGCATTCTACATTTGTGCACCACTCTGGGCCTAATACGTAACAAGATCAGTGTGAACACACAATGTTGCTTCGGAGTACTCCAATGTAATTCTACGTGGGGAACTTCTCAGGAACTTGCCATGTAATTTCTTTAGAGTCAAGGTCTTTAGGAATTCGTCCCACGATATAGGCAGTACCTTGTTAAACCACAGCTATAATGAAGCCATCTCCAAAATCCTCAGTTCACCTCGGTAGTGTGGGGGTAGCGTGTCTGTCTTGCACTCACGACGTCGCGAGTTCAAATCTCGCTTAGGCTGAGTTACCCGGATAAGAGTTTTTTTCTTCTTTTCTTTCTTTCTCGGGGTTTCCCTTATCCTGAGAAGACGATTGTCGAGTAACGTTAGGAACCCAGATATCGTTTGTTCATCATTTCACCGATTTCATTTATCGTCCGATATGACCAACCAGGATGAAGGACGTTTACCTATAAAAAAAAACACTCCCTTTCTCTCTCACGCTCTCGTAACTCTCTTCATATCCCACTCTCTTTTTGTGCCATATACATATACTATATGAAAGTATTTGATAAATCCACATCTTTGATTCTGGCTCTTTATCCACTTTAGCTGTAGTTAATTATTCAAATGCAGCGCTTTATTTCAAAAGTTCCTAGTCTAAATACATTTTGAAATGCAGCACTATATTTCGAAACTTCCCAGTCTAAATAAGTGTTTATTTAATTTAAACTTAATTCAAATTAAAAGTGCGCCTATTTAAATAATGAGGAGAAAATTTAAATCACAGTATATCATTTTAGATTTCTCTCGGTTTTGTAATTTCAAATATCACTCTAGGTTGTAGGGCACCCGATGATTATTTTAGTAGATTAAAACATTTTCTTTATCAGGAAGCGAGATTGCATTACACTGAGCAACCGATAATGATGCCATAGTTACGTCGAGCTGACGTTGTGGGCTTCATAACATGCTATGATGTGTTTGGTACTGATGTAAGGACAGCCGTAATTATTTAACCACAGTAAATTAGGCCATAATGCGCCATTGGTCTTCAATTGCTAGGTGCTAGGTCGTTGAGTCAAGAGAATTAGTACTCTTTTCATTATGTGTACCATTCAGCAGCAGTTGATCCACAATTTCCAGATGAGCGACAAGGAAGGGTTATTGTTCGACAGTCGTTCTAATAAGTATATAAACTCCCTCCTAAGTTGTAAGTACAGGTTCTGGACATTTCTGCACTTCCTAATATTTTTATTTGCAGGCTTCCTCATCTTGACTGCCCCTTTGCTAGTCTAGGAGGTAACCAATTCTCCTCTCGTAGCTATCCAGTATTGATTCTACGCTGAACTATCATCCACATAGCATGCTTAGTGATAGGGGTGAAACCTACTTCTACACTGGGTACGCTACAATATGTTGATATTTGTATTGGAAAGATAATTAATTATTTGCTGCATCTTTCGTTTCTGTCCAATCTTTTCTTTTCTATTTTTTGGCAACTCAGATTATTTTATTATTATTACTATTATTATTACACAGAGTTGAAGAGTAAACCGTCGTCCTCTGTTGTCTAAGAGGTAACACGCTACCCTCTGGATTCCAAGGTCGTGGGTTTAAACCTAGCGGAGGGCGAAGTATTTTTTTCGAGCGTAAAAATCCTTAGCATGGCTTCCTTCGGAAGGGAAGAAAGGCCGTTTGCCCCGTGTCATAGCTTTACGACACTTAAAAAGAACCCTAAACCTGATAAAGAGGTCTCTGAGCAATATTAGCACCCTTTCACGTAATTTAGAATAGGAAGCTAAGAACCGCAGCAGTTAAAGACCATCCATAAATACAAACCAGTTTTAATTTAATTTTGTAGAATAACCTAACACAAACTTAAATATTTTAACATAATAATGGTGCGAGACGTTCTTGAATATTACGCTTTGGTAAACAGTTAAGTAGGGTTGTTAAAATATAATATAATAACCTGAACTAATTGCATGCAGGTCAATTCTCGAAACAAACCATGCCTTCATCCAAATTGTTTACTCACTCTTTGTTCAAATTTATATTTTTCCAGATTATCAACGATATTCTGTTTACTTGCATTCCTAAATACGATCACAAGATTTAGCGCGTGTACGTATTTCGCCAAGATAGCTCAAGTAGTGGAGAGCCGAAGATCTGTGGATCGGATCCCGACCGTGCCATCAAAATCATAAAGTCTAATTACATTCGAATATTTATATATTATAGGTAGGTAAAAAATCTAAGAATAGTTAATGAAAAGGTTCCAGAAAGTGCTTTTCAGCAAGACAAGAAACGAATGAAACATTACATAAAGGTAAACGCAGAAATAAAAATCAAATTTCCAGTTGATAATAAAACAAAATCTAGTACAGAATATCTTCCAATCAAAAACATAAAAGATAATAAAAGAAGTGCTAATCTTACCTGTTCTGAGTGGAAGAAAATCCGTAAAAATCTACAAAATTTGGTCTAAATTGAGGCCACGTCACATTTATAGAACATGCTGAAAAACCAAGTCTTTGAAGGCGGAATTGCTGACAGGTTTCATTTTGTTAATGCATTGATAATGTTTATTGCATGAAATATCCACTCAGAAATCACACAATATTGATCGTCTAAGGAATTAATAGAGTACTTCGTCGTTAACATTCACAAGACAGCCTTCATACGCTTAGGTTTGGTTATCTTTTAATATGCCACGCTCAAAAAGAGTTTTGGTCCAGACCAGCAAGTCAGCAGATGCTCCGATGGATCCTGAAAATCAAGAAGACATCTATTGGGCGGCGAAACCTTTACTAATTCTAACTGGTATTTTTGGATTTGCTTCATTTGGTTCGCACGGTAACAAAATCAGGGTTGTCTTACTTGTTCTTTGGGGGATTGTCTTTACTGTTGATATTTGTTATAAGTGTATAACAATGACGGAACTAACAGAGGAGAGGTTTGTTGTTACAAGTTTAGTTTTTATAGCTTTTAAAATTTCATCAGCATTGTCTCTGATTCTATTTTGTGGAATACTCAAGCAAGACTGCATCCTGAAGTTTCTGTCAATTCTGTCTCAGGTTGATATTTTACTGCCAGAAGAAAGATCATACTATCGGGCCAGAATATATTTTTATGTAATGGTGGTTGTATCTGTGTTAGCCACTTCAGTATTTTACGGCTGCTACGTTTTTATAATCTCTGACGATGCATTATGCACTATTTACAGGGTAGCTACTTATTTCACACATTTGGCAATCAACATGATGTTGCAACAGTTTATTTGTTCAGTGTTAGTTCTGAGAGAGAAGTACCGCTTCATCAACAAGCGGCTACTGACAATGTCAGTTGAGGAAATCCCTTTGTCACAAATGATTCAAATTAGAAAAGCGTATTCTTTGTTGTACGATGCTGCAAATCTAGTGAGAGACTACTTTTCGTTTCCAATTGCTTCAGCTTCAGCTTTGGCTGGATAGTCTACAACACGTCTGATTCTGCATGTCTACAACACGGTGATACTGGAAAACAACACGATGGACCATATCGTGAAAGCCAATTCCATGTTTCATGTGGCGACAATGTTTCTCAATCTGTTGGGAATACATTTGGCATGTCATATCACTTCGGCTGTTTCCAAAGATACTGGAATTTATCTCAAGAAGATGAAAGTACTCATTCAAGAAAATGAAAAGCTAGCTGAAATAGTAAAGGTGTGAAGACGTTCCGATTCGAGTTCAGTGTGTACGACGTGTTCAAGGTCGACATGAAGTATTTTTGTTTTTTTGGCAAGTTTGATGTTGACCTATGCTTTAGTTCTGGCACAGTTTAAATAAGATGCATTAAAATTAAGCAATCAGCAACCATTTGTAATAGGGAAAAGGTCGAAAGCAAATTTCAGCCGTGGTGGAATCAAATCAGTATAGTAATTGGAGCTTTAAACTCAAACACTGTTACAGGCTAAGTCAATAGCTATCTCAGTCAAATACTTTATTATTAATATTTAAATATTCTATTTAGAATGTAAAGTGCACGACAGCTCATGCTTGGTTATAAATTAGGCTGTAGATATTTTAATTTCGGCAAGCTTTTATATCTGTTGTATTTGGACAGAACATGTTAACTCCAAAAATGCTATTTTCGACATAATCGTTTTGTTTTCAATTTTAATTTCAATGTTAGAGATCTGGTACACATATGATGCTAATGAAAATATTATGCATTAGCTTGCTTTTTTAAATATATTCATATGCGTATGTTTTAATATCATTTCTAAATTGCATAAATTAAAAAGAAATGGGATTATCACGGTTTGGACAAATTATATTGCCCATAAAGAGAACAGGGTTCTGCATGCTTATTTATCTTGTTAATACAGATTGACTAGTAAATCATGTACAAGTGGTGATAAAATAAAATGGATATATAAATGTCTTATTTATACAGCATTACCGTTAACTTTTGTGGTCATATTGGGGGCTTTAACTTGAGAAATGACTAAACGCTCATGCTTTTCTCGCTGCTCTATAGGGTTTCTTAACTTTTTTCCCCGGAAGCTTTGGCTTAAGAAGAAGAGATTGTCAACGTTAATTTAAGGGGTAGTGTAAGTGAGTTTCTGAAAAATCATGAAATCCACATTTACAAAACTAGGATTTCCAGAACGGTGCAGTGTTATTTGTATAAACACATTTAGAGGATAGGTGTTTAAAATGGAAGATGTGGCTTTCTTTGGTTCACACCGTCATTCACTTGTTTTCTTATATGTGTAATCTAGACTCAGAACCAGCTTGGTCCTAAGTGAAACGAATATTGCTTGTGGCAAAAAGCAAACTGGCAGGGAAGTTATTTGCAGTCGTCCTCCGTGATCTAGGAGTAACATGCTAGCATCTAGTTCCCAAGGTCACGGGATCAAACCCGGCAAAGGAAAATGGATTTTTTCGGGCGTAAAAATCCTTAGAATGACTTCCTTCAGAAGTTAAGTAAAGGCGTTTGTCCCGTGTTGTAGATATGCAGCACGTAGAAGAACCTCAAGCCTGATAAAAGGCCTTTGAGCAAAATTAAGCGGATTTTCAGGCCCAATATAGAATGGGATGCCATAAACCCCCGCAGTTAAAGAGCGTCATAAAAAAATAAAAATAATTTATCAGTTCTTTGCAGATATGAGAGGGATTCAGGAGGCTGAAGCGATAGTCAACTATTTAAGAAGCGGATCTAAATGCTGACTTTGAAATGCCATACACTTTCATGACCACGAGAAACAAACGAAGAATAACATAACAGTAAAATAATATAGCATTTTTTAAAACTCAAAACAACACCAGCAAAAATCTTGGAAATGAGATCGGAATCGAGTGCTATTACTGTACTGCTGCATATTCTTATGAACACCAACGTTTAAAATAGAATGCGGTGATAGAATTTGTTGATATCGTAAAGACAGCGGTCATTTGGATTTGTAATTCATCAACCACAAGAAGTATGTTCAGTTTAAGTCACCTAATGTTGACCCAGTTGCAGTGAGGAGTATGTCATAATAGAGCTGACAAGATGATGGCTTATATGCTCAAAGTCGTTATAACATTGCATTTTAATTCCTACAATTGCTTGAAGAAGGTAAATAGCACTGGAAAATGATTTGTGTTACGTTTTACTGTTATTGCCACACCTCCAGAAAGGTATGCCATTTCGTAAAAGCTATATCCAGAAATTGTGAAGGACTCATTTGGTAGGAAAAGTGTCTCTGCAATATAAATCCTGTCAGTATTATGAATGGCTAGAAAAATAAATGAAGCTCGTTTTGACTGAAGACCATTCGCACTCCAGATTATTATTATTATTATTATTATTATTATTAACTGATGAATTAAAATAAATAATACGTTCTGTCATTTTGACTGAATGAAACTAGAAGGGACATTATCAAATGTTAAATTCTTGGACTTTGTGAGGTCATAAAGCATTGGTTAGTAGAGTAACAAAGAAGGAAGACGTAGATTCTTAAGAAGACCTGCTGCTTATTTGAAACAATGCTCAACAGTGATTTAGGTTTTGCGCTGGCTGATATGTGTATAAAATTATCTCCATATGTGCACTGATAAGAGGCGGCAGATGACGTATGATTGGGTTATTGCACTTGGTTTGCACCTTCATTGTGTTACTTGTGGGTTGCTGATGTGCAGAATGAATACTTTGTGTTATAACCGGCTGCTGTTGCTGCCCACATTGCTGTTGGATATGATTGTTCTCTGACTTATTTGCTCTTTCTTTCATTTATAGGCTAATTCTACAGCCTCCCTAGTTGACTGGATGATCCTTCTCGTACTTCTTTTTTTAAAAAAAAAAAATTGGTTTCAATTCAGGCGAGATGATCATGTAAGAAGAGCTAAGCTGGTTATATATAATCAACACTTAATAAACGAGAAGCACAGAATCGATCTGTAATTTTTACAACGGTATTGTGATATCGTCTTATTATTCTTTTATATTTTAAATGTTTGGAGTGCTTAGAAACCTGGGAATTAAATTTAGAGATTTTAGGATTATATGGAATCTATATAAAAATGAAAAAGCAATTATAAACTGTGGGAGAAACCAAGAAATAGTCCATATAAGAAAAGGAGTGAGACAAGGATGTGCACTATCCCCAATACTGTTTAATGCATGCATACAGAGTGCACTAAATGAAATCACGGAAGAAATGGACACTGGAATAAAGATACAGGGGATAAAAATCAATATGCTCCACTTTGCAGATGATATTGCAATATTAATGGAGAACAAGAAAGATTTAGAAGCATTCATAAACAAATTAGAAAATACACTAAGGAACAACTACAACTTAAACATTAATAAATCAAAAACAAAAATTATGACTTGCAGGAAGAAAGGGAATAGTAACACAAAAATTAAACTAAATGGACAACTATTAGAAGAAACCGAAATATTTCAATATCTAGGAAGCAAAATAACAGCTGATGGAAGGAGCAAAACAGAAATAACCAGTAGAATACAACACGCAAAACTTGCTTTTAATAAAAAGTACCAGCTATTTACTGCAAACAATATTAGCCTTGAAACCAGGAAGAATTTATTACAAACATATGTATGGAGTATTATGTTATATGGATGTGAAACTTGGACAATTTTAAAAGCAGAAAGAAAGAGAATAGAAGCATTTGAAACATGGTGCTATAGGAAAATGCTAAAAATTAAATGGAGTGACAAAATTAAAAATGAAGAAGTATATAAAAGAGCAGAAGCGGAAAAACGAATTTGGAACCAAATTAAAAGAAGAACAAAATTAATAGGCCATTTATTAAGACATCAGAGCACACTGAATATTATAATAGAAGGTATGATAGAAGGAAGAAGTGGCAAAGGAAGAGCAAGATCACAATGTATAAAACAAATTATGGAAGATATGAAATGCAGTAAATATGAAGAACTCAAACGGAAAGCAAATGCAGTAAATATGAAGAACTCAAACGGAAAGCAGAGAGCAGATCTGAATGGAGAGTCGCTGCAAACCAATCCAAGGATTGAAGACTCCTAAACATTTTATATCGCTTTCATATTTTGACACAAAAGGCTGCATCACTTATATGGGCTCGGTTTTCATGATACTCGCATTGACTGCTAAAAAATATCGGATACTACAATTTTACTGGAAGAACGCCAGAGAATCTTACATTATCTTTGTTTTAATGATATTGGTGGAACTGCTGGGGATGCACTTGTGTTGTCATGTCTGTACAGTCCAATCAAAGGCTACAAAGATTTACATCAAGAAAATTCAAGTTACAGATCAATCAAATCAACGACTGACTGATTTGCTCGCAGAATTTCTTACCGATGTCCAGGTTTTTAGTTTCGATTTCAGCGTGTGGAGCATTTTTACTTTCACTACAGTAGTATGTATATGTGTGTGTGTGTGTGTGTACGAGAAAGGATTTATAGAAAACTAGCCGTGTGAATTGGTGTGTTTGTGCATTGGTCTATGAACATGATAACTCAAAAGTCGGTTAAATACCAAACTTAATATCTAATTTAACCTTCCAAGGATGTTATATAAAACTTTCGAGACAATCCCATCTCAAATCATCCTTTACAAGAAACAATGTTAGAAAATTTTGAACCATTTTGATTAAAATACCGTATATTAAAGATACATTAAAATAAACTGTATATCTTTAATTTTCTGGGAATAACCTATGAAGACTTCTTCATTCTGACTGACTTTGCATAACTGGTAAACTAAAAGACATAATCAAAAAGTCACTGCACAAAAAATATAGTTAACTACACAAAGAATTATTTGGCAGTGTGGCTCCGTAATGTCATGAACCAAAAGGATTCCACTCAATGCCAGTGCAGCGATAAATAATTTCTTCTTATGGGCATCAAAAAGATTTCTTCTGTGACCAAGCGTAATTGGGTAGTTTAAGGGATCATTTCAGATCACAAACTTGATTTTTACGGAATCTCTGCCCAAAGAAGTGCAGCAAGCGTAAAGTAATTTAGTTCCAACTTTACCCACGCCAAAATAATTCATGATATTAGTGTGTATACATCACCGATTAACAGACAAACAATTAAAATTAGTGCACAATATAATATTATGTTCCACGTCAGTAAGTGACTAATATTCTTTGTTAGCTCTAAGAATATCATAATAAAATTCCTAAAATCTGTCATTTTCTCAAAATACATAATAGAACAACAATAATATTGGTTTGTCACGGTCTGCTATAACCGCATCGTCATCGCGCCCAGAAACCACAAAGAGTACCTATGCACAGTGAACATATCCTATCCTAAAGCTGCGAAATAAATAACGAACTGTAACCCTTGGTGATTCGCTCAAACTTAACCTCAGATTTATTCCATCTTTCGTTGCTTTTAATATCAGAAAATTCTCTTAGAAAAAACATTGTATGAAACTATAACGCTAGTGCAAACTATAGCCCTTGGTGCTTGGCTCAAACTTAACCTCAGATTTATTCCATCTTTCGTTGCTTTTAATATTAGAGTATACTCGTAGAAACAACATTGTATGATACGCGAGCGTAAAGCTTCATTTTGATTCTCGACTGTGGTTCGTTTCACAGTGTTGCCGCTCGAATCAAAAACCATACATTTTCGCTTTCACATGAAAAATAATTATTTGGGCACAATGCTGAGCACGATTTCCAAAACCCTAAGCGCGCTGGTACAAATTTTTAGAGGATTGAGCTTGAAATTTGTGGGAAAATGCAAAGAATCAGCGATATGTTGAAAGATCTGTTTTCGGAAATGTTTCTTCCACAGCTTGCACGAAGACATCCGTGGTCATAGACGGTCATACACATTGTCAGACTTTATTAAACCCACATCACCATCCCATCCTCATCCCCATACAAGGCATGTTTGCTGGCGTAACGTTTCTTCCATTCAAAAAATCTGACGTGTTCCATCCACATGACTTTCTCTAATTTCTGTAACAAATCATTATTAATAAGCTTATTTTCCTATGTACTTCATGCTAATCGAGATAAATATTAGCAGAAATTGTCTTACTATATCTATACTTAGTTCCTTTAAGTAGAAGGGAAATAAGGTAATATAGTAGGTTAAACCGACAGTGAAATGTTTTAAAATGTGGTTGCTATGGGATAAAAATCCGTTTCTTTGCGAGACCAGAAGTTGACAAGTTCCCGTATGCTAAAAGTTTAAGTATTTTATCAAGGAATATCCCAACAAAAAATGTGTATGACCTATTTTTTTTTTTTTTTTTGGTAGTGTTTAACGCCCGCTTTAACTACTAATGGCATCGCAGGCGGGTGTATGACCTAAATTGTGTATTTTAAGGAGATAAACATTTTTTGTGTAGTAAGTTTTTGTATATCTCTTACGGTTTACCAGTTATGTAAAACTCAGAAAAGTTCATCCGGAATAAAGAGGTCTTCAGAGGCTATACCCAGAAAAATCAAATCTCCATATTGTTTATCATGTAAATATCTTAAATATAGGAGATTGTATTCAAAATCGTCAGAGCCATTCTTGAGAAAACCAACATTTAAAAAAAAAAAATCCATGTAAAAAGTAGTTGGAGTGAGGGAATTTTCTTGAAAATCTTCGTGTCGCATCCTTGGAACACAACTTAAATATCAAGTTTGGTAATTAATAGACTCTTCGTTTCGTAGCTATGCTGCGACAGTCACACTCACACACACGGACATTTCTCTAATTTTTTTTTTTTTTTTTTGATTCAGAGGACGCTAAACATGCATTTCCGGTGAAATCTCGGTGTTCAGTTTTTGGGTGCAATACAAAACCTTCTCTATACACTATGTACATCGTACGTGTAGAGAAAATAAAAATTCGTTTCTACGATAACGTAGGTACACTAGATTTTTGTGATATTTCTACAGAAATACTTTTCTTTCCTTGCTTGTTATTGTTTCTTTCTTTATTTTTCGGAAAGTACATTTTAAAGCTTAAATTACAATTAACATAAGCAAGCTTTAACATGCAACCTTTAAACCCTGTATCTTAAATAGTTTCTGAGTTGTAATCAAAACCATTAATTGTAACAACATTGGTAAGTGTACACATATTGTTACATTTTATGTGGTTTGCTATATTTTTGTTTAATATTCTGGTACTACTAGTCATTTTAGGAAGCCGCATTTGACGTGTCCAGATAGTCCCTTTAAGCGTTAAACTTGTTGCACAATTCAAGGGGACTATTGCAAGTAAAACGGTCAGTGTGGAACTAGCGAAGAATATCTTCGTTTAGACCCTCTCAATAAGCGTGGCCCCCTCACCATTTCCGCGATAAGCAATTGGGATGAAACGATGGTCGTTCAGCTAGTCCTCCACTTACCGGCTTTAACTTGAAATTGCCCCGTTGAGTTCTGCAACTCTTTTAACGCACTAAGAGATATATGCATACACCAAATACAGAGCAGTTGGAACATCTGGTATAAACTGTCCACAAATTACTATAGATTTCAAACAAATTACATTCATGAATATTGGCTTAGAATTAGCTGACATTCGTTATTTGACGACTTCACTTGCTTTCTTGTCATTTGAATAATACCAACATAACTGATATGCTATCGTTTCATTATATAAAGCTATAGGATTTGCAAGCCTACCTACATGACTGGGGCTAGGCGAAAGAGTGTTTTATACGTTTATGAGGCTCTCCAAAGTGTTATCTACTTTTCATAATATTTTTTGTTTTATTTTAATGTTTGAGAGTATCCCAAGCAGTTCCAGTGCAAGCCTGGCAATTCCGAGGGCGAACCACTTTCCAGTTCATGGATTTAAAATAAAAAAAAAATCTGATATATTCCATTCAGATGACTTTCTCTACGTCTTTATAACACATTATTGATTATAAGCTTATTCTTCAGTTTACTTCATGCTAATCGAGATAAACATTAGCAGAAACGGTCGTATTGCTTAGTTCCGTATAAGCAGGAGGGAAATAAGGGAATACACCAGGATTTGTGGACAAAGTGACTCTACCCTACTGCGTGGTAGGGTATACCCAAAATCGACAGTTACTGAAAACGAACATCAAAGTGAAATTGGACTAAAAATTAGAAAAAAATGAAGCTAGTAACACAGATAATTGAAGTGTTATTACAATATTGGAACATATATTTTTATCTCTAGATAAATCCTTAATTCTAGTTTCTAAAGGAAACAATAAGTTCAATATTATCAATTTTGACCTATAAGCATGTGCCTCCTCTGTATAAACTTGACACTTTTGTCTGAAGTCCAGAACAAGTAGTTCACCATAAAGACATCTTATGTTGAGTTAGACTCTTCCATTCTGGATAAAACTTGTCAGATGCCTTTGCCTTTTATGCTTCATTGACATTCAGTATTACTTTTGAGGATATTTCACAACATTTTATACTACATTTCAAAACTTTTTTTTCGGATATTTCATTTTATATTTCTCTCTAGCGAAAAAGTATATATATATAAACAACAACACTGTATAGAGGAAGCATTGTCGTCATTCTTTAGCAGAGACGAACTACTTTTATTATATTTCATTTAAATTGCCACAGTACCACAATATAGGTCAGCATCATGCCTGCCAAGTACCCAAAGTTTTTCATGTCAATCTTGAAGATGTCATACACGCTGAACTGGAAACAGAATGTATCAACATCGCTGAGAAACTCTGCAATGGCTTCATTCAGGCGTTGATCCGAGCGACGAGAAAGTTCAGTTATCTTGAGGTAAATCCTTGTGGCCTTTGACTCCCTCCAAGTTGAATGACTGGACAGATGTATGCTGAGCAATGCTGCAGAGAGGATCAGGTTGTAAAATATCAACATTATATTCGCGTAAAGGTTTGTATATGGAAAGCTCACAATTACTACATTGAACACGTGAAGAATATCAATAACCATGAAGAAGATTGTTATAGAAATGGGAACCGAGAAATAGTCATTTATCAAAATGGCAGCATTGTACAACGAGAAGTACATTTCTCGTAGTTTAATACACTCCGTTGCTGGATCTTGTGTTGTTGACAATTTCAGCAAATATTTGTTGAGAAAATAATACTTCTGTTTGAGAATTAAAGTCGAGCAAACAAACTGTATCATCATTAAAATAATACCAAAGAGCGTTAGCGGAGATACAATATAATACATGTGACATTCAATGGTATCACACATTATGTAACTGTAGGTGCCATAAAAAATGATGATGCTGACTGCTGAAACAGACATAAGCATGTATGTGTAGATTCTAGCTCTTGAATACAAAGTCTGGAAATTGCATATTCCTGGAAATGTATTATCTATTTTGGATATTGCAGACAAAAATATGGGCACATTTTGTCGCTTTAAAACTCCACAGTATAGATTCATCAACAGTGCTGCAGATATCTTGAACGAAAGAAACAAACCGATTGTTAAAACGACCTTAAAACCCTTACTATATGCATTTGTTGAAAAATGAAAGAGTAAGTTAGATGATACATATACAACTGTCCAGGTTAAAAGCAAAGGAAACCTGCTTCGATTATCACCACCTCTGGTTGAAGTTAGACCAAACAGGCTGGATAACATCAGCAAAGGCTTCGCAGCCCAGTAGATCTCTCTTGCATCCTTTTCTGATGAGTCTGATTGGACCGAAATTTTGTTACCCGGCATTTTCGTTTGGTATGTCTTTGAAGCTTGTGTAATTCTTTTACACTCTCCGCTGCTTTTGCGGTTTATATGTATGGACAGTAATCAATATTGTACTAGTGACAAAAGAATTGTAATTTGCTAATGGAACAATCTAATCCCGAAGGTAATGGCTGACGGCTAACATAAATAAAAAATGTAAATATTATAAACCTCTCAATGCAGTCAATTACTGTTATGAAGAGAAACAAAATAAAGTACACCATACAATAGTTGATACGACTAGTACACTGCGACTTTCTATAATCTGACAAGTAAAATTAAACACACAGAAAAATTTCGTCTCCTTGCTAAAAGATCTGATGTAACTCACATGGCTTTTTCTAATAACTGTAACGTGCTTATTTCTCTACTACTTAGCGATATTAAGTAAACGAAATGTTATAACTAGAGCTCTGTTTTGGGTTCTGAAGTGCACACAAAGCACTCAGCGGTATAAAAAAGAGGGTAGCGGGCAGGAGCTTGTAGCTTAAACATTGAGACAGTAATTCTGACGTCACTGCCCTATAATGATTATTATGTTATACCAATTTTTTTTTTTTTTTTTTTTTTTTGGTAGTGTTTAACGCCCGCTTTAACTACTAATGGCATCGCAGGCGGTGACACTGATGATACATGAATGATGATGGAGCACCGGTGGAATGCGATGGCGGGGGAAACCGGAGTACCCGGAGAAAACCCGCCCCAGCGCCGCTTTGTCCACCACAAATCTCACATGCGGTCGCTTGGGATCGAACCCCGGCCGTCTAGGTGAGTGTTATACCAAAGGTCTGTAAACAATCCCCAATACTTAAACTATTATAATTACATGTTTGTATAAGTGATCTGCTTTATTTTCTTGTATGTATTTCATGAGTTTTAACTTTAGCTATCTTAGCGTGCTCAAAGGCAGAGTTGCTAGGAACTACGCAGTTGGGTTTAACAAAAAACAACCCTCATTGTCTTCAAAAGCCTTGAGAATTTGCAGTTTTCCTTTATTTCATGTGCATGCATTAGGGTTACAAGTGCTTTCTCGGTTGAAGTAGTCGCCCTCCGTGGTGTAATGGATACCATGCTAACTTCATATACCCAAGGTCGCGGGTTCAAACCCGGCGATGAATTTTTTCGGGCGTAAAAATCCTTAGCATGGCTTCCTTCGGAAGGGAAGTAAAGCTGTGGGTCCCGTGTCATAGATTTACGGCACGTAAAAGAACCTCAAGCCTGATAAGAGAGGCCTCTGAGCAAAATTAAGCGATCTTTCACGCCCAATATAGAATGGGACGCTGAGAACCAAAGCAGTTAAAGAGCGTGCATAAATAACAGGCCATTTCATAGAGCTAGTGATCAGAAAGAATTAGGACATTTTGAAGCGCCTTACATTGCCATTAATGTATATGACAGTCTAATTAAAACTTCAATTAACTCCGGAGCCTCCTGTAGCGTGTTACGTATCGGCGCACTTTACGCACAACGGATGAATGTAAAATGCAAACTTTGTATTCAAATTAGCAGTCGGAAAGGTGTGCAGGGTATTAAGCTTTGGGGTTAGACGATTCAACAATGTGCTTTTAATTGTTACTCGTCACAACAATCACGTAATTTTATGGTCAGCTTTCTTTAATGAACATGAGGTTGAGATTGAGAATAAGGAGTGACAACTCAATCGTGCATACGCCATTTATCCTTGAGAACAAAGAAAATATATAAATCTCAAAGGAAGAGAAACATTTGTTATCCAGTGATTTATTTGTACAGGAGATAAAAAGACCGTCAACCAAGCGACCGTCGTGATGAAGAGAAAGATGTGCCTTGGAAAGGGACACAGAAAACACAGCTACCGTTTACCGCGTGCCTGCTATCTTAGACATCTATGAAGAAAACCTGTTTGCTGCCGAACACAACGAAAAAATGACAGTGCTTTGTGACAAGATTAATAAGGCTACTGACTTATCTAGTAAACAAATTAAGGAACTATTTGCTGTTTTATTTCAAAACAGCAAAACACTTTTCACTTAGAAAATGTGCCTTCTTTCTGCCCTAAATATAATAACTTACCTTAGGATTAGAGAAACAAGCTCAGCAAATAATCAACGAAATGCTAAGAAATAAAATTATTGAAGAGGGGAATTCACAATACATTTCTGCTTTATTCTAGATTGTAAAAAAGCGAACGCCAGTTAAATTAAGATCAACGTTAGACTACAGAAAAATTAATGCGTATTTACCTGAAGATCACTTCCAGAATGAGAACGTTAATCATATTATAGCCAAGTCCTCTAGGGGAAAAGATATGACAATCATTGATATAACCAACAGCCATTCGCACATTCTGCTTGATCCTGTAGTCAGAGACTATTTTCGTTTTATTTTTCGAGGTGGCATTTATAGATTCTGTTTTACTATTCGGTACGAAGATTGCTTCTGCCAATTTTCTTAGAGCACTCAACAAAGCCTTTAGAAATACATCCTGTGATTTTGCTGTCAACTATATAGATTATTTCAGAAACTTTTCAACTTCATCTAGAACACATTAATTTTGTCTTATCTACATTACGTAATGCATGGTTCACGGTAAACTGAGAAAATCTATATTTTGTATTAGAGAAGTGAAATTGCTTGGGTTTGTAATTAGTGAAGAAGGAATGTATCCAGATGCTGAGGGAATCAAATGCATACTAGACCTACATACCTGCGCCACGTAATATCAAGTAATTTGGACGTATATTTGGCATCTGGAATTACGTCAGCCGATTTGCTCAATGCCCTGCAAAACGCCACTATGTGGATTTGGACTTCAAAATTATAAAATTTTTTTGAAAGAGTACAACAATTATTCGCCAACTCAATCCTTCTTGAAAGACCAAGGAATAATTGGAAATATTTATGTAGATGCTTCTTCATCAGGATATGGGAGCATACTAGCGCAAGTAGCCCAAATGACGATTTAACTGTCATTAGCACAGCGTCTGGAGGACTCACAACTGCTGAAAATAATGCTTGAGTAACGTTATTAGAATTGGGAACAACCTAATGTGCTTTAATCAAATTTAAAACAAACATCTGTAACCAACAAGTATTTATTTACGCAGACTACATTAGTTTGGCGTTCATAAAAAATGTAACCTACTGCCGACGAAGTCATCTCGTTACTTAAAATTCGAAGGCTTTCACGGCCGGTGTTAGAATCACTTATAGAAAAAAAAACTGGGCTTGTAGGCCGTGGTCCACTGGGCTTCTCCCCTTGTTCGTGAAACGTCTGGGGAACAAGGGGAGAAGCCCAGTGGACCACGGCATACTAGCCCGGTTTTGTTTTCTATAAGTGATTCATCTCGTTACGTTCATTGTGTCTGTAACTTCAATGTTGACGTTATCCATGTACCTGGGAACAGTACCCTTTTGCAGTTCTATTATCGCGTGTGCTAAAAATTCAAGGAATCTCAGAAATTCCTGAAAATAATTCTAGACCTCGCCGTGAGATTTAGTTGATGAGAATAGATATTCAGCTAAATAAAGAGACAAGCTAGCTGAATTGCAACTAGAGGATGCGAAACTTTGAGAACACGTTGAGAACGCATAAAATATAGAGGAATGTACGACGGAGACGATTGTGAAAAAGGCAATATTATTTATAAATTACACGGCTGCGATGTACTTTGAATAAAAGTAATGATACTTCGGTGTCTAGAAAATAAAATAATCATAGACTTACACGCTGAATTGCATTCCGGTAGAGATAGAATAATTAGCAGTATTTTAGAAGTTATGTGCTGCCGCAAAACTAGACAAAGTCGCAAATTTATTTCTTGCAATATAAACAAAACGTCAAATAATCATAATATACTGAGAACTGGTCCACATAATTGCTAGGCATAGATATTCATGGTTCCATGCCTCTGCTAAACTAGGATTTAAAATATGATGGTCTTTTATGATACGCTTTCCAAGCATGTTCGTTTGTTTGCACTGAAAACCGCTACATGTAAACTGTGCATAAATGTGCTCATTAATAAATATATTCCACACGAAGGAAAAATGTCAGCTATACTCACTGACAGTTCAACTACTTTTAAGACTAATACTTTCGAGAATAGGCTATCAGAGCAGGGAATTATCCATTACTTCTGCTCCAAATATACGGCCAACGCCAATCCATGTGAACGGGCAGAATTTCTATTCGTGTCATGGTTCGTCGTAAACATTCCAACCGAATAAATGTTCTTACACCCAATAAGTGTATTCTAAATCAGACTACAAATCCCTCAACGACATAAAATTAGCGAAACGGGAGATGCAGTTTACAAATTTCTGTAATCTACCAGCAACGGTCCCCAAATATGAAAATATAACTATGGAGAGTCAAGATATTGTTAACAAAACCTTACAAAAGATGTAGAAGTCAACCAAGAAACGCCTTCTACCAACGAGGTTATTTCCAATAAAATCAGAAAACCTGATGAAATATTTTGTTGGTCCTTATATCGTTTCCAACACTTTTAGTACGGATACATTTGAATTATCCGACGGCAAAACTAGGAAAATCATCGGGAAATACCATAAAGAGATGCTCAGGCATTTCAAACATTTTAATGAAGAAGAAGAAAAAAAAAAAAGGAAACAGAAGAGGCTTCAAACGCAAAATGGATAAACACCTACGACAGAAGGGAAGGCGTAGCCATCACTCAACGATAACAAGAGATTAGGTGCTTATGAGACGCCTTAAATTGTTACATTTGTTAACAATGTATTAAACTGTGTATGTCATAATTACTAACTTATTTAGGGAACATTTAATTGAATTTTTTGGGGGGAACTGAGCCAATTAGTAAACATTTACCCGCTCCACTTACTGTTCAACGACCTAACATCTGAGAACAGTTTGTTCATCCGTTTAAATACTTCAGAGGAACCTGAAGGAATGCAGAAGGTTTACGAACTTCTCTACACTCAAAATTCATAGTATTTTCAGGGACAGTTTGAAACGGTAATTCTGGGGTCATTGCTCTGGAATAATTATTATGTTGATATCAAAGGTCTATAAACTATCTCCAATACTTTTACTATTATAATTTGATGCTTGTATAAGTGATTTACTTCATTTATTTGTGTTTATTTCATAAGTTTTAGCTTTAGCTATGTTAGCGTGCTCCAAGGCAGAGCTGCCAAGAACTACGCAGTCGGATTTAACAAGACAGTCTCCATTGTCTTCAAAGGCTTTGACAATTTCGTGTGCATGCATTGCTCAGTAAAGGTCCCTAATATTTACCAAGCAGGGTATTTTTCTTTGTATCCACGGGTTACCTGATCAAAATACATTGATACCACGTGATATTGTGACGCTGGAAGCAACTTTTGGTGGCAAATAATAGCCCATCGGAATTAAGAAAGCTTAAGGCAGACATCTTACCTTACACCACACCTAATCTAGTAAAGGAGAAATTAAGAGAACGAAGGAATGAGATTGATGGTATAAGAAGCCTAAGTATCATTTGTGTTGTGAACCAGGCAAAACCAACGAAAAACCCAAGTTCATATCAGAAGGTCGCCGGAAATCGAACCCGTGACCTCCCGAATGCGACGCTTTTACATTACTGCAGAGGCATCGTACTCACTGCGAAGTTGACATTTACCAGTGCCTTGGATAACGATTGTTCGTAATATAGTATACTGCCAGATGCTGTTTTATCGGGTAAAATATCAACTCTTTACTCAATCGTAGTAGTATATGAATGGAGTAATTAATGGTTTACGTTATCCTGTTTTTAAGCAACGGACATTCAAATAGTGTCAAATAAATTAGAATATTCTAGGGAAAATGTGAATTTATTATGTTCTAATGTAAGTTTATTTTAATATTAACTATTTTCTGGTTTCTACTCTAGGAAGCATTGCTTAGTATGCCGTAACATATTACAGTGTTCATTATACTAGTATGTGTGAACCGTGATTATAATAAGTTATACAGGTAAGAAAATAATTACTTATATGTGTTAAATTTTATTCATTGACTAGTTTTAATCACTCATGGGTTTACGAATGATAATTTAACCATATGGATTCGAGCGATAAATTACATCAGTAATCAAATAACAAACATGCTACACATGGTAGCCAATGTAATATCATAGATGCGTGTTATCCTATTAGTTATATTTCTGTAAATATTACTCTTGGAATTGAAGCAGCTTGAAGATTTATCAACCTTGAACTTAACAGGTTTGTTAGTTGTTTCCTGTAACTTCTAAGTGGAGCACAGGGTATCGTCACGATGTTTTGCGTGAACGGGTTTGAAGTTGAAGTTCGTGAGTACGCCGCTAAGCGCCATGGTGACAAGGGATCAACTCTTCGTCCACAGATGGTACTACAGGACGAAATCACGGCCTGCAGACGCGAATTGGCGAAGTTTTGCCAGCAACCTTCTTCTTTCAAGGTATGGGGTTTTGTACATGCAAATAACATTACACGGGACCACCGGCTTTACTTTCATTCCGAAAAAAAGTCATGCTATGAATTTTTGCGTCCGAAAAATTCCATCACCCTCCGCCAGGTTTGAACCTGTTACCTTGGGTTTTAGAGGCTAGCATGATAACTACTACATCACAGAAGGCGGTGCACATAATCAGTAACTTCTTCGTCACTGAAGATTACAATGCTGCTAAGGTTATCAGTTGTAACTTTTGCACTTATTGTTCTAAGTCGACGGTATTTGTTGTTTTGAAACAGTAAAGTGGCAAGTGAGAATTGATTCCTTCATTCATTCTGTGGTTCAAACGAACGTCCCCCTTTATGGAAACATGTGTGACCATGGCTCTGTAAATAATAATTCAGTTGTTTTAAAGATTATGCCTGATTGTGGCATTAATACGTATCAGGAACTTCTACATAGAAAAGTAGAGCCAGACTGCAAAATTCCATGCCATAAACCGGATTTGAACCACTGAACCGCATCCAGTTGCTCTTACCACTGAGCTCCATGCCAATATGCCGACACGACACTAAATTCCCCAAATGACTCGCTTTTTTCCGGAAACCACAAGGAGATCTCAGGGTTTCATATTTTAACCAACTATCAATCAGTGTGAATTGTTTCTTCTACATTAGCCATCTGTAGGATAAGAATTGGATAGCTAGAGTTAGACCGAAAAATTAAAAGGCACGGCAGGAATTTCAACCACAGATCTCCTGACCATGGTTTTGGCACTGGCTGGTGTGTGATCCATTAGAGAGAGAGGTAGAGATAGGGAGGTTCTCTCTGTTTATCGAACTGACCTGGACATGCCGGTAGAAAATCTTATAATCCTCTTGTCCCTTCTGGCTTCGTCTGAAATGCCGAGATGGCCCTTGAAATAAAAGTTGATGGCCGGCTTTGGATTGTATATCCAATCCGATAATTGTCTGTTCTACTGTTTCCTCATGGAGTTTTTTCCTCAACGAGTTTTTTCAACATGCGGATAAATAGAGTTGACTAAGCGGGTAGAGTAGAGTCCTGAGTTTGAATCTTTAATGAGCCACCGATAGAGGGTAGAGCTTGAATTACACGACTTCGAATTTAAGCGCTTTAAGGATTGTGTGGTGTCAAAAAATAGCGACTAAAGGGGTGGACGAAACAGCTGTATTTTTAGAAGTTTTCCCTGTGTTTTAAATTTGCTTACCCCACAATTAGAAGAAACCACAAATTGTCATACTTAGGCTTTTAAAGCAGTCATTTTAATCTATCTTGGTTAATCACTAAGGTTTATTAAGGAAATGCATCACTTCAATATAAACACCAGTTTCAACACCTAAGTTGTCACTCAGAATCTCAAAACATACATTATAGTAATTATCTGTTTCTTATTTATTAACGTCTTTGAATTGTGAGTTATGTTATGGTACCTGCCAGTTTCAATTCCTTGTGTGCTCCTATTAATAAATTATAGGTTAATTCAGTTCTTATTTTAAATTATAGGTTGTTTATTAGATTATTGATTCTTTATGACTCAGCGAAGGGTGTGAGAGAACCACTATTAGATGAACATCGAAG
The DNA here is from genome assembly GCA_030762935.1 of Hymenopus coronatus. NCBI lineage: Eukaryota > Metazoa > Arthropoda > Insecta > Mantodea > Hymenopodidae > Hymenopus > Hymenopus coronatus. The sequence continues at coordinate 122,615,352 of CM060886.1, forward strand.
TAACGTAGTGAAGCTTACTTAGGGAAATTTCAATTTACGTTACATATTAATAAAAATGCAGATCTGCAATATAACTTTTGTTTCACCAAAAGAAACAGAGAACCATGCAACAGAGGACTCAAGGGACATCTACTTGGCAGCGAAACCTTTGCTGATTCTCTCCAGAGTCCTTGGTTTTTTTCCAGCAGTTTTCTTGGTACCTGGAGCAGGAATATTTTGTTTTTTACTTGGAGCAGTGCAGTTCTAGCGACTACTTCTTATTTCCTATTTTCACATTTCTCAGATACTAAGGATTTTAGGATTAAATTAACAGGTTGCTTATATTTTGTATTTGAGACGTGTTCCTTTGTGTCAACTATTCTTTGTTGTGGAGTTTTCAAAGGAGCAAATATTCCAAAATTTTAGTCAACATGAAGCATAGTCTGGATGAAGCATTCACACAACAAGATAAAGCGCAGAATCTGTATCAGAGAGACAGGCTTCTGATTGCAGATTTTCTGTCTATTGCTTTTGTAATGGTTATATTTTATGTATCTGAATCTCTGGATTGTAATTCAGGTTTAGACTGCATCATATTCTCAGTCTCTGAAATAACACGCTTTACAGCCAGTATTGTAATGGTTCAGTTTATTTGCTGCATGCTCCTTTTGAAACAGAAATATGTTCTAGTCAACAAATGCTTGCTGACGCTGCCCACAGAAGACTCCCCAGTGACAGCGTGCACGCAACTGCGGGAAATGTATTTCTTAATATATGATGCTGCCAACTTGATAAACCAATACTTCTCTATACCAGTAGCTTTAACAGTTTTATGGATTACTGTTGATATTTGTAACATTTCTGATGGCTTGATAGTTAAACACAGGGAATTCGACATCGCCAAGACAATTTCGGTGGCCTATTTGGGTATCACCTTGTGCGCAGAACTCCTGACCATACATCTGATAGTTCATGTTACTTCATTGCAATCGAAGGCTGCAAGTGTTTACCTCAAGCAAATAGAAATTATATACCAATCAGATCAACGTTTGAGTGAAGTAATAACGGCGTTTCTCAGAGATGCCAAAAATTTTAGGTTTGAACTGAACGTGTTTGGCGTCTTCAGAATCGATTTGAAGAACTATATTTACTTGGCGGGACTGATCCTGAATTATGTTTTAATTATGACACAATTTAAATAACAAGCTGTTCAAGAACACAAGAGTAATGTAATAAGTGTACTATATATGTAGAGATTTCAAATTAACATCTTAGAAACAACGGAATTATTAGTTGGAGGCTAATTTAGAAATCTGACTCACCATATCTGTATATATTCTACAGAAGAGAAAACATCTTATACGGGAAGTATTAACTGCTTCATGCTGAAAAACGCCTTGAAATATCTATATCAGAAGAATTTTATTACAGAAGGGCAGCATACAATAAATCAACTCACAAATTATTATGCAAGGCCTAGAGGGTACCGTGTCACTAATTTCAGTATGTATAAAATGCACACACATATGGCACGAATACTGGACATTTGTTGTAGTTAACGTCACCAGTGTAATTCCGTTCACCCACTTGGACGTTTGTGTGATAGAACCTTTTCGGTTAAATCTCAGGTCTTGCTTGCGCAGGTACGCTTTGTATGTTATAATCTTTTAAGAGCGTTCAATTCTTTTTGGCCATTTATCATAATTATTAAATATGCATTAAGTTATTGAACGGTATGCATAAAGTGTACCATTACCTTTTGCCTTACCTATATTAAAAGCTTGAAAAAGTAGCAAATGCTTTATTTCGTATTCATAAACAGTAAACTAATACTAAGAAGTTGCCATAGTTTTACCTTTTGACAATAATCAATTTTTTATTTTATTTTATCGTGCGCTTTCTCTCTCTCTCTCTCTCTCTCTCTCTCTCTCTCTTGATAATGTTTAACGCCCGCTTTTACTACTATGGCGCAGTGGACAGTGACACTGATGATAAATGGAATGAAGATGGAGCACCGGTGAAATGCAATGACGGTGGAAATCGGGGATCCCGGAGAAAACCCGAATCTGCGCCGCTTTGTCCGCATGCGTTCGCTTGGGATCAAACCAAGCCTTGGTGAGTGGCAAATGTTCTGACAACTCGGCTACGGAGTCTCCTAGCTTTCTGTTGTACTCCATAATTTTGAACACGACCATTCTCGTTTTAAACTTAACACAAGTTATGGTAGGCTGAAATTGCATACAATAGAAAACCTAGTGTCAACTGAGTATGTAAAAAATCTGATGTGTTACACTCACATGACTTTTTCTAGCTGCTCTACAAACTTGTTACAAAAAATTATTTTTCTTTCTATACCAAGATAATCTAGATAAATATTAGCAGAATCTCCTTATTACTTAGTTTGTTATAAGAAGAAGGAAACTAAAGGAACGCAATAGCGATAGTGAAATGTTTTAAAAGCTGTCGTCATTGCAAATCGCTTCTCTGCTTCGTCAGGAGTAGAAGAAAAGAAAAACGAACCCTTCCTGTCTGAGAAAAGTATAAGTACTTTACAATCGAAACCATAACAAGGAATATCTCAGAAACGGTTACCTCCACAACAAAAACATAAACGACATAAATTGTGTGTTTTGACGAGATCTAAATTGTTTGTGAAGTAAGTTTTTGTCTGTCTCTTACAATTTACCAGTTATGCAAAAATCCACAAAATTCATCTGGAATAAACATGTCTTTAGAGACTATTCCTAGCAAATTGAAGATATACATTTTATTTGTCACGTAAGCGTCTTTAATATACGATATTGTAATCAAAATCGTTAGAGCCATTTTGAGAAAGTCAAATATTTCGAAAATGTTTCGATGTAAAGGGTAGTTGGTTGGGGGAATTTTCTTGAATGTTCGCATCCTTGTTAGATACTGAACTTAAAATACCGAGCTTGGTATTTAAGGAGCTTTTCGTTTTTGAGCTATGCTGACCACAGACACACACACACACACACACACACACACACACACACACACACACAGCCAGACACACACACACGGATATTTTTCCAAAAATGCTTTTTTTTTTTTATTCAAGTGGTCCTAAATCATGTATTTCCGGTAAAATCTCGGTATCGAATTTTTGGGTTGCATTACAGTACCTTCTCTATACACTATGTACATAGTACGTGTAGAGAAAGTTAAAAATGAAAGTGAGTGTTATTTGTGGACACTATTAAACTGCTATGGTTCTTAGCGCCCATTCTGTACTGAGCGTGAAAGCCGTTTAACTTTGTTCAGAGGCCTCTTTACAGGCTTGTGATTCTTTTACTTGGCCTAAATAGGAAACGGAACAACCGGCTATATTTCCTTTCCGAAGGAAACCATGCTAAAGAATTTTGCGCCCAAAAATATATAATTTACTAGCTGAATCCTGACGCGCTGGAGTCGAGTATTTCTACTGCAGTAGGGAAGTTGTACTAATGCTGCCAGTTGGTCTTAGATGTTTTGATTCTCACAACAGTTTTTTCTGTAATTGTTCTGGTTACAAATGGCAATGCTCTTGAAATACTGCTCTGATGGACCCTAATCTTCAGAAAGGCAGGTTCTGTCGGATTGCACCGTCTTTCGCGTGTGTTGCCAATAAAAACAATCTGGTGTGTTCCATTGTTAGAAAGCTTATTCTTCTGCTTGCTTCATGATGAGCACTACTTGCAAGCTATGTGTTTGTCTTTTATTACTTTCTTCCTTGTAAGTAGAAGGGAAATAAGGGAATATTCTGTACTAAAACGATAGTCAAATCTTTTTGCCGTGTGGTTAAAATCCGTTTCTTTGCTGGCCAGGAGTTTATAAATTATCTTATGAGAAAACTTTTAGTTTTTACTTTCTCTACGCGTACTATTAACATAGTGTATAGAGAAGGTATTGTAATGCACCCAAAATTCCATACCGAGATTTCACCGGAAATATATGTTTTGAGATCCCCCGAATAAAAAAAAAAAGCATTTTTAGAAAAATTTCCGCGCGTGTGTATGTGTGCCTTTGGGCAGCATAGCTCAAAAACGAAAAGACCGTTAAAAATCAAACTTGGTATTTAATTTTGGTATCTTCCAAGGATGAGAGGCGAAGATTTTCAAGAAAATCCCCCCTCCCCCAACTACCCCTTTTATGGAAGTTTTTCCTAACATTTCGATTTTCTAAAAAATGGCTCTAACGATTTTGATTAAAATATGGTATATTAAAGATATTTAACTGACAAATAAAATGTATATATTGAATTTTATGGAAATAGCCTCTGAAGGCTACTTTATTCTGGATGAATTTTATGCAATTTTGCATAACTGCTAAACCGTAAGAGATGGACAAAAACTTACCATTAAAAATGTAGAGCACGTTAAAGCACACAATTTATGTAATATACATTTTTTTCGTGGAGTTGATCGTTTTCGAAATATTTCTTATTATTGGTTTCACCTTTGAAAGACATACTTTTCTCATGCTGGAATTTGTCAACTACTGTCCATACAAACAAAGGAACTTCAGTGACATAGCAACCAGCTTTTGACCATCATTTTAACCTATGATACGCCTTTATATCGCTTCTACTTACAGGGAAGCAAGTAATAAGACTATTTCTGCTAATTTTTCTCTCGATTAGCATGAAATAAATAGAAGCATAAGTCTTTTAATAATATTTTCTTGCAGAGATGTAGAGAAACTCATGTGAAAGGAACACATCAGATTTTTTAAAACCGAAACCGATGACAACAAACATCTCAGAAATGGTCAAGTCCACGAAACACTTGTATGACATAAATTGTGCGCTTTAATAAGATTTACAAGTTTTCTGTACTAAATTTTTGTGTATCTCTTAGGCTTACCATTCATGCATAATTCAGCAAAATTCAACCAAAATGAAGAGGTATTCGTAGACAATTGTTGGAAAATTCAAGATATGCATTTTATTTATCATGTAAACATCTCTAATACAAGGTATTTTAAGCAAAATCATTAGAGCCATTTTTGAGATAGTCATCAATATAAAAATATTTTCATGTAAAAGGAATGGTGGAGTGGTGAATCTTTATCAAAATCTTGTAGTCGCATTCTTGGAAGATACTGAACTTAAATACAAAGTTTGTTATTTTACCTACTTTTCGTTTTTAAATTATCGTGTGCACAGTCATAATGGGCAAACGCGCAAACACATACATATACGAACATTTTTCTAAAAATTAATTTAATATAGGGTCCTTAAAACGTGCATTTTCGATGAAATATGGATATTAAATTCTGGGTGGAATGCAATACCTTCTCTATGTATACATTGTGCATAGGTTCTAACTCCATGCCACGACAGCTCACGGGGAACCTTGGCCTACCGCCCGGCCGCTGCGTCCCCCATCTCGGTCCACTACAGACGTCATGGATGGGGGGCAGTATTGGAGGGTGAGACGTGGTCAGCGCCTCGAGCCTCTCCCGGCCGGTTAATGCGGTCCTCATGACCTGGAGCCGCTACTTCTCAATCAAGTAGCTCCTCAATTGGCCCCCCAGGGAGCTTACGAGGCTGAGTGCACCCCGGTCCAGGTCTCCCAGCGGGGGAAAAATCCCCACTCCAGTACTGGGGATCGAACCCAGGTCTCCCGCTTGGTAAGCGTGCATAGGTTCTAGAGAAAGTAATAACTAAAAGAAATTTGTAATATAAAGCGTAATTCTTGATGCCGGTATGTTCTTTTAAATTCTCGTATCACATCTTTGAAAAATGTTAGTATGGCATTTTCCCGAATTTTATTCTATTAGCCCACTTCTATACACATACAAACACTTATGCACACAAGGACATTTAACGCCTTTTTACATTCTCTACTGAGTACTATACACGGTGGTTCACCTGTTCCTTATTATTTTTGGAGGTAGGCAACATTTCATACTCTGAAAGTAATAAGGTCGAAATTACCGTGCTTGTCGGTCATTTGGTAAGCATACAAATCTAGCCTTCTCTTCATCGGAAAGTAGACCTTAGGAGCAATAGTTACGTCCATTCCAAAAACATGCGCTTAATAACTCCTGTTACAGTACATGGTATATCAATAGGATCGCTGTCGTATGTTCTGCAACGTAAATTATATGAATGAAGGTTAAATGAACGGCTTAAGCTACAAAAAGGAGTCCACAACAGTTATAAAGAGATCAGAAGCGGAGAGGGAGACATGTGTGACACTATACCTACAAGTTTTAACGCAGTAAACGGGCGTAATGATTGTAGCTCAACTGGTTCATTTCATAATCCCTTCTCACCTCCAGCGTGTCAGTGGTTCGAGTCCCACAGTCAGTGTGTATTTTTTTTCTTCATGTTTTATCCATTAAGGTGCAAAGTTAGTTCAGTGTTTGTCACTCCAATAATTTTAGGTATAAACAAAAAGATGTACGAATGAAGAACAAACGACAGTTCATTTTACATGTTCTTCAGTCTTCGATCCGTAATTTTCTTTCTAATTATTTTGAAAAAGAAACTTCACTAAGACTTTAAATAATAAAGGAAATTTTCAAAAAGTATAAAGTTAATAAACACAATTTCAAAATTCTAGAGCACCTAACATGTTATCGATTGTTCTTTGTAGTTAGAGAATGTTCTCTACAACATTTTGGCAGCTGGAACCCTCGGTGGGTTAGCGATTATTACCGGAAGACACTTAAGGTCTAGAAATACTTCATTAGATACAAATGCACGAAGTAAATCTGTAGGCATGTACTATACCTATAGCTAAAGTTATCTCCTATGAACCACCTCAAAGCCCATTAGAAAGGCAGACTCAGTCGGTCGTGAACTCGTCATTTCGAACAGCTGCTGCGCTAAATGAAGAAGTTTCATCACTAAGTTTCATGTCGGAAACACTTATCTAGTTCGTTAAGTTATGTGGATTAAACCTAATCTTCTTTTCAACTGAAAGTATTGGTGAATACCTATGTATTTGGCACAGTTTGTGATTGTCAGCCTAGATATTTTTTGTTTTATAGATACCCTGAAAATGGGTCTGGTTCAGTAGTATTATTTGAAATACTCATGTTAGTTTTAAAACATTGTAATAATACCTGCATATCAAGAAGAAACTGAATTAATATGCCTCGAATGTTCATTTTCATTTTATTTCCTGTAACTGGACTGATTAAGTAATAATAAACATGAATAAAGTGAACAATAAAAGAAACAAATAAACGAGTTCAAAATATTCCGATACCCCATCTAGCTTTGTGATAAATCGGAAAGAAAGAAAGGGGGAGAAAATTGTGAACATTTTGGAAAGATTCGAACCCGAACGGAGCATCTTGCAAATCATGCTAACTCCTCGCGTTAATCAAATACGCTACTTTTCAGCTGTAACCTGTACAATGTTAGTATGCAGAAGATGGGTCTCGGGAACGATGTTTTCAGGTTAGACAGTAATCTGCGGATTGCATAAAACCAGAGAATAAGGGACAGGTGAACCACCTTGTATACATACAAAATAGGAAGTAGAGAAGGTATTGTATTACACTCAACAATTCGATACCGATATTTCATCTGAGAACCGTTGAAATAGGAAAAAAAAGTATTTTCAGAGAAGGAATTGCACGCGTGCGTGTTTGTGGGAAACACAACTCAAAAATAAAAAGTAAGTTAAATACAAAAATTAAATATTTAAGTTCTGCATCTTCAAAAGATGAGTCATGAGAAAGTTCAGGAAAATCCCACGATCCAAACTACCCTTGGATACTCATTTCTTTTAAATTTTAATTTTCTCAAAACTGGCGCTTACGATTTTCATTAAATACGGCATATTAAATATTTACAGGGAAAATGAAATACATATCTTGAATACTCTGTGAATAGCCTCTGAAGATTTCTTCATTCTGGGTAACTTTTTCATAACTGGTAAACTATAAGAGATAAAAGCTTACTATAAAATAAACAAATAAAATTTAGATCTCGTAAAATACAGAATTTATATCATATACACTTCTTGTGTGGATTGAATCATTTCCGAGATATTCCTTGTAGTTGGTTTCGTTCCGGGTTCTTCATTCGATGATTAAATGTTGGATCTTCAACAGGATTTTTTATCCTAGTACCCACGTGTAATTCCCTAGGGATGTAAGTCCTCCATACGGGGAGAGTAAGCCGATTAAGTTAACAAGGATAAACACTTTAAGATCAGGAGAACAATCACCTCTGGCTATCCTAGATCCTCCTTGGTGTGGGTAAACTTCTAAAGGGATGGCAAGTTGAACAAGTTGGGATTTTTGTTTTCCAAACGATGTATAGAATAACACTGTTCTGATCTTGTCGTTTCCTCCGAGCTGTAGTCCTTGACTCCTGTCTTCCACATATGACGTGGACGTAAATATTCCTGTGGGAGAGCTAAGTTCCCTACTCGGAATGCTGCAGATCTACCAATTGGTTGATAAACATAATGAAAACTTATCAACCAGCAATTATTGTTTACTCGAACGTTTCTGTAAGAGCTCCATTGCTTGTTCATGCATTTGTAGATTTCTCTTAATGAGTGGTTCTTTCGTATTACAATTATTGTTGGTCTCTTTCCGAGAAGGACATACGATTATGTTTGAGGTCAATTGCATTATCTTATTGAATCAGTAGTTGACTGAAATAAGTTGAGCATAAAGAATTATTGGGTGTTTCTCTTCGAAAGCATTTCCTCTCTAAAGATCCCAAAATGTGTAGTGGTTAGACCTGGTTCTCTTGCATATGAGTACATAACATTAACAACAGTTAATTTATTTGGTTATTTCCAATTAATTGCTAAGATCATTAAAACCGATACAATTAAGAAAACTAGGAAGAAAGTACACTTTAACATATTCAGAACAAACATCTCTGGCTCAGTGAAACTTAATAGAAATTTCACTTAATGTTATTTTCTAGTATTTTCTTAAACTAATATAGTTTGTATTATTCAACACAGATGCTATTCAAGTCACGTCATAGTTATGGCTATGTAAATATCAGGCGTATTAAAAAGTGCAAAAATGCATTTTAACCATGGATATACCAATTACACTAAACACCAATCAAAATCTTTGAATATCCTAGGTGATTCTTTGCGGCAGTTGTTGATATGGGTTGCAGAAATTTCCTTTTCTTGAAAATTTGTCTTAGCTGAATTGCACGGAACTGACCAGGTAACAACACAAGGCTTGCCAAAATAACAAAACTGTCGACGCTGAAGATGCCACAGTGATGCAGAACTAATATCCTCAGTCTTTAGACAGCGTCAATCAGCTTAAAAAAGCCAGCAACAGAACTGACAGAAACCAGAAACACTTCAAATCAAAAGAGAAGGTAGCACACACACTACTAATTTCCAGTTAGACTATCTGGACAATGTCAATTAATTTTAAGCTATCGCTGTCTATTTATTTGACTCACTGGAAACATTCATTTTCATGAACAAGTTCCTTGTCTGAATTGTGCCAAAACTGAGGTATATGTCAACAGGAGACTTGCCAAAAAGCAAAAGTATTTCATGTCAACGCTAAAGATACCATACACGCTGAACTCGAATCGGAATTTCTGCACATCATTGGTGAACTCCTTGACTGTTTCAGTAAGTTGTTCATTTTCCCTGATAAATAGCTTCATCTTTCTGAGATAGATATCTGTTTCTTTGGACACAATCGAAGTGATGTGACAAGCTAAATGTATTGCTAAAAGAATCAGGTTTATTATCACCGTATAAAACATACAGGAGCCACTCTGAATGCTTGTCATACTTTTGTTTTTTAGTATTGCCGTGTTGTAGATATGTAAAATTATCGAAGTTATCCACCACAAGGCTGAACCCACTGGAAGTGTAAAGTATTCTGTCATGAGGTTGGTACAATCGTACAGTAAGTTATACACCTCTCGAAGTTGAACTACCTGTGTTAATGGAGCGTCTTCAACTGACAATGTCTCTAAGCGGTTGTTGATAAGACAGTACTTCTGTCTCAGAAGTAACACTGAAAATATTAACTGTTTTAACATCATAATGATCGCCAAATGTGTGAAATAAGTAGATATTCTGTATATTCTACATGGTGTAGTGTCACAGATCACAAGGGCATAATATTTGAAAAATACCGTAGCACTTAACACAAATATAACTGTCAAAATATAGAAATACATTCTGCTTCGATTGTACGCTTTGTCTTCTCGGAGAATGATATCAATTTGGAATATTATTGAAAGAAACTTGGGGATGTTATCTCGCTTCAAAATTCCACAGACTAGAATCATTGAGAAAACTGCTGAAATTCTAAAAGTTAGAAATACTCCACTTGTGATAACGAACCTTTCTTCTGCTTCTTTCTTCAAGTCTATAGACTTGAAATAAAGGCCAATAGTGAAGACAGTTCCCCACAAAAGGAGCAACGATTTTCTGATTTGGTTACCATGCCGACTAAAAGGTCCAATCCCAAAAACACTGGTGAAAAATAATATTGGTTTCGCTGCCCAGTAGATGTCTTTTTGATTTACATTATCCTTCGAACCATCTGCTGGTTTCTTGGCTTCCACAAAAATTATATTTGTACGTGGCATATTTGACAGCTCTCGAAAAGCAAAACCTAAATGGAAAAACACTGCTCAATTAATGATCGTTACTGAAGTAAACCATAAAGTATTAGGTGATCAATATTGTGCTGTTGCTGAGGGGAAAGTAACAACAGTAATACTTTTCAATGCATTAGTGAAATAAAGTCTATAATGGCCAAAGTATTTTTCTCTGCATTAGGCAATCTAGATGTCACTTATTGTTATTAACAAAATGGTGGTTTTAAGTTGTTTATCTAGCCTTCATAATTGTGTTTATTTTAATATATTACACACCATTACATAATTTAGGGCAGGAAGATATAGAAAGTAAAGTTCATACAGAGTTTTGTAAAAGTGCGAATTCTTACAAGTGGTAAAGAAAATACATATCGTAAAGGAATCTGATGTTTTGCATAGGAATTTCTCTCCCATGAGAAAGTCAGTTTTATTGATTATATACAGGGCCACTTTAACGAACTCCTCATTACTTTGGCACACATCACAGATTTAATGGAATAGAATATTTCTTTATAATGCCTTAATTTCATAAAGAATTATATACATTTATATACAATCTTAAAGCTACTTACATTTGACTAAAAATTGACTCATAATTTTCTTAGCTTTAAAGGATACTTGCACATGGCACCAGAGTCCTTTGGATTTCGATGCTAGCCTCTAGGTCTCAAGGTTGCGGGTTCAAACCTGGCGGACGATGAAGGATCTTTCGGGCGTAAAAATAGTCTTCTTTCGAAATGAAGTAAAGCTGTTGGCACCGTGTCGTAGATTTACAGCAGGTAAAAGAACATAGTTACTTCTTATCGTACAGGAACCATTATGCGCAATTAGCATAAGTAATACCACGCGTGTTTTCATCTTGTCGATAAATCACGATCGGAGCGAAGCGCTGGGAGTGAATTGTCCTAAGAGATGAAAACACGAGTTGTATTTGATGAGACAATTCAGAGAAATACATTATTAATACTTTATAATACATAGGAAGGGAGATTCTATCAGCTTATTGGTGTAATACCTACATTAGTTCTGAAATGTAGGTGACGCATTCGACCATGTTTATTTACCGAATGTTTTTTTTTTCTTTCTTTCTTCATGCCTCCTGAATTATGTTAAGGCCGACCGTGCTTACACCCAATGTACGAATATCGATAGAAACAATAGAAAGAGGGATTTATATCACTCCGTTTAACCTCTATGACCATATCGGGGATATTGCTACAGAAACAAATTATGGTGTTTTTCTCCCTGAACTGTATGGTTCCTTAATTTTTATTTTTCAATATTGTACTATTGAGCGCACGCACATGCACTACCACATTCACGCTTCGAGACACTGTGAGGGATAAGGAATAATTCTAGTTAAATAAAAATTCCCCTTCCACTCGGGGATCGAGCTCGGGACTTCTGGGTGAGATGCTTGGACATTGACCATTCGATCTCAGAGGCACAGCATTGCATTTTTTTGTGTTGAAAAAGTGTTATTCAGTCAATAATTCATTTATATGTCGATTCTATGGCAGTATACGTTTTGTTTATTATTTGATAAAATAGAGGTGCAGCACAAAATGTAATGTAAAGTCTGATATAAAGAGGGAATCTGTAATCAAAGCATAAACGAAGTTCACAATAACGTACCACCGAACCCACATTCACAATATTGAGGCTTAGTGTAGTTTTATGGAGACCTTGCATTTCCTTGACAAGAAAATAAATGGAGAACCTCGGATTAGTAGTGAAGATACCGAAGCAGATCACGTATTATTTCAGCAAAGTCCGCAGAGATGATTCGTAGAGTTGTATATGCCACCATCTATTTCTCATTAGGGCATTACGCAAAGATCTTCGGCTCTTTATGTAAACTTGCGGTACTGCGACATATGAAATATTATGATTAGCCGAAAAGGTTTAATTTACCTGTTGACGAGTAAACTGATCATTTGTCTACATAGGTTTAATAGAGATAATGTCCGGATATGGGCATCCGAGATTCCTCGTGTGGTTTGTGAAATGGAAAGAGATGGTCCGGGGTTAAACATATGGTGTGCCATAATGCATGATCATATCTTCCAAGTACTACTGTCAATCCAGCAAATTATCTTCACTTTTTGGAACAGATTTTGCTTTTATAATTGGAACATTTACATCCATATATAGTTTTCCAGCAAGATATTGTACCACGCTACTGAGCCTACAGTATTTATGATTAATTGAATGTGCATTTCAACGTTCGGTGCATTGGTCGTGATGGACCCATGCTTGCCTCTTCGTTCATGCAACATTTCATTACATTCTTTTATATAAGTTGCGTTAGAGATAACGAACACAAAAACATAAAATACTAGACATTCTTGAGACACACTGTAGAGTGTCTGTCCCAGTTTGCTACGGAACAGTAGATAATCTTCTAGAAACCCTAGGATTAAATAGTCGAGCCCTTGTTATAATGATCATAAGGGAATAAAAGTTTGAATTGAGAAACACAACATCGAAAATATAATTGTTATCTCTATAGTTTTGTAAATACTAATTAATAAAATCAGTTGAAAATCTTATGCACACCTGTACTTAAACGTTCCAACAGAAACAGTGTAGTCCATTTTAATATAGCATCTCCATAAAGGTTTTACAGATTAACAGATATAAAGTTTAGGGCCGTTTAGAATAAAATACTTCACATGATACAAAAGCACGTTAAAATCACGGTAGGCAGGTAGTAGAGTAGTAAAAAGCCATAGCATATTACTGGGTGGATCAAGGATGCTTTTTGATTAGTTTCGGTATGTACTTACAAGGGTCTCATGTAGTCACTGCCAAACAATGTTATTTATTCAATTCATTGCTTTTTATATCCACTGTGATAAACTGCTTCACCACTTCGTGATTCACCATAATTAGATTTTATTATTATTACTTCTTCTTCTTCTTATTATTATTATTAAAAATACAGTCTTTCTATAGTTTGCTTATACGTATTAATTGTTTTTGGACTTCCCGTAACTCTGTGTGTAAAAATGATTTGCTTTTTTTTTGCTAGCGTTTTCCTGCGATCAAGTTTTTAGTTTCTCTGCTATTAATGCAGCGGAAATATTAATTTTCCCCAAAAAATTCGACAGAAGATTTCACTGGAAATGCACATTTTGAGATTCTCTAATGGGAATTAATCGCATTCGCTAATAATGTTGAATAGTTATAAATTTATAATACATCGCTTATTGCATATATCTTTCTCGCTAGCACTTTAACCATTGAACATGGTCATTTTACTGTTTAATATTTCTTGATTTTAGACAGAAATACCCCCTTATCAAAATATCTGCTGAGTGCCAAAAATAAAATCCAGGATATGGTTTTAAATGATCGACGATTCAAAGTTCACGAAATAGTAGAGGCCACAGGCATATCACAAGGTACAGTGTTCTCAATTTTGCACCAAAAATTGGAACTGATAAAGATCTCGGCAAGATGGGTGCCGCGTTTGCTCTCAATGGAGATGAAATGCAATCCTGTAATCGATTCGGAAGCTGGTTTGGCACGTTTCCATCGCAATTCCGATACATAATTCTGGGTCGATACATAACTGTGGAAGAAACATGGATACACTACTACACTCCAGAGACACACATTCAGTCGAAACAGTGGATTTTTAAAGGCGAACCGGCTCCGAAGAAGGCAAAGGTGGTGAAATCTGAAGACAAGGTGATGGCCTTGGTTTTTTGGGATGGAAAAGAATCATCCACATTGATTACTTGCAGAAAGGAAGAACGATAAATGGAGAGTATTAAGCATCGTTATTGATTCGGTTGAACGGAGAAATCAAGAAAAAGACGCCCTCATCTGTCAAAGAAAAATATTCTCTTCCATTAAGACAATGCAAGGGTGCACACCTGCGCAGTTTCGATGAAGACAATTTTATTGTATAGTTAGGGTTATAATTATTACAACATGCAACATATTCACCAGATATGGCCCCCAGTGACTTTTTTATTTCCAAACTTAAAAAAGAGGCTCGGCGGAAAACCATCAGATCTAACGAAAAGGCCATCTCCCAATAGATGCCTATTTTAAGGACCTTCCGAAATTCTACTTTCTGGAAGGCTTAAAACAGTTGCAGAAAAGGTGGGAAAAGTGTATCGAGCTAAAAGGAGATTATTTGAAAAAACCTACCAAACATAATTTGTTTTTCTATCTTTTTCAAAGGACGTATTGAACGTTCCTTGTAGTAATCATATATTTCTCGTGAAATCTCCATAAACATTTTTGGATGGAATGTAATGATTCTTCTACGTATTTAGGCTGATGGCAGAGAAACCAATAATACGTGGTATGAGTAATTTGTGTATTCCGTATGAAAATAGATTGTATGAGTAGAGCAAGTAAGCAATATGAATATTTTAAAAGTGTTAGCTCACATTTGGGAATTAGATTTTTTGTTCTCCACATTTTCACCTGTCTTGTACATTACGGAATAAGTTCCCTACATTAGTAAAATTACACCTCTAATCATATCTACGATAAAGTTGAGTACCACAGCTAGAAGCAGGTTCAGCCACCAAGGGAAGTACAGCTACCGTAGACCTTTCCCTTGTACATATAGAATATTTTGTCCCTTTTAAAATTCAGGGCAATCAATATGTTTCGGTTAAATCCCATGTATCGCGGAAAGTACCAGAAACTGAAGCCAGAGGCATCTACTGGGCAGCGAAACCCTTATTAATTCTATCCACTGTTTTTGGCATGTCTTCGACATGTCGACTTGGTAGCCGGAGCACATATATCTTTCTAATCTTGTGGGCAATGGTATGTATAGAAGTACCTTGTCTGTTTCCTCTTTCAGGCACTTTTGTTACTTTAGAAATTAAATCTTTCTTAACAGGGAATTTGTAGGTATTATGTACTCCACACCTACACAGGATTGTTGTTCATACTTTATTGCGGGATACTAAAATGAGAAAATGTCTCAAAATACTTGTCGGCCGTGTTCCAATTGGATGAAGTCTTCTGCCGAATATGTGCAGCGCGTACTCTGTACAGCAGGGCCAGAATATATCTTGGTATTCTTATATTTGTGTCATCTTTCGTAACCATCTTTGTGTTCGGTAGCTTCGTACTGATAAACCCCAACAGACCTCTGGGTGTTATTTATCTAATTGTCTGCCAGCTGACATTTCTGGTCTTAAATATAATGATTTGGCAGTTCATATGCTCAACATTGATTCTGAGACAAAAATACGGTCTCCTAAACAAATCTTTGCTGAATTTATTCACTGAGTTTGATCCAGTGGCCCATTGCAAGAAAATGAAAGATTTATTCCTGCATATACAACGCTGCTACGCTGGTAAATGAACATTAATCTCTACCTATTGCTTCAGCAATTTGTTGGATGACAATAGGTATTTTTCATATGTGCAATACTCTCATAATGGCTTATCAACAACTAATTAAATGCTGTGGTGTTTTTCTTTATGTTCATATTTTAACGGAATTGTTGAGCATACATCTAGCCTGTCATCTCACTTCGATGGAATCTAAGGCTGCAAAGTTCTACCGCAAGAACATGGAAGTTTCGCATCAGGGAGATAAACGACTCACTGAAGCACTGGCATTATTTCTCAACGATGTACAGATGTGCAGTTTTGAGATTAATGTATGTGGTACCTTCATTGTCGACATGAACAGTTTTGGGTATTTGGTTCGTGTTATAGTGACTTACGTTTTGGTACTGGTGCAGTTACAGTGATCCTGGATTTGGGATCATGAAATACACTATCGCAATTATTAAGTAAGCACACACTTTCACAGCAAGGTGAAAAAAACTCCAGCAGTATGCTTTCTCAACCTGAAGGAATCACTTAATTATGATTTTAAAGATCATTTTCAGCACAGCAGACACGAGTGTCTAATCAGTAACTCCAAAGTTCTGGCTACAGTACTTCGTCTTCCTTTCTTTGATCAGAAATACAGTGAACAGTGACAAAATATAATTGCCGTTTGTACTGTTAGCCGCATCTTGAAATCAGCAATAACGGAACAAAGAAACTGGATATTATGTAATATAGTTATATTCTTCTAATTCACTGAGCATAAGTAGAATTGTTGTATTAAATTGCTTTTTAAGTATTAGCAGCTTGTAATAATCGCATTTATGGTCGTCTCCTTAGCGCGGCTGCTTACAAAGCAGGAGGGCCGGGTTCGATTCCCGGTACCGGCGACAGGATTTTCTCCCGTTTGGAGACCTGGTACGGGATGCACTCAGGCTCGTGAGGTTCCCGGCGGACCAATTGAGGAGCTACTTGAGGAAAAAGGTTGCGTAGACCGCATTAATTGGCCGGGAGGGACTCGGGCACTAACCATATCCCTACTCCTAGTACTGGACCCCGTACATGATGCCTATTATGGGCAGAGATGGGGGACCAGCGGTTGGGCGGTAAGTCTTGGCCCGACTTTGTGCTCTTGTGCCATGAAGTTTAGCTTAGTTTTAAATAATAATATGGGTTTAGAACTATAGAGCGAACACGCCAGTCAATTATCCGGTTTATGCAAGGTGTCGATTTTCTTTTGATCTATTTCATGTTTCGTCTAATCCTTCTTTTTTATAATCCTTGATTATCTGTTTCGGAGCAGCTCCTACGGCACGTTCTGTTTAACAGTTTCTATGAAAACGTAAATTGTGAATTTTTCAAGAACCTCACACCAGGGAATTTCTGTCTAAATTCAGGCTGACTTAACATGTGTGTCCGTTTGGGCAAAACTTCAAACTTGAATCACACGCTTTCTATAGTATACCTACACAATTCACAAAATGTGATTCCTACCGAGCTGAGCTACAATTTCGTGTCTGAGTGAGACAGGCTAAAGCAGAGCGAATTAATTCAACACGGTACTTATGAGGAATCAAGCATGTCATTCAATATAAACCAATAAAATGCAGCGCAATATCTTTGGGATATACGAATAGTCATTGCAGCGCATTGTCATTCATCTACTGTTGGCATGCATTAATCCTCTCTCAGAGTGATCTTGCAACATTCTTGTGTTAGAAGGACCTCAAAGTAACGCTCAGTACCGCATTAAAAGGTGTCATCAATACTTGGCTACAGCTGTTTCTTTAACCGATTGTCATTTCCATATTTAAAATGCTACTGCATTCAAACTTGCCAGTAGTGTTTATAATATTTTTGGTATAGTGGAAGGAAACAGGCTGCTCATGCGCAGTCTGTTACTTGTTGCAGTTCTTAGTTATAGTTGCTGTATTTGTCATTATCACCCTCTTCCACAGTCTGAAAAACCTCTCTTCAGAGTATAAATATCAAACTATCTCTTTGATTTTTTTTAAAAAATGTTTTCCTGAGTAATTACTTTCTCTATACGTACTATATACATAGTGTATAGAGAAAGTATTGCACTCCACCCAAAAATTCGATACCGAGATTTCACCGAAAATATATATTTTAGGGTCCCCTGTATCCAAAAAAGCATTTTCAGAAAAAGGTCCGTGTGTGTCCGTGTGTCCGGTGTGTCTGTGAACACGATAACTCAAAAACGAAAAGTCGGTAAAATACCAAACTTGGTATTTCAATTTAGTATCTTCCAGAGATACGACACGAAGATTTTGAGAAAACCCCCCCAAACTACCCTTTACATGGAACTTTTTTTCGAAAAATTTGATTTTGTCAAAAATGGCTCTAACGATTTTATTTAAAATTTCGTATATTAAACATATTTACCTGACAAATAAAATGTATATCTTGAATTTTCTGGGAATAGCCTCTGAAGACTACTTTATTCTGGATGAATTTTACGGAATTTTGCACAACTGCTAAACCGTAAGAGATGGACAAAAGCTTACCACACAAAAACTGTACAGCCCATTAAAACACACAATTTAAGTTATATGCATTTTTTTTTCTGGAGTTGATCGTTTTTAGATATTCCTTGTTTTTGGTTTCAGCTTCGAAAAACATACTTTTCTCATACAGAAATTTGTCGACTCCTTTTCATACAAACAAAGGAACTTCATTCACATAGAAACCAGCTTTTGACTATCACCTTAACCTATACCTATGGTACTCTCTTATTTCGCTTCTACTTACAAGGAAGCAAGTGATAAGACTATTTCTGCTAATTTTTGCTCGATTAGCATGAAGTAGATAGTAGCATAAGCTGTTTAACAATAATGTGTTGCAGAGATGTAGAGAAAGTCATGTGAGTGGAATACATCAGATTTTTTAAAAAATGTTTATCTGAGTAATTACTTTCTCTACACGTACTATGTACGTAGTGTATAAAGAAGGTATTGATTGCATTGTTTCCCGCGTCACTAGGCAAATATTGGGGAGCTCTTTTCAATCCCCCAAACTTGCTGACCCTTCATTTCAGCTAACCTGATTGTAATTATCGGTGAGGACTGCGGTGCTGGCGCCATTGCGTGGTGGCTACTGCGCTCTAGAAATACATCTCTCGGCGGCGGAATAGCGTTGGAAGTCGTCTGTAGACGCAGGGAGTTCGGTCAGTCTTGGGGTCCGGCTTCTAGAGCTCCCCGTGTCGATATGAATAAGTGCTTGGAAACTGTTAGGAACCCTCCAGAGTGACTCCCACGCCGTCCGATTTCGGCCATGTATTGTATTACCCTCATATCCTATCCTCATGGGGTCTGATATACAATCCAATAGCAGCAGTGTGGTATCCCCTCCAAAATCTCTCTCTCTTTTCTCTTTCTCTCTGTCTCACACACACACACACACACACACGCACGCACGCACATTAGGCTAAAGTGAGAGCCAAGTATTTTAAAAGCCGGTTGCTATATGATTGAAATCAGTTTTGTTACATGACCAGGAATTGACATGTTCCCGTATGAGAAACGCTTAGTATTAAAACTGAATCCAACAATAACAAGGAATATCTCTTTAAAGTTGAATTCCTCGAAAGAAAGGTATATCACATACATTGTGTGTTTTAACAAGATCTACATTTTTAATTCCTCTACACGTACTATGTACATAGTGTATATAAAAGGTAGGTATTGTAATGCACCCAAAAATTCGATACCGAGATTTCAGAAGAAATACATGTTTTGGGTCCCCTGAATCCAAAAAAACCATTTTTACTTTCTCTATACGTACTATGTACATAGTGTATAGAGGAAGCATTGTATTCCACCAAAAATTTCGATTACGAAATTTCACCGGAAATACATGCTTTAGGACCCCTTAAAGCCAAACAAAGTATTTTCAGAAAAAGGTCTATGTGCATGCTTGTGTCTGTCTGTGGACAGTATACCTCAAAAACGAAAAGACCGTTAAATACTAAACTTGGTATATTTGGTATCTTCCAAGGACGTGACACGAAGATTTTCAAGAAAACCCCCACCCCCAACTACCCATTACTTGGAAAAATTTTCGAAAATTTGGATTTTCTAAAAAGTAGACCTAACGATTTTGATTAAAATCCCGTATATTAAAGATATTTACATACCAAATAAAATGTATATCTTAAATTTTATGGGAATAGCCTCTGAAGAGCTCTTTATTCAGGATGGATTTTGCTAAATTTGTCTTAGCTGCTAAACGGTAAGGGATAGAGACAAAAACTTACTGCATAGAAAATGTTGATCTGATCAAAACACACAATTTATGTCCTTTACATTTTTGTTGTGGAGGTAACCGTTTCCAAGATATTCCTTGTTTCTTGTTTCAGTTGTGAGTACTTAAAATTACTCAGACAGGAAGTGTCCGTTTTTCTTTTGTTCTAATCCTGGCTAAGCAAAGAAGCGATTTGCAATGACACTAGAATAACGACAGCTTTTAAAACAATTGAATATCGGTTTAGCCTAGTGTATTCCCTTATTTTCTTTCTAGTTATTAGGAACTAAGTAGTAAGAACTTTCTGCTATTGATTATCTCGATTAGCAAGGTGCAGAAAGAAGAATACTCTTATGTAAGAAGTTTGCAGAAGAGCTAGAGAAAGTCATGTGAGTGTAATACATCAGATTTTTGGAAAAATATCCGTGTGTGTGCGTGTGTGTGTGTGTGTCTGTGTCTCTATGGACAGCATAGCTCAAAAACGAAAATACCGTTAAATACCAAACTTGGTATTTAAGTTTTGTATCTTCCAAGGATGCGACATGAAGATTTTCAAGAAAATCCTCCCAACTATCGTTTACATGGAATTTTTTTCGAAATATTTGATTTCCTCAAAAATGGTTCTAACCATTTTGATTAAAATATCGTATATTAAGGATATTTACCTGACAAATAAAATGTATATCTTAAATTTTCTGGGAATATCCTCTGAAGTCTACTTTATTCTGGATGAATTTTACGGAATTATGCATAATTGCTAAACCGTAAAAGATTGACAAAAACTTTCTGCACAGAAAATGAAGCTCACGATAAAACACAATTTATGTCATATATTTTATCGTGGAGTTGATCATTTTTAAATTATTCCTGGTTTTTCGTTTCAGCTTTGAAAAACATACTTTTCTCATACAGGAATTTGTTAAGTCCTGTCCATACAAACAAAGGAACTTCATTTACATAGTAACCAGCTTTTGGCTATCATTTTAACCTATGGTACTCCCTCATATCGCTTCTACTTACAAGGAAGCAAATAATAAGACTATTTATGCTAATTTTTTTCTCGATTAGCATGAAGTAAATAGAAGAATAATATTATGTTACAGAGACGTAGAGAAAGTCATGTGAATGGAACACATCAGTTTTTTATGTAGTAGTTTTTGTCTATCTTTTATGAGTTAACAGTTATGTAAAATTCAGCAAAATTCATACACAAGGAAGAGGTGTTCAGAGGCTATTCCCATAAAATTCAAAATATACTTCTTATTTATCATGTAAATATATTTTAAATACAACACTTTAATCAAAATCTATAGAGCCATTTTTAAGCAAATCAAAACTTTCGAAATCTTTTCAATATAATGGGTTGTTTGGTGTGGGGATATTTGCCTCAAGTTACATCCCTAGGATATACTAAACTTAAATACAAAGTTTGTTATTTAACGGACTTTTCATTTTCGAGTTATGCCCTCCACAGTCACACACATATTGACGTTTTTCTCATTATTTTTAATTCAGGGGCTCAAAACATATTTTTCCGGCAAAATCTCTGTATTGAAATTATGGTTGGAATACAAGACCTTGTCTATACCTTATGTACATAGTACGTTAGAGAAAGTAATATGCACCTTTAATTAATGTAGAAAACACAAGTGTTTGCAAGTAAGCTGATCCATTAGACGGAGAATGCAAATATTTAGTGGAAGACTACCCTAGTGAGCATATCCAAAGTGTTTACTTTTCCGGACTTGCGGATGTGTCTTTGTTAATCCATTCATTGAATCGTACTTTCTTGATAGTTGATAGTTTCGGCGACGCTTCTATCATAATTATCCTTCCTATCAATTCCACACAATACATGACCAAACACGGAGAGATAGCTTTGTTCTCTTTATTTGAATCATCTTGTACTATCCTCCACATAATGCATGACCAAACATGGAGAGATAGTTTTGTTCTCTTAATTTAAATCATCTTGTACTATCCGCATAATACATTATCATCCACATGGCCAAACATGGAGAGATAGCTTTGAACTTTATTTTCTATCATCTTGTACTATCCTCCACACAATACATGACCAAACATAGAGAGATAGTTTTGTTCTCTTAATTTAAATCATCTTGTACTATCCACATAATACATGACAGACATGGACAGATAGTTTTGTTCTCTTAATTTAAATCATCTTACATTATCATCCACATTGCCAAACATGGAGAGATAGCTTTGAACTTTATTTTCTATCATCTTGTACTATCCTCCACACAATACAAAACCAAACATGGACAGATGGTTTTGTTCTCTTAATTTGAATCATCCACACAATTATGACCAAACTTGGAGGGATAGCTTTGTTCTCTTAATTTGAATCATCCACACAATTATGACCAAACATGGAGGGATAGCTTTGTTCTCTTAATGTGATACATTTTTAACTATCCTCCACACAATACATGACCAAGCTTGGAGATATATCTTTTTTCTCTTAATTTTATTCATCTTGTACCATCCTCCGCACAATTAATGACCAAACATGCAGAGATAGCTTTGTCCTCCTAATTGGATTCATCTTGTACTATCCTCCACACAGTACATAACCAAACAAGAAGAGATATTTGTTCTGTTAATCAGAATCACTTTGTAGTATCCACACCAAACCACAGGTCATGCTGAGTGTCACAGCTCTACACACACAACACACACATGCACACATACAAACAAGAGAAAATGAAGCGCAGTACAAAATTTCCTAGAAAATTGAAGACATACAGGTTATTAGTTATGGATCTAGCTAAACCAATGGTGTTTAATTCAGAACGATAGAGCCACTTAAAAAAAGCTGATAATTTCCATTCACATGACTTTCTATATATATATATATATATATATATATATATATATATATATATATATAGATTCTGCAACAGATCACTCATACAAAGAAAGATCATTTTCTCTACTTTGTGCTAATCAAGATAAAATAATAGCAGAAATGGTCGTTTTAATTACATCCTTATAAGCAGAAGGGCACTATGGGAATGCACTACGCTAAAGAGATAGTCAAATGTTGTAAAAGCTGAGAGTATGTAATCAAAATTCTTTCTTTGCATGGCCAAAAGTTGACAAATTCCTATATGAAAAAAATTAAAGTATTTTAAAACTGAAACTAATAACAAGGAAGGACGCGGAAGTGGACAACTTCACGAATATATATGACATACATGTGCGTTTTAATGAAATTTATATTTTTTGTGTAGTATGTTTTTATCTATGCCTTACGGTTTACCAGTTACGCACAAATCATCCAGAGCGAAAACGGCTTCAGAGAGTATTTCCAGAAAATTCATTATATGCATTTTATTTGCCATGTAAATATATTTTGTATGCAGTATTTTAATCAAAGCAGTCATTTTTGAGAACATCGAACATTTTTAAATTTCTTCCATGTAAAAGGTAATTTGGGTTGGCGGATTTTCCTCATAATCTTTGTATCGCAAGTATGAAGTTTGGTATTTTACTAACTTTTAGGTTTTAAGTTGTCGTTTCTAATTTTTTTTTGTGATAGTGTATTTCCGGTGAAATCTCGGTATCGATTTTTTTGGGTGGAATGCAATAGTTTCTCTACCTACTCTGTATACATTGTGCATACCTGCTAGAGGAAGTGATACAAAACTACTCAAATTTGTACATGAAGCGTAATTTGTGTGTACCTACGCAAACAAAGACTTTTTAAACGCCTTTTTATATTTTCTACTGAGTATTATGTACATATATTGGAGGTAGAGAAAGTATTGTATTCCACTAAAATTCGATACCGATATTTTATGGGAAATACTTGTTTTGAGAACCCTTTATATAAAGAAAAGTATTTTCAGAAAAGGATCACCTGTGTGTGTGTGTGTGTGTGTGTGTGTGTGTGTCTATGGGCAGCACAACTCAACACGAAAAGTCGGTTAAATACCAAAGGATGAGACATGAAGAAAATACATCGACTTAAACTACCCTTTAGATAGACAAAGTTTTGACAGTTTTGATTTTCTCAAAAATGGCACTCCAGATTTTGATTAACATGCGGTGGAATAAAATTATTTACAGGAAAAGGCAAATACGTAGGTTGAATACTCTGGGAATAGTCTCTAAAAATATTCTCATTCTGGATAACTTTTGCTTAACGAGTTAACTGTAAGAGATAAAGCTTACTACAAAATAAATAAAATGTAACCTTCGTTAAAAGACAGAATTTATATCATATACATTTCCTGGGTGGACTGAATCTTTTCCGAGATATTCCTTGTAATTGGTTTCGTTCCTGGTTCTTCATTCTATGACTAAATCTTGCCACCTCGACATGATTTTGATCCTGGGTACCCACGTGTAAATCCTAGGGATGTAAGTCCTCCATATGAGAAGGGAAGCCGATTAAGTTAAAGAAACAAGGACAAACACTTTCAGATTATGAGAACAATCATGTCTGTCTATCCTACACCCTACACTATGTGAGTAAACTTCTAAATGGATGGTCAGTTGTACAGTTTAGGATTTTTGTTTTCCAAACGGTGTATAGAATAACACTGTTCTGATCTTCGCCTTTCCTCCAAACCGTAGACCTTGACTCCTGTCTTCCACATGTGATGTGGACGTAAATATTCCTGTGGGAGAGTCAAGTTGCCAACTCGGAATGCTACAGGTCTGCCGATTGGTTGAAAACAGGATGAAAACTTATCAACTACAGCAAGTATTGTTTTCTCCATCGTTTCTAAAATTATTCCATATCTTGTTCAAGCATTTATAGCTTTTTCTTAATGAGTGGGTCTTCCTGTTACAATTATAGTTGGTCTCTTTCCGTGAAGAAGATACGATGATGTTAGAATATCAATTCCGTGATCTTATTGAATCAGTAGTTGACTTAAGTCAATCATAAAGAATTATTGGATGTTTCTCAATGAAAGCATTTCCTCCCTATAGGTCCCTGGTTTCGGCACCAGAATGTCTGGTGACTAGACCTGGTTCCCTTACACATTGGTTCATAAAATTAACAGTAGTTAAATTCTTTGGTTTTTTTCAATTAGTTACTAAGATCATTAAAACCAGTACAACATTTAACTAAACTTAGAAGCAGGTGCACTTTAACGTATTGAGAACAAACATTTCTGTCTCAGTGAATGTCTATAGAAATTTCACATGTTATTTTTTTAAACAAATGCACGTTATATTATTCAACTCAGACTTAAATTAAGTCATAACTATGACTATGCAAATGCAAAAACGTCACTCAAACATGAAGATGGCAGTTACACTAAAGACCAATCAAAAGGTGATGGTTTGCGGCAGTTGATGATATGTTTTGCGGGAATTTGCTTTGCTTGAAAATATGTCCTACCTGAACTACGCGGAGCTGACCAGGTAACAACACAAGGCTTGCCAAAATAACAAAAATATTTCTTGTTAACGCTGAAGATGCCACAGCGAGACTGAACTAATATGCTGAGTACTTAGGCAACGCTAATCAGCTTAAGAAGAGCCAGCAACAGAACTGCTAGAAACACTTCAACTCAAACAAGAAGATGGCGCACATCCACATGATGTCCAGCTAGCGATTTCTAAGCTATTGCTGTCTAACCTTTATTTGATTCTCTGGAAACATTCATTTTCATGAACAAGTTCCTTATCTGAACTGTGCCAAAACTAAGGTATATGTCAACAGTAGACTTGCTAAAAAGCAAAAGTACTTCATGTCAACGCTGAAGATACCATACATGCTGAACTCGAATCGGAATGCCTGCACATCATTGATGAACTCTTTGACTGTTTCAGTCAGTTGTTCATTTTCCTTGATGAACAGCTTCATCTTCCTGAGATAAATATCTGTTTCTTTGGAGACAGCCGAAGTGATGTGACAAGCTAAATGTATTCCCAACAGAATCAGATTCATTATCACCATATAAAACATACAGAAGCCAATTTCAATGCTAGTCATACTATTGTTTTTTAATATAACTGTGTTGTAGACATGTAAAGTAATCGAAGTTATCCACCACAAGGCTGAACCTACTGGAAGTGAAAAGTATTCTCTCATGAGGCTGGTACAATCGTAAAGTAAAACATACACCTCTCGAAGTTGAACTATCTGTGTTAATGGAGCGTCTTCAACTGACAAAGTCACTAAGCGGTTGTTGATAAGGCAGTACTTCTGTCTCAGAAGTAACACTGAAAATATAAACTGTTTTAACATCATAATGATCGCCAAATGTGTGAAATAAGTAGATATTCTGTATATTCTACATGGTGCAGTGTCACAGATCACAAGAAGATAACAGCCGTAAAATAATGTAATACTCAATACAGATATGACTGCCATTACATAGAAATATATTCTGTTTCGACTGTATAGTTTGTCTTCTCGGAGGAGGAAATCAACTTGGGACATTATTGAAAGAAACTTGGGTATGTTATCTCGCTTCAAAATTCCACAGAATAGAATCATTGAGAAAACTGCTGAAATTCTTAAAGTTAGGAATACTCCACTTGTGATAACAAATCTTTCTTCTGTTTCTTTCTTCAAGCCTATAGACTTGAAATAAAGGCCAATAGTGAAGACAGTTCCCCACAAAAGGAGCGACAATTTTCTGATTTGGTTACTGCACCAACTAAATGAACCAATCCCAAAAACACTGCTGATAAATAATATCGGTTTGGCTGCCCAGTAGATGTCTTTTTGATTTACATTATCCGTCAGTGCATCTACTGGTTTCTTGGTTTCCACAAATATTATGTTTGGACGTGGCATATTTAACATATCTCAAAAAGCAACACCTAAATGGAAGAACACTGCTCTGTTAATGATCATTATTGAAGTAAACCAGAAGTATTAGGTGATCAATATTGTGCTGTTGCGGAGAGGAAAATATCAACATAAATAATTTTCAATGCATTAGTGAAATTAAGTGTATAATGGCCAAGGCACTTTTCTCTGCATTAAGCGATCTAGATCTTACTAAGTTATTAACAAAATAGCAGTTTTAAGTTGTTTATCTAGCTTTTATAATGATGTTTATTTTAATATAGTACACCTCATTAGGTAATGAAGAGCAGTAAGATATATAAAGCAAGGTTCATATGCAGTTTGGAAAAGTGTCAATTGTTACAAGTGATGACAAAAATACATATAAAATATTCTGACATGTTGCGTTCATAGGATTTTCTCTCCCATAAGAAATTCACATTGTAGCGGTTATATACAGGGCCACTTTAAGGAACTCTCCAGTACTTTAGTACATATTACAAGTTTAATGGAATAGAATATTCATTTGTAATGGCTTAATTTCATTCAGATTTATATAGATTTGTATACAATCTTAAAACTACTTACATTCGAGTACAAACTCGAACAGTCATTCTTTTTTTAATTTAAGCGCTACCTTATACATGGTACCAGAGCCTTTGGGTTTTGGCGTCTAGTTCCCAAGGATTTTTCCGGATTAAAACTCATTATCATGGCTTCCTTCAGGAAGTAAAGCTGTTAGTACCGTATCGTGATTTACAGCAGGTAAAAGAACATCATTCCTTCTGATCATACAGGAACTTTTATTCGTTTTGTGTATCGCTCAGCGTCCTTATAAATAATTATCATCGTTATTTGTGTGAACTCCTATAGACTGGGTAACCTACTCTGCGATAGGAACATCTGCTTCATCCACGCGATTTCCCTCAGGATCCTATGTCTTCTTGGGCACCATTATGGTCGGCATTGTCTTCGAATTCTGTAAAACAGATGATTTTAACCAGATAGGGAAGAGCATGATGTTGGCAACATGCCCAGAAAACTGGAGAGATATAAATATGGGGTCTCAATATGAACTTGGTGAAAACAAAGCTTCTGACTGTAGGAGAAGGACAAACTGACCGAGAACTGTATATTCGGAACGCAGGGATTTTAAATATCTGAGAAACATTACATGAGTGGACTAAACAAAAGAAATAAACAATAGATTTAAACACTGCAATAAAGCCTTTTAAATAAGCCGGTGAGGTTTAACAAATGCAAAATTAACTCATTAAAGTTAATTAGAACCATCCCAATAGTTATATTTTGTCTTGCTACCAACTTTTGAAAATTCCAGTTTGTCTTGTCCGATGTTGTTTTGCAGTGTGCTCTAGGGTCCTGTGCTATGCCCATTTCTTATGTATTATTTTTCGATAGAAATGCATTTAGAATAAATTTGCTGTCGTGTTATATAAATGAATCCAAAATCACTATTTACAAATAGAATAATAGTTGATAACTGAGTACAGTAATATAATTAAAAACAATGTACAAAGCAAGTCTCACACCGGTGCTTTTACCTGCTACGCCATTATCCAGACATGTCGTACCACCGGTTTTTCATCCCATCCTATGCCAAAGGTGAGATGTACACACACTACACCAATAGCAAATTTGAGTATATAAAATAGAGGCTGTTTTAATAGTAAAGAGCAATTCCAACCAGAGCAAAATCGGTGCGCGGGAGTTGCCAATACAAATTTTAATCGAATTAAAATGTTTGTGTTTATTTCTACGTTTCGAAGGTTATAACTTTAGCATTCAGTAGTACAATTTTAAAACTTGATGAGTGAAAAATGTTTTATATAAGAATTTCTTCGTTCTCATGTACGTTTGCGGTTTTTGTAATGGTATTTCAAAAATCTGATGAGTTCCACTTACAAAACTTTCTCTAGCTGCTCCATATACTAACTATTCTTACAGTAGACTACTTCTTTATCTACATCATACTATTGGAGATAAACATTAGATTAATTGTCTTATCATAAGTCGAAGCGACATAAGAGAATACATTAGGCTAAAGCCATAGCCAAATCTTTTAAAAGCTGGTCGATATGTGAAACAAGTGTACTTCGGTTACCTTTGCGTGGACCAATTTGAAAAAAAGATAGCTAATTTGAAATTTAATCCAGTAAAAAGAATGTCTCTAAAATGATCAACTCTACAAGAAAAACGTGTATCATATAAATTATGTGCTTTAAAGAGCTCTACACTTTTTGTGCAGTAAGT
The DNA here is from genome assembly GCA_030762935.1 of Hymenopus coronatus. Classification (NCBI taxonomy): domain Eukaryota; kingdom Metazoa; phylum Arthropoda; class Insecta; order Mantodea; family Hymenopodidae; genus Hymenopus; species Hymenopus coronatus. The sequence goes on from CM060886.1 coordinate 122,644,541, forward strand.
TTTTGTCTATCTCTTACGGTTTAATCATTATGCAAATTTCTGCAAAGCTCATCCAGAATAATCTTCAGAGGATATTCCCAGAATATTCAAAATATATGTTTTGTTTTTATTTTTAAATATCTTTAATATGTGATGTTATAATTAAATTTGTTAGCGCCATTTTTGAGAAAAACAAACTTTTCAGTATTTTTTCCATGTAAAGGATAGTCTGTGGTGGGGAAATTTTCTTGAAAATCTTCGTTTCGCATTCTTGGAACATAATAAACATGAATACCAACTTTGGTACTTAACGGTATTTTTGTTTTTGAGCTTGCGGTGCGCACGCGCGCGCGCACACACGCACACACACACACACACAGACGAGTTTCTAGAAGCCTGATGTATTCCATTCAAATGACCTTATTTATATATCTCTATCAAATTGTTGTTAAAAAGATATTCTTCTACTTGCTCCATGCTAATTGAGATCAAAATTTCTTTGACTTGGCCAGGGATGACAAATTCGTGTATGAAAAAAGTATAAGTATTTTAAAGCTGAAACCAATAACAAGGAGTATCTCAGAAAAGATCAGCTCTACCAAAAAAAAAAAACAAAAAAAAAAAAAAAAAACAACAAATGTGACATAATTGTGTGTTCTAGTGAGACCTACATTTTTTATGGAGTAAGATTTTGCCTATCTCTTACGGTTTACTGATTTTGCAAAACTTAGCAAAATTCATGCAGAACATAGAGGTCTTCAGAGGCTATTCCTCGTCTGCGGTGCCACAAGTGATAAACGTGGGCGTTAAACATTACCAAAAACAAAAAAGAAAAAAAAAAGAGGTTATTCCCATAAAATTCAAGACACACATTTTATTTGTCGTAAATATCTTTAATATGCCAAATTTTATTCAAAATTGTTAGAGCCATTTTTGATAAAATTGAACATTTCCAAAATGTTTCCATATATAAGGTAGTTTGGGGAGGATTTCTTGAAAACCTTCGAGTGTCATCTGCCGTGGTCCCTTGTAATGTTTATTTGTACGTAATAGAAACCCATACCTTGAAAGAAGAAATTATCTGGGCAAAATTCCGCCATTTTGCGTCTACAAGTCGTGATTTGGTCCTACTGTGCCATCTGTGGGCGACGACCCGATCTCTCGTCACCATGGCGCATAGCATGCGAATCCACGAACTAGAAATTCAAATTCAATAACGGAAACATCGTAACAATACCCTACGCTCCACTTGGAGCTACAGGAACTGAACCAACTTAGCTAACAAACTAATCTGTACATTTGAAATTTTTTGTCAATGGCTCTAATGATTTCAATCAAAATGCCATATGTTCAATATATTTGCATAAAATGAAATGTAGAATTAATTTTTCTGGCCCCTGAAGACCACTCACTTCATTCTTGATGACTTCCGTATACCGCTAAACCGTAAAAGATAGATAAAATGTTACAGAATAAAACATGTAAATCCCGTCAAAACACACAATTATGTTATATATATTTTTTGCAAAGTTAACCATTTCCGAGATGCTGGTTATTATTGATATATTCAATTCTATTCAATATAATTATTGAGATATTCAAAGATACCTTAAGTTTTCTCAAACGCGAAAACATCTTTCGTTTCATATCTCTTATATTACTCCTTTCCATGCAGAGACAGTCAAATTTCAATTATTTCACTTAACGACCAGCATTTAAAGAATTTGAATATCGCTATAGCCTAGTGTATTCCCTTACTTCCTTTCTACTTCTAAGGAGCTATGTAAGTAGATCATTTCTGCTAATTCTTATTTCGTTTAGCATGATGTAGCTAAAAGAATACACTTTTTAAGAATAGTTAGTTTGCAGAATTTGTCTTAATACTTGCTTCTTTGTAAGTAGAAGAGAAATAAGAGAATGCACAAGCTAAAGTGTTAGTCAAATCTTATAAAAGCTATGGTATTTAAGCTTAGTATGTTCCAAGGATGCGACACTAAGATTTTCAAGGAAATTCCCACACCCCCTACTACCCTTTACATAGAACATTTTTCGAAAATGTTGGCTCTAAAGACTTTGATTAAATTTTATTTGATACAAATGTATATTTTGAATTCTCTGGGAATAGCCTCTGAAGAGCTCTTTATTCTGGTTAGGGTTTACAGAATTTTGCATTACGGTTAAACCGTAAGATATAGAGAAAAACTTACTCATAAAATGTAACTCAGAATTTATGTCATATACGCTTTTTTATGTAGACCTGGGGTTTCTAAGATATCCCTTGTTATTGGTTTCAATTTTAAACTAATCAACTTTTCTCCAACGGGACCATAAAAGCGAACCGAACATCATTTGTTTCGCATAACGGCCAGCTTCTAAAAGATTTGACCACCACTTTGGCCTAATGTGTTCCCTTATTTCCCTTCTATTTACAAGGAAGCAAGTAATAGATAATTTCTGCTAATGTTTATCTTGATTTGTACGGCGTAAATAAAAGAAATAGATAACATTTGTTTGAGGTACAGCTAGAGAACATTATATGAATGGCACCATCAGATTTTTATGCACTACGTTTCTGTCTATCTCTTACGGCTTACCAGTTATACAAAAGTTATATAAAAGTAATCAGAGGCTCTTCCCAGACATTTCAAGTAATACATTTCGTTTGTCATAAAAATATCTTAAATCTGCGATATTTTAATAAAAACCGTAAAATTTTACTACACTTGAATGCAGATCCTGTTAAAGCCTACTATTAGTGATGTACATTTTTTATGGTATTAACCATTTTCGAAATGCCCCCTGTTATTGATAACTTTTTACAAATGCATACACATTTTCTATCGTGGAAATTAAACTCGGTTTTTTTTTTCTTTTCTTTTTTCAAGTTCTTGCAAATAGAATGAAATTTCAAAGCATCACATAGCTGCTGGCATTGAAAAGATTTGACTATTGTTTATACCTATAATGCGCAATTAAAATCTATCTCTATTAACAAGAAACAGAAGAATAAGCAGCCTTATAAATAGTTTGTAGGAGAGCAAGCAGAGAAAATCATATGTATGCCACACATGAGATTGTTATTACATATGTTTGTGATTTTTTATTTTATACGTTTTAATCTGCTTAAAATGGTATGTAATAAATAGCGTTCGCTTTGGTCCCAATATGGCGTCTAGCGCAGAGTTTGGCTTCAAGCAATTCAAAGGAACTGCCTTCGAGTTTCCTTTCTGTATACTCTCTATTCTGTGCTAAAATCCCATTCACCATCATCATCTTTCTCTGTCTGTCTGTGTCTCCACATCTCCCTGTCTCTCCTTTCTCCTTTGCACATTTATTTTCTGGAAATATCTTGTTCTTATTCAGAGGATGTATAAATGTTTATTTGTGGAGAAATTTGTATATCAGGTTCACTGGACTTATTTTATAATTATTGAGCAAACTGTATTTTTTAACGAGTTCTGAAGTTTTATTCAATTAGCAACTATCTATTATTATTACTAGTAAACCAATAAGTAAGAAGATCCCCCAAACCTATTAATTCTAGATAAACATTCTACTATATACATATCTCAAAGAAAATATGATAATGCAAATAATTAGAACTTTATCTGAGAGAAGAAATACTCTAAATTTAGATATAAAGGCCTTTTCATGTGGATTAATTTGACTAAGATTTTGATTGTATCCTTAAAGTATTTGTGACTTCGGCATGACATTTGGCGCTTTTCCCACGTTTTGTTTTAAATTTTACTGTTCACAAATAGTCACACACTTATTCCAGGAATGTTCAATGAAATCTTAATATCGATTTCTTGTTTATTTGGTTTTTATTTTTAATGAACTCCAACAAGTTAAGAACACTTGGTACAGACAGAGTAGTAATTTCCTGTTGAACATCAATATATTAAGGTTCCTTGAAAAATATGTTAACTATCATAATGGCAGTTACCCCTTATAAAACAGCCGTCTGATTTAGAAACCAAAGTCAAATCATAACTTAGGTTAATAATTGCTAACTTGTTGATATTTCATAAACAACAGATTTGCAAAATGTGTCACATATTTCTTCTTTAGGTGTATTTTTCTCCCAAAAATGAAAAGACTTAAGACATTAGCTACTTAAAACATGTATTTTACATAGCTGGTGAAGGATAAGAACACTTTAACCAAACACCGAAATTTTAAAACGTATGTAGTTATATACACTTTATTTTAATTTTTAAAGGAATTTATAGTTTTTTAAGAAAAGCATTCGCAGGTAACAAAGCTTTCACCGGCTATTTAAAGCAATGCATGTTTCATATGCACAAAACAAATCACACTCTCCGTTATGTTTTTCTCAGAAATATGTACCTAAAGAAGAAAATATGTAATCAATTTTGCAACTTTTCTTGTTTATTGAAATATTATCAAATTAGCACTTATTAAACTAATTTATGATTTGACTAGGGATTCAGAATTAGAAAAAAGTTGCTTTATAAGTGGTAACATTTCATTATGATATTTTCCTTCGGAAGGGAAGTAAAGTCCCGTGTCGTAGATTTATGGCACGTAAAAGAACCTCAAGCCTGATAGAGAGGCCTCTGAGCAAAATGTAGCGGTCTTTCACGCCCAATATAGAATGGGACAGTGAGAACCACAGCAGTTAAAGAGCGTCCATAAATAAAACGTCATTTCATTTCATTATGAAATATATATTAAGGTTCTTGAAAACTATACAAGAACCTTAATATATATTTCGTTGAGGTTCAGCATGGAAATTGCTACTCTATGTCTACGAAGTGTCCTTAAGTGATAGAGAATTTAAAAAATTGATTTTTAAACGTAGTATCCGAATGGCGTCAATTATTTTTATTTTCATATATAACATTTACTGACCAATAAATTCTTTTGTCTTTCATATACATATTTTACTTGCATTAGACATTTAATTTTATGTCAATTCTGCATGTCATAATTTTTCTTTTTTCTGTTATTTTGTTTGATACATAACCTTGCAAAGGAGAATTTTTGGGCGTAGAATAACCCTGGCAAGAGTAAAGACTGAAACATGTTAATCACAAAGTAATAATACATAGAAATCTAAACTTTAAATATTTGACTACTTTAATCTCTTGAAAAATTGGACTACTTAAACTGCACCAGAACTAAAAAGTAGGTCAGCATCAGGCCTCCCAGACACATAAAATTCTTCATGTCCACCGTGAAGATGCTGTACACGTTGAAATCGAAACTGAAAACCTGGACATCGGTAAGGAACTCTGCGAGGACCTCAGTCAGACGTTGATTTGATTGATGTGTAACTTGAATTTTCTTGATGTAAATCTTTGTAGCCTTTGATTGGACCGAAGAGACATGACAACACAAATGAATTACCAGAAGATCCACCAACATGATTAAAACAATTAGAATCAACGATAAATTGCTTGCTTCATACATCAGCATGGCCGCATTACATACATGAAGAATATCTGAAGTCATCCAACAAATTGTTGTAGCAACAGGTAGAGAAAAATATTCATTTATCAAATTGGTAGCATCGTATAATAACGAGTATGTCCCACGTAACTTCATGCACTGCAGTAATGGAATTTCTTCTGTTGATAAAATCATCAACCATTTGTTCAGAAGCGTGAACTTCTGCTTCAGCAGCAAAGTTGAACAGACGAACTGCATTATCATCACATTGATTGCCAAAAATGTCATCATAGAGATTAAATAGTACACGCAGCAAAGGGATGTGTCACAGTTGATTAAAATGTAGGTAGTATAGTGAAGAACTATAGAAAGTGATGAAGCAGATGTAAATATACCAGCATAGATCCTGGATGTGATGTATATATCATGTGACACACCCGCTCGTGAGAAGATGTAGTCTAGTTGAGATATTATAGATAAGAACTTTGGAACATTTCTTCGTTTTAAAGCACCACAAAGAAGGATCGACAAAAACGCAGAGCAGGTCTTGAATATTAGAAATAAAATGTCGGTCAAGATATAGCTATCTTTCTTGTTTTTACTGATATCCAAAGGCAATTTCAAGCAAGGGCCCAATACAAATATAAAGGCCCACGTGAACAGCAAGATTCTTCTTGTGTAGTAACCATTACAAGTGATTTCGGCAAGACCAAACAAACTGGACAGAACCAGCAATGGTTTCGCCACCCAGTAGATGTCTCTTGTTTTTCTAATCTCGCCGTTTCCAGAAACCTTGGTTGACATGTTGGGTCGCACAAATAGTGGCTTAATTTGTCGCATTTTAACCTATGATCCGAAAAGCAGCTAATCTATAACTGTAAGCTTTCGCTCTGCCGTTTCTTCCAGGAAAATTGGTATGACCGATGTTGTTTCAGCAGTCAATATATTGGAAAGCGAGACCATTTAAGTAATGTAGTACAAGCCTTTTATGTCGTATTATGACAGGGATAACAAACATAACAGAATATTAAGATAATTACGTAAAACTATTGTGAAAATTACTGATCGAAACAGCGTTTCTAGTTTATATAGGGTTGGGCAAGAATAACCACCCCAACTCTCTTACGTGATCATCTCACTTGAATTGAACCCATTATTTCTTTCTCTATACGAACCATGTTATTAGTGTATGGAGAAAATATTGCATTCAAACAAAAAGTTCGATGAAATGAAAGATATGTTTTAGGTGGTCGGAATTCGAAAAAGGAATTTTTATGAAATATATATGTGTGTGTGTGCGTGTGTGTGTTTGTATGTGCGTGAGTGTCGTGTGTCCGCGTATCTGAAAACATGACAACTCAAAAAAAACGAAAAGTCGGTAAAATACCAAACCTGGTATTTAAGTTTAGTATCTTCCAAAAATGTGACTCGAAGAGTTGAGGAAAATATCACTACCCCACAACCACCTTTACATGGAAAATGTTTTGAAAAAATTTATTTTCTGAAAAATGGTTATACCGATTTTTATTAATATTCCGTATATTAAAGACACTCACATGACAAATAAAAGGTATATTTTGAATTTTCTGGAAATAGGCTCTGAAGTCCTTTGTATTCTGGACGAGTTTTGGATAACTGTCAAACCGTAAGAGATAGAGAAATACAGAGTGATTTATGTAGAACTGACACATTTCTTTCTTTAATTATTCCGTTGGAAATTCATTCAATGACCCAATTTTAGCACCAATTAATCAGAATGTTCTGGAGTTTTGATTCCTTGACTCTAGATGCGCAGACGTTTATGTTTTATTCCTAATTGCATTGTTGGCAGCTGTTTCGACATTTTGTTCTTGTAGTCAACGTGAAAATGCAGTATGACGTAGAGCTCAGTCAAGAATATTTTCAGCAAGATGGCGCTATATGCCATTAATCAAATGAATCCATGAACCTAATTGCAAGTTTCTTTGACGATCGGATAATTTCCAGGAACTTGTGGCCACCGAGATCTCGGATTTGACATCGCCGGATTTCTTTCTATGGGGTTACTTAAAAGACAGGGTTTACGCCACACGTCCCCAGACATTGGACGATCTGAAGCACAACATCACAAAGGAGATTCAAGCTATTGACAACAGAGTCCTCCAACGAGTGGCTAGTAACATGGAACGACGTGTTGATTTGTGCCTTATTTAGGATGGAGGACATTTTCAACATTTGCTATAGAGATAAATAATCTCCCAAAATTCCTCTACAATTTAGGTATAATAAGTTGTCGCTAGCATAATACGTTTTGAAACAATTAATGAAAGAAATGTGTCAGCTCTATATAAATCACCCTATATATATTTATGCATATATTCTCTAAAATTATATATTTGTGGGCTTGGTGCTTTCATCATTTAAAAAAAGAATTCGAATGGAAGGTAAAGCAATAATAGAATTTACTAAATAGAATTGTAAAGAAAATTACTAAACAAAAAATCTGTATGTCGTTTAAATACAATTTATGGCATACACCTTTTTCGTGTAGTTGACAGTTTTTCAGACATTGCTTTATATTGATTTCAGTTTTAAAATACTTAAATTTTTCACGTACAGGAATAGAATAATAGTTTTGAGAATTAATGATAAGAATTTCTTTCCTCATTAGATGTTTTAATAGTTTAACATGAAACATTGGTCTTGTAAACCAATATTGTTTGTCAACTCCGGGTCATGCAAGGAACGGGTTTCAACCACATGGTAAACAGCTTTTAAAAGTTTTTTTTTTTAATTTCTTTGTATCGGCTTAATATTACAGTCAGACTACAATAATTCTAAACATTGCAGTACTTGAATCAATTTACAAGGATACAATTAAGGAATAAATTGAATACAAAACAATGTATAACATTTTTATTTCTTTTACAAATTTAGTACTTTGTGGCAGACTGTTGGACCATTCCAGAAGGTATGGATGGGTAATTGCAGTATGTTCAATATGTAGCCTGCTGAAAAGAACTTGGTCACGACGTACTAAATGTTATAGCGAATAGCAGAAACTATTGTTATACTCTCTATTTGAGAGCAATTTGAAAGTCGTGATGCGGAACTTTGAGATCGGGCAGGTTTGAAGAATGAGTTGTTATTTCTTTAGCTGCTAAATCAGCTTTCTCATTGGCGGATATACCCATGTGAGATGGTATCTACACCAGTATCACAACAGTAAAAGTTTCTGCATTAAGGAGCTAGAATTGCACTCGTGGTGTCAGTGAAGATTATATAACAATAGTGTTCAGTGTACTCGAGGGCAAATCTTATGCTAAAACGCTCATAGGAGAATGAAGTCCGATAAATCGAAATACTTAAGACATTGTATGATCAGGAAGCACGACCACTCCTTCCATTCATTTTGTTACTATCAGTAAATATAGGCAAAGCTTTTGATGCGTGTCACAAATTTCGTGAAACATTTGTCGGTAATCAGAAATATGTGTATTCAGTTTATTGTAATTGTCTAGTATGTTGATAATAGTCGGCTTTTAGGGTTTCCAGGAGGTATTGCTGAAACATTTTATATTTATCATAGGAGAAAAATTTAAATTGAGCTCATGCATATATTTTAAAGTTCTATAGCTTAAGGCAGTGCGTTGGAACTATGCAGCTGAACCATTATTTTTATTAGAAGGAAAAAGAAACGAGAAAACAGCAGAGTCTGGCAAGGCTGCAATCTTTGAAGCGTACAACAAACTCGAGGATTTTCCTACTAACCTATATGCAGGGGCGGTTCGTTAGTTTCTCTTTGTATACTACCAGTTGGACTTGTGTGAAAGGCTCCCAGCCAATCCGGAGGGCAGAAGATTTAATGCAGTCTAGCATCTCCAGGGCAGTAGGACTAGCTGAGTTATTACGATACAACCACAATCGAGCTTAGGTCATATTGTCTACCTGTATGTACAGAGCAAGATACTAAAAATCATCTCCCCAATTTTGCGGCAGATAACACTATCAGAATATCCAGTCGTCTGAGCAGTCAGCTTTAAATATTTCGAGATGTGAGATCCAGGTTAACCTTTGTTAACATTGCAATCCAAGTATACGAATGTTATTGACAGTTGGTATGCGATGATTGTTCATTAATTGTACAGGTTGAGGAATCGGTTTTCTAGATGTAGAGAGAACTATGCGATTACGTTTTAGAGTTGAGAATTGAAGGTCAGTACTGCAGGTCCAAGTATTGAGATTCGGAAGGGTGAATTGTAGTAAATCTTGAGTTGTCTTTATTTTTCGTCCTTTACCAAAGATGTTAATGGTGAGCGTAGAAGTGCGCCTTAATAAATTGAAGTAATGACACTATGTTATTGATAATCACTAAAAATAGGTCACACTTAAGACAGACATTTGTGGTATGCCGTTTTCTAAACCAACAGCTTGACCTAGAGAATCTTAAGCTCTTACACGCATCCGTGTATTTTGCAACATATTTTAAACGAAAAAGACCATGTTTCCATTGACACCGAATTCCATTAGAGATTGAATGACTTCACTTCACCAGATTGTATGGTGTATCTTTTGTTTGTCAAGACTGACTAAAATCATATGCTGCCGATTACTAAAAACTCCAGACTTTTCTTATTCAAGCATGACCGTGTTATCTGTCGATTTAAGACGGTTTGTATGTTGTTAAGAAAGTTGTTAGTTTTCAAAAACCAACGCAGTCTTTGCGTAAATATCTTTTCAAGTAGCTTGCATATGGTACACGTTAAGGAAATTGTTTGAAGGTTAATAGGTTAAGACTGGTCTTTATTTGCTTTTGCAATAGGGATCACTGTTGGCACTAGCCGTTGATCAGGGAAGCACTTCTTCAGTCATATTATGTTGTAAATATTTTGCAGATACTGAACTGTTTTTTCTGGCATATATATTTTTATCGTTTCATATGGTGTGTTATCTGAGCCTGGATTTTTACTATTGCAGTTTCGAACAGCTTCCAACATTTCATTAAGGCGCACTTTTTCGTTGACTTGTATAGACAAAACTCACATCATCATCTTGGAATATATTTTTAGTCTGAAGATCTTAAAATCATAATTACAGTCACTTGAGATATCTAAAAATGTCTTAAAGTATATTCGATAATTTATGAATCGGTGTATCAGAATGTGGTAACATAAGGTGAGAAATATCATTAAACCCCTTGTACTATAAAAAGTTCGAAGTTTACGCCATATTTCGGTTTGAGTCGTCTTATTGTTAAAGGAAGACACGAAAGTCATCCAGCAAGTTTTCTTGCTACGCTTAACAGTTCAATAGGCCGCCGCGCGAAGTCGCTTATAAGCTATATTGTTGTCAGAAATGGGATTGCGTTTATTCTTATAGTATGCTTTATTCTTTAGTTTGATAGCTTCTCTGGATTCTTCGTTCCACCAAGGGATGTGTCTCTACATTGAAACATAGAAACTTAAAACAGGAAAATTGTTCTGGCTGTGGAAATTTGTCTACAGCAACCTAGAGAATATGTTTTTAATTTTAACCAGTTTGCTTTATGGAAGTTCCAAGAATGATAACGTATATACATAATAGGTGTAAATGGAAAAGGAAATGGCGTTTTATTTATGGACGCTCTTTAACTACTGTGCTTCTCAGCGTCCAATTCTAAACTGGACGCGAAAGACCGCTTAATTTTGCTCAGAGGCCTCTATCAGGTTTGAGGTTCTTTTTCTCTCTTGTGGCTCTACAGCCCTTGGTGAGCTTTGGCCTCCTGCACAATCCTCCTCCACATATCTCTATTTTCTGCTTTACTTTTCCACCCTCTGATTCTAATCTTTCTTAGGTCTTCCATCACATCATCTAACCATCTTGTTTTTGATCTTCCTTTTTTTCTTCTAGCGTACAGTCTTCCTTTCAATATTCTTTTTGGCATTCTATCTTCTGTCATTCTCTCTATGTGTCCTAGCCATCTTATTCTTTGTGCCTTTATAAATTTCACAATATTTTGCTGACTAATTAGTTCTTCTATCTCATAATTATATCTTATTCTCCTCTTTACAGGTCCAAAGATTGGTCTAAGTATTTTCCGTTCAAATCTTCGTAGTACTTCTTCATCTACATTGTTTAGGGTCCAGGTTTCTGCAGCATACGTTACTATTGGTCTTATTAGTGTTTTATAGATGTATTTTGTCCCTGTACTAATAAGCCTAGTTTTTAATAGATTTAAATTTGCATAATAGGCTGCATTTCCACCTTGAATTCTTTCTTTTATGCACTCGTTTAAATTGTTATCATTATTTACAAGTGTTCCTAAATATCTAAATTTGGATACCCTTCAAATGTTTTGTCTCCAACTACTAGACTTTCAATTATTCTTTTGCTTTTGTCTGCTGTCATTTTCAGGTATTTAGTTTTTTTTTTCATTTACTTCCAATCCTATTTCTTTAGACCTTCTTTCTAATTCTTCATAAACTTCAACTAACATTTTTCTATATCTTGCCACAATCAATATGTCATCTGCATATGCACATATCTGACTAGACTTAAAAAATATTGTTCCTTTAGTATTTATTTTTTCTACTGCTCTGTGCAGGGCTAGGTTGAATAGAGTCGTAGAGAGTCCATCACCTTGTCTTACTCCTGTGTTATAATCAAAATCCGGACTTAATTTATTCATTACTTTCACTTTGGCTTTTGTATTTTCCATTGTCATTTTAATTAGTCTTATTATTTTCGGTTGCACTTTAAAACATTGTAAGGTGTTATAGAGAACTTCTCTGTCAATTGAGTCAAGTGCAAACTTAAAGTCAATAAACAGAAAGCATAAATCTATGCCATGCTCATAGAATTTTTCCATTATTTGTCGTATTACAAATATCTGGTCTATCGTACTCTTGTCACTTCTAAATCCACATTGATACTCGCCTAATACATTTTCCGCATATTTTTTCACTCTATTATTTAAAATACTTGAAAATATTTTATATGCTACATTTAGCAATGTAATTCCCCTATAATTATGGCATTGATATTTATTACCCCTTTTATATATTGGGCATATTATGCCTGTCTTCCAGCTTTCAGGCATCTGTTCCTTCCTCCATATTTCTAATATTAACTTATGTATTGCTTTCATAATTCCATTCCCACCATATTTAATTAGCTCAGCGATTATGTCATCTTCTCCTGGTGCTCTATTATTCTTTAGGCTCTGTATTGCTATTTTAACATCCCAAATATCCGGTTCTTCTTCTTCCATTTTTTCTTCATTTCCATTTTCATTCTCTCCTTGTTCCTGATTATTTATTGTTTGTCGTTTATTTAACAATTCCTTGTAGTACTCAGCCCATCTTTCCAGTATATCTTTATCTTCTCCAAGAACATTACCTTCCTTGCTTAGACATTCTTTCATTTTATTCTGTTCCCCTTGTTTCATTTGCTTTAATGCCATATTGAATTTCTTTATCTCACTCTGTTGAATCAACGTTTCTATTTCTTGGGTTCGCATTTTCCAATATTCTCTTTTCTTTTTCTTACATATGTTATTAGCGTCTCTTCTTCTTTGACAGTATTCTTCATAGTTATTTCTAGTTTCTTTCTGAAGCATTTTTTCCCGCGCCATGTTCTTTTTTTCTATAGCTTGCTCACACTCTTTATCATACCATTCTATGTTTCTTTCCATTTTCTTTTCACCTATACTTATTTTTGCTACCTCTTTTACTGTCTCCTTTATTACCTCCCATTGTTCTTCTACACCTTCTTCTGTTCCTTTTTCATTTAATTTGCTGCTCATTAACTTTTGATATTTTTTTCTTCTTTATCTTTTATTTTTTCTCTATCCCATCGTATATGTTTGTTCTCTTGAACTCTCTCCATCTTCTTTATTTTTATTCCCATTCTCACTTTAACCAAAAAGTGATCTGAATCACAATTTGGGCCTCTACAACTTCTTACATCTATAATTGATGATGTATGTCTTGCTTTAATTAACACATGATCAATTTGATTTACTATATCTGAGCCTGGCATTTTCCACGTTCTTTTATGTATTTATTTGTGAGGGAAGCAGGTACTTTTAATAATCATATTATTTCTAACTGCGAATTGTCCAAGTAGATTACCATTTTCATTACTTATTTGATGTAGTGTATGTTTCCCTGCCACTCCATTTAAATAGTCTTCTTTCCCCACTTGGGCATTAAAATCTCCTAGTATCACCAATGTATCATAACTTCCTACTGAATTACATGTATTTTCTAAGCTTTCATAAAACTCTTCCTTTTTTTATCTCATCTTTCTCTTCTGTAGGTGTATATATAGATAATATAGTTATATTTCTGAATTTACCTTTAAGGCGTATTTTACAGATTCGTTCACTAATTGGTTTAAATTTGAGGTTCTTTTACGAGCTGTAAATCTACGACACGGGACCAACGACTTTACTTCCCTTCCGAAGGAAGTCATGCTAAGGATTTTTACACAAAAAAACATCGTCCTCCGCCGGGTTTGAACTCGCGACCTTGTGTATATGAAGTTAACATGGTAACTATTGCACTACGGAGGGTGACGGGAAGAGGAGGGTTCTGAGTTTTGGGGGGGGGGATGTTTAACGCCCGCTTTAACTACTAATGGCACCGGAGGCGGGTTCTGAGTTTGGCTCTTAAATGATCCAGAGATAGAAAGAAGAGTCAACTTCGAATTGAAGTATTTTGCGGAAGGCGGGGGGTGGGGTGGGAATAATGACTGGACAAAGTGTGGTTCAAACCACGATATTTTTAGAAGTTTTTGCTCTATTTTAAATTTGTTTCCCGCACAATAAGAAAAAACCGCGAGGTGTCATATTTGGCTTTTAAAGTACTCGTTTTGATTGATCTTGGTTAATAACTAAGTTTTATTGAGTTAAAGCATATGTTCAATATGAACATGCGTTTCAAATTGTTTATCATCACCAATATATCACTTAGAATCTCAAAGCTTGCATGATGGTAACTATCTGTTTATTATTTATTAACGTCTTTGAATAGTGTGTTATATAATGGATATTATACCTGTCATTCCCAGTTCCTTGTGTACTCCCAGTAATAAATTATAGCTTCTTTACTAGATTATCGATTCTTCGTGGCTCAGCAAAGGGTGTAAGAGAACCGTCATTAGACCAACATCGAAGGTAACGAAGTGAGGTTTACAAAAGGAAATTTCCGTTACATATTATTTAAAATGCAGATCTGTAATATAGCTCGTGTTTCACCAAAAGATACAGGAAATCATGCAACAGAGGACTCAAGAGGCATCTACTGGGCGGCGAAACCTTTGCTGATTCTTTCCAGAACTCTTGGTTTTTTTCCAGTCAGTCTTCTTGGTAACTGGAGCAGGAATATTTTATTTTTCACTTGGAGCGTTGTAGTTGTAGCGGCTGCTTCTTATTTACTAGTTTCATACTTATCAAATACTAAGGACTTTAAGATTAAATTAACAGTTTGCTTATATTTTGTATTCGAGACCTGTTCTTTTGTGTCAACTATTCTTTGTTGTGGAGTTTTCAAACGAGCAATTGTACCAAAGCTTTTGTCAGCAATATCTCGTGTGGATGAGGTATCCATACAACAAGATAAAGCGCAGAATCTATATCAAAGAGCCAGGCTTCTGATTGCAGTATTTCTGTCTATAGCTTTAGCAATGTTTATGTTTGATGTATATGTATCTCTGGATTGTAACTCCGGTTTAGGCTGCATCATCTTCTCAGTCTCTGAAATAACACGCTTTACAGTCAGTATTGTAATGGTTCAGTATATTTGCTGCATGCTGCTTCTGAAACAGAAATATGCTCTAGTCAACAAGTGCTTGATGACGCTGCCCACAGAAGACTCCCCAGTGACAGCGTGCATGCAACTGCGGGAAATGTATTTCTTAATATATGATGCTGCCAACTTGATAAAGGAATACTTTTCTCTACTAGTAGCTTCAACGGTTTTGTGGATTACAGTTGATGTTTTTAACGTTTCTAATGGCTTGATAATTAAACACAAGGAGTTCGGCATCGCCAAGACAATTTCGGTGGCGTGTTTGAGTATCAACCTGTGCGTAGAACTCCTAAGTATACATCTGATAACCCATGTTACTTCATTGGAATCGAAGGCTACAAGTGTTTACCTCAAGCAAATAGAAGTTCTGCACCAATCAGATCAACGTTTGAGTGAAGTAATAATGGCATTTCTCAGAGATGTCAAAATACTTAGCTTTGAACTGAACGTATTTGGCGTCTTCAGAATCGATTTGAAGAATTGTATTTACTTGGCGGGACTAATCCTGAGCTATGTTTTAATTATAGCGCAGTTCAAATAACAAAGTATTCAAGAATAAAAGAGTGGTGTAGTGTGTATACCAAATATGTATAACCTTCAAATTAACAACTTATGAACTACACAATTATGAGTTGGAGGTTAATTTAAAAATCTGACTCACCATATCTACAGAAGCTAAAAGTCTTACAAGGGTAATATTAAATCCTTCATGCTGAAAAACATCGTGAAATACCAATAACAGAGGCGTTTTATTACAAAATGGCTGTATATACTAAATAAATTCCCATTTTGATTAGATGACCTAGATGGTATTGTGTCAATAATGTCAGTATGGCTAAAGCACACATATGGCACGAATACTAGAAATTAAAATATTTCACTTTTATAGTAATTTTTGTACACACCATGAAACTTCTAGAATTCATGTTTGTGGTCACATGATCTAAATTGTGACCATATTAAAGATACAGTTGAGTCAAAATTTAACAAGTGAATACTCTGGAGACTAAAATGTGTAACTTTAAGAATGTCATTCAATTAATCTATAGTATTTTATTTTAAGTCTTTAAAAACAACTGCATCGCGTGTTCAATTGGATCACACATTTGGTGACCCTGAGCAGTAGGACTTTAATACTCATCAAACTCATATAACTTTCTCTTGCACAGTGTGCAGTGTGCCACTACTCTTCAGTGCGGTGAGATTTGTCGCCAGAAGAGGGCGTTCCTGCTCAGGGGGCCCTATGATGCTTGTTAGAGATTAAATTTTTGCTGACTCCATACCCTTACAGTCTGACGTCCAGTCAGTCGCTGTAAGGATTACGCTGCCCTCCACCAGATTTACATTTGTAGTGTATATATATGCCTCCATCTTGCAATCTCTCGCACACAGATTTGAAAGATCTAATTCCTGAGCTACCAACAACCTTTTCTTGGTAGCTAACGTGAATGCCCATCACCCACTTTGGGGCTCCTCTGGGGAAAGTTGTCTCCCTCCGTGGTGTAATGGTTACCATGCTAGCTTCATATACCCAAGGTCGCGGGTTCAAACCCGGCAGAGGACGATGGATTTTTTCGGGCGTAAAAATCCTTAGCATGGCTTCCTTCGGAAGGGAAGTAAATTCGTGGGTCCCGTGTCATAAATTTACGGCACGTAAAAGAACCTCAGGCCTGATAGAGAGGCCTCTGAGCAAAATTAAGCGGTCTTTCAAGCCCAGTATAGAATGAGACGCTGAGAACCACAGCAGTTAAAGAGTGTCCATAAAAAAAAAAAAAAAAACACCCCCAAAACACCTGGGGAAAGTTAATTGCTGGTTTCTTGGAGAACAATAACTTAGCTCTCCAGAACACCGGAGAGCCTACAGTTTTATCTGACGCCTTTCATAGTTTTTCTCGCCTCGATATAGCGGTTTGTTCTTCACAGTTAGCAGTTATCTTACGCTGGAATATCATCTTTGACTTACATTCTAGTGACCACATTGCAATTTGTATAAGTGTTTTAGCACAACCCATATGTTCCACATGTTTATCTAGATGACTTTTCGATAGAACCAACTGGGACCTTTTTCCCCGTTTAGCCGTTTTTTAAGTACTACGAGCAGAGCTCGGTGAATTTTTTAGTCGCACACCATACATCAACCATTATTCTGCTAAGCAGTCTATTCTACGGTCGACTGGCGGAAATCGGTTCCTTGGTGGATCGATGACTACCGGAATGCAATTCTTGCTCGTAGGCGTGCACTCGGGGTTTTCCAGCGTCACGCTATACTGGAGAACCTGATACAGTATAAGAAGATGCAGACCAGATCTAGGCAAACAATTAAGGATAGTATAAAAAATCGTGGAGCAAGTTTGTAGCTTCCTTTAATCGCAATACACCTTCCTCTGTTGTATGAGATAAGTTGAGGCGCGTGGCCGGAAAACTCGACCTATATGCCCATCGCCGGTCTCAACACATCTTTCGGAGCTGTTGTTGATACTTTTGCGTGGCGAACACTTTAGGCAGTGCTTTCGATCAGGTTTCTAGCTCATACAATTATTCCCCTGCCTTTAAGTTAAGGCTCAGGTGGATGCTCAAAGATTCTCCTTTCGTTCTGAAAACCTTGAAGATTATAATCGCCTTTTCATCTTCGCAACACTCTGCACCAGAACCAGATGGCATCCACGTTCAAATGTTGCAACATCTCTCTCCTGATGGTAAGGCTTTCCTACTCGAGGTCTATAATTGTGGGTTGACGCCACTTTTCCAGACAAGTGGCGGGAGACCTCCGTTATACCTATTCCTAAACCTGGAAAGGAGCGACATCTTCCTTCCAACTACCGTCCTATTTCCCTCATCAGTTGCGTTGGCAAGGTGATGAAACGCATGATCAATGGAAAGATTTTGAAGTTGTAGTTATCCTGTCGGTTATGGATTGAGGTGATCTAATTGGGCGAGTTCTTGGCGAGTAGTTCATCGTCTTTAATTGTTATGGATTTAGTGGCCTAATGCCCTTTTTTATGCACATAAGCTATGCTGCGTAATGAAATTTAAGGCAAAATTTGTATTTCTATTGGGTTAAATCTGTGCATTAAGCTATTCAATAACTTTGTACTTGTAAGCATGGGTAAAATTACGGAAAGAATTTCAGCAGCGTGAATTAGTATCAGAAATCTAACTGCTGTGGGCATTTTAAAGTGACTATTAGCCTGTATAAATATATTAGTTTAAATGCATGTAAACCCTTCACATAGCGCTACTTCTAAAGATACAATTTCGATTTCTAAAGTTCTAATAAAATTCTCCTTTCCCATATCTCTCCATCTATATTTAAACAATGGCGTCAAAGCTTCGTATGAGTTTTCTACCCTTGTATAAGAATCTGGCTGTGATATTTTTAGAGTCATTATTAGGGAAAATGATGAGAGTCAATGCTGTTTTCGATATTAAAATTTTGAACTAACGGCAATACGTCTTGCGAGCGCAGAATGTAGTCACTGCACCCGTTTGTATGCACAGATGTTACCTCTCCTGAAATATCTGCACCATATTTTCCGTTCATTATTTCCAACTTGTAGGTGTCGCAAAACAATAATAATTCCTTTCCTCTTGCATTTAAGACCGTATCCTTGCTGCTTCTACACGGCTT
This sequence comes from Hymenopus coronatus, assembly GCA_030762935.1. Lineage (NCBI taxonomy): Eukaryota > Metazoa > Arthropoda > Insecta > Mantodea > Hymenopodidae > Hymenopus > Hymenopus coronatus. Next base: position 122,663,336 of record CM060886.1, read on the forward strand.
TCTGTTATCTACATCCCCCTTTTTGATCGTAAAATTGTATTGTCCTATCCTAGCATTCAGACCTCCCATTATTATTAGTTTTACTCCGTGATATTCATCCCTAATTTCTACAATTGCTTCCCCCAAGTATGCAAAAAAGTCATGGTCAGCATACTGGGACGTAACTGGCTGGCAATATACACTTATAAAAACAATGTTAATATTAACTACATTACAGTATAAACACGTTGCTCCCTTGAGCTGAATCTGTAGTTCCTTAATAGATTGTTTATACTTATTCTTAAAGTATGTAGCGCCTCCTCCTGGATGTCTCCCTCTTCTACCTCGCACATCTGAGCCATTATATACCGCCTCAAATTCACTTATGCCTACTGTTTCTTTATGTTTTAGCCAAGTCTCAGCTAACCCGATTATGCCAAAATTACTTATCAACCTTTGAAATAAACAGCAGCTTGGCAGACTTAAACTGTGACAATATTAATAGGATTTAATCAAGCGTTGTAATACATTTCCAAAGGGGCGTGGGGACCTCTGACCATGTAATTCACTATTGTAATAAAACAGTTTAATAAGATTTTGTTGAAATGTTTTAAGGACAGGGTAATTACAACATCGGCTACTATGCAGAACTTCGGCTGCTCTAAAAATCGAATGAAAAACTAAGTGTAGTTGATTGACTTTGTATTTCTGATGGCGATTTCAAAGGTTTTACTTGTCGGAAAAGCTTGGTTTATTATTATTATTATTATTATTATTATTATTATTATTATTATTATTATTATTATTATCATCATCATTATTATTATTATTATTATTATCATCATTATTATCGACGAATTCGTGTGCATGCTGGAACGGTTGGTAATTTGTGTATATGATGGATATTTACCAAATAATTATACATAAACGAGTATTATATGAATAATACATAGTTTAGAATGTGTAGGTATATGCTGAAATACTGGATTTATAATGAAAAAGCTTGGTTTCGTTGCTAGCTGAAGATACTGTATCTATTGGTATGCAAGAACGTAATATGGCAGGTTTACCGCGTCGTGAGAACCCGTAGGAATAATTCAGCAATTAGTGTGACTATAGTCACCGCGTATGTGATTTTTTGATTTCTTTTTATCTGTTTCTGTAGGCGAAACCACTAGGTCCGGTGCTTTTCAAATTTAGCGCGAGGTTAGGTTCGAATCCGTTAAGCTTATGTATGTACATAAGTTTATGTTTCTAATTTTATATTGTGGTAGTACTTGGCGGAGAAATATGTTTCAAAACATTATAAAACCATTTATTATTTATATAATACTGGTTTATATATGATTATCCATTATATACTAACCGTTCCAGCATGCACGCGAATTTATCTATATATAAAAGGAGTCAGGAGTCTTCAAGATATGTGTTTGCGGTGAAATCTCAGTGCCGAATATTTTGGGGAATATAGTACCTTCTCTGTCTACTATGTACACTATGTTAATTACGTGCTAGAGAAAGCAAAAAAGAGATATGGAGAAAAACGTATTACATATACAAAATACAGCTACAGCTAAACCACGTAATATATGTCAACTTTTAGGGCATAAACCTTTCCCAAGATATTTAGCAATCTTGGTTTAAAATTTTTAGTGCTTTTATATTTTGAAATACTAAAGTATTATTAATTTATTCATATAAAATGTATACAATTTCAAATATCTGAGTGTGACTTCAGTCTCCTATATTCCCTTGTACCTATAACGAAATCTGTAATGAAAATATTTCTGCTTAAGTTTATTCCGATATCTTAAGTTACGTTACGTTACGTAATCGCCTAATCCTACCCGCATGTAGGACTGACACTCCCGTAGGACTTACAAACGGGTGCCTAGGGGTCAGAAGCCTGTCGGGAAGTCAAAGGCAAAAACCACAGAATGGAGAACCTGGAACGAGTGGTCAGTCTGTAGCCAGGCATGAACGTGAGGAAGTGGATGATAGGAAATATGATTATTGCAGCATCTTCAAACTTATGCTCTGGTTCGGAGTCACTTTCTTCTAAATTTATGGTGACTGTCCAAGACATCATGAATTCTTTTCTTCGCTGAAGTTGTCACAACGACTCGCTTTCTTCTGCTTGCTTCTTTTCCTGCAACGTCCTGTAAATTACAATGCGAGATACACCGCTGGCTGCATTAGGCCGTTCCATGATCTGTTATTGTTAAGTTTATAGATTTCAACGCTTCCAGTTAATCAGCAAACGTGCAATTTCCCTGGCATCAGATTGTAGAGATTCTCCTGGTATTCCGACATCACTCTGGAACAGCACGAAAGCCAGCAAAATAAAGACGGCTAAACACATTATAAATATTTGCATATTTCAATAAGAAGACCTAGAATGGATCACAATAGGTTTCGCTGTCTAAGACAGGTGGTAGCGAATAGCGTCACTACTGCGCACGACTTTCGACACCCCTCTCTTCTTACAGTGTGATAGCGATAAGTAGCTCATATTTCACGGTAACCCAGACGTATTGATCGCCCTCCGTGTTGTATTTACTATATATACCCAAAATCAAACCCAGCGGAGGACCATGGATTTTTTCGGGCGTAAAAATTCTTAGCATGGCTTCCTTTGGAAGGGAAGTAAAACCGCTGGTCCCCTGTCGTAGATTTTCGGCAAGTAAAAGGACCTCAAGCCTGATAAAGAGGCCTATGAGCAAAATTAAGCAGTGTTTCACCCCCAACACCTGAGAACCACAGTTGTTAAAGAGCTTCCATAAATAATGCTCCGTTTCCATTTCCAGACATACTGTGTTACGTTAATTTTAGTGCATGCAATTTTAAAACATCCAATATTTATATTATATTTCTTATGCTATATTTTCACATTCTACATTTGCTTCTTAAGTTTATAGCTCCTGTTCAAAACAAGTAATTAAGAACAGGGGGGAAATAACTCCATCAACCTACGAACATTTCTTCCCGACGTTTTGTGTTTTGTTTGAATTTTTTGACAAATTATAGTAGCAATTAATTTAACAAATTAATTTCTGTAACATTTAACAAAATTCATAATTATTTTACAATAATAGTTTTGTTCTTTAAATTGTGTTAGCAAATTAATTTAACATTTGGAATTAATTTATGCTGTCTCATAGATGACGATGGAGCACAGAAAGTTCAGGACAACCAAAATTTCACTTTTCAAAATTCAACCATAGCTCACATAATGTAGATTTGATTAATTTAACTGTAGGGTAATTCATATATTTGATTTAAGTTTCCTTTTGGGGATTAATTTATGCTTTCTCAAAGGTAACGGTGGAGCACAGGAAGTTCAGTTGAGCCAGAATTTCACTTTTCAAAGTCCAACCATAATAAGTGACAATTACATTTGATGAATTGACTCTCTGGTATTTTTCTGGTTACTTAGTAACTTTTGGTGGATTTAGCACTTATAATTGATGTGCTTAATTAAAGTTTAGTTTCGGAATTTATATGTGCGTTTGATGGTCATATTACTGGTACTCAGAACGTTCAGTACAGTTCATTTCAATAAGTCATATTACATAGTGCCTTCGGCCAAGAGTGTGGTTTGTACTAATATTGTGTAGTATGAACTTGCCACTTGGCTTACACTTAACGAAATTAGTTTATTATTTAGTAACCTATTTGTGGAAACTGCAAATATTTTGTAATTTACTTTCCTTTTTTAATTTATCTGTATGTACTATGTACATAGTGCATAGAGAAGGTATTGCATTGCACCCAAAAATTCGCTACCGAGATTTCAGCGGAAATACATGTTTTGAGGCAACCTGAATCCAAAAAATCTGATGTGTACCATTCACATGACTTTCTCTATATCCCTGCAACAAATTATTCTTAAAAAGCTTATACTTCTATTTACTTTATGCTAATCAGAAAAAATGAGCAGAAATAGTCTTATTACTTGCTTCCTTGTAAGTAGAAGCGAAATAAGGGACTACCATAGGTTAAAATGATAGCTAAAAGCTGGTTGCTATGTCAATGAAGTTCCTTTGTTTATATGGATAGGAGTTGACAAGTTCCTGTATGCGAAAAGTGCAAGTTTTTCATAGCAGAAACCAAAAATAAGGAATGCCTCAAAAACGACGAACTTACGAAAAAAATGTATATATCATAAATTGTGTGTTTTAACGTGCTCTACATTTTTTGTGTAGTAAGTTTTTGTCCTTCTCGTATGGTTTAGCAGTTATTCAAAATTCAGTAAAATTCATCCAGAATAAACTACTCTTCAGAGGCTATTCCCAGAAAATTCTAATATACATTTTATTTGTCAGGTAAATCTCTTTAATATACGAAATTTTAATCAAAATCGTTAGAGCCATTTTTGAGAAAATCAAAATTTTCGAAAATGTTGCCATGTGAACGGTAGTTGGGGATGGGGGAATTTTCTTGAAAATATTGCTGTCGCATCCTTGGACGATACTGAACTTAAATATCAGGTTTGGTATTTAACGGTCTAATATGTATATCTTGAATTTTCTGGGAATAGCCTCTGGAGACTACTTTATTCTGGAAGAATTTTACGGAATTTTGTGTAACTGGTAAGCCGTAAGAGATAGACAAAACTTACCAGGCAAAAAATGTAGAGCACATTAAACACACCATTTATGTTACATACATTTTTTCGTGGAGTTGATCGTTTTTGAGATATTTCTTGTTTTTGGTTTCAGCCTTGAAAAACTTATACTTTTCTCATACAGGAATTTATCAACTCCTGTCCATACAAACAAAGGAACTTCAGTCACATAGCAACCAGCTTTTGACTATTACTTTAACCTACGGAACTCCCTTTTTTCGCTTCTACTTACAAGGAAGCAAGTAACAAGTCTATTTCTGCTAATTTTTTCTCGATTAGCATAAAGTAAATAGAAGCATAAGATTTTTAACATAAAATTGGTGCAGAGATGTAGAGAATGTCATGTGAATGGAACACCTCAGATTTTTTTAACTCATTCTGCTACTGACATGTGCTCTCTCAGGTGGCGAATTGTTGGGGGTAACTTGGTTCACTGTGAGGGAATCTTTTAATTCTTAAGTTTATCTGCAGAAGCAATTCCAAAGGAATCAGTCTTTGTTGGATAATATTGCAATTTAGGGCATTGATAATATGACAAGTTAAGTAATAAAGTTATATTCTAGCGACTAGATTTACTGAATATATTCGTTATCACTGTTCATAGTGGCTGTTTTCTTTGTATGTTTTTTTCTTTTGTGTTTGTATTTTTTGCGAACAGTGATAGAGCATTACACAGATAGCTTAAACTAATGTAAATTCAGATATTCTAATAAAACGTCTACAGACCTCTATTGTCTCTTTACCTTCTTCTAAAGACAGACATGGTTTTCGTAATTTTCATTGCATATTTACTAAAATACTGCACAAAACACATTTACAAATATCTTAATATTCTAGAATCTGAAAGGCTTAACAGAATAAACTGAAGGTCATGTTTGTCTATGTCCATGTTACATTGGAGAATGTTATCACCACATGCTTTTTGGGGTTATAGCACTTGGATAAAAGTGGTTTGATTACTTAAACTGCGCCAAAACTAAAATGTAGTCGGTATCAGCCCTACTAGACACAAAAAGTTTTTCATATCCACCTTGAAGATGCTGTACACGCTGCAGTCGAAACTGAAAACCTGGACATCCGTGAGAAATTCTGCCAGCACCTCAGCCAGACGCTGATTTGACTGGTGTGTAACTTGTATTTTCTTGAGACATATCCTTGTAGCCTTTGACTGGACCGAGGCGACATGACAAGATAAGTGCATGCCTAACAGTTCTACCAACATGATAGTCACGATGAGAATGGGAGCAAATCTCTTTTTTTCTTGACTGGTAATGAGTTCATTACATACATGAAGAACATCCGAGGTCATCCAACAAATTGTTGTAGCAACAGGCCAACAAAAGTATTCATTTATCAAAGTGGCAGCGTCGTATAGTAATAAGTAAGTTCCTCGTAACTTCATGCACCGTGCGACTGGATCTTCTTCTGTTGATAATGCCAGCAAACATTTGTTCACAAGAGCGTATTTCTGTCTCAGCAGTAAAGTTGAACAAATCATTAATATTATCATCATGTTGAGTGCCAAAAACGTTATCAATGAGTCAGAAAAGTACATAAAACACAGCGGTTGATCACAGTTCCATAAAACGAGGAACGAATAGTGAATTATCGTAATGAATGATGAAATAGATACAAGCATACCTGTGTATATCCTGGCTGTATCGTAGAGGTTATGTGATATACCCGCCCGTGAGAAGGTGCAATCCAGTTGAGATATGATAGTTAAGAATTTTGGAACATTCCTTCGTTTTAAAACACCACAAAGGATGATCATAAGAAGCGCTGAGCAGGTTTTGAATGTTATAAACAAAATGCTTGTCAAAATAATTTTAATGTCTTCGTTATTAATGGTGAGTAAAGGGAGCTTCAAGCAAGGGCCCATTATAAAAACAAAGAACCACATGAGCAGCAAGATTCGTCTTGTGTAGTTACCATGACAACCGGTTTCAGCAAGACCAAACACACTGCACAGAATCAGCAGTGGTTTCGCCGCCCAGTAGATGTCTTTTGTTTCTCTAACCGCGTCGCTTCCAGAAACCTTGGACATGTTGGGTTGGACGAAAAGTGTTTTACTTTGCCACATTTAAGGAATATTCTGTACAGAAGCTAAATTGTGACTAAAAGCATCCTGTGTACTGTTTCTTCAACTGCCCGATATTCTTTTTGTAATCAATACCATGAAAAAAGAGTGACAAACAAATTCCAATTAACTAATGTAAGAGAAATGTTTTGTGCCACGCATAATATCAGCAAACAACCATTAGGAAATAGCTCGTCACTTCGCAATATTCGTGAAACAGACAGATCCATAGATCATTTATGCTTTACTGCTTTTTCAGACAGAGAAAGTAGTGCATTCCTTCTGAAAATTGTGTAATGGGATATCACTATAAATGGAAGTCATCCTCTTCATTCTGTCTTCAGTTCTCTAATTATTTCCGTTTCTGTCGTCTTCTCAGTATATACTTCTCCACCTGGCTTTCACTCTTTCTCTATCTCTCTGTGCAATGTGCATGCTATGGAAGATTTTAAAAACCTATAATAAAGCTTACTGTTTTGTAGTCTTAATAAAAATTGAAAGTAATTATAACGCACTTTTGCCTCTTGCTTAAGTTTGCTCTGTGATACGAGCTTTATTCTTTCTCTGTGAGCAATATCTTAAGACGAATAATACTAAATAATGCCCGCCTCGGTAGGATAAGGGTAGCGTGTCACCTCATATTCAACAGGTCACGAGTTCGAATATTTCATAGTGTGAATTCCACGCTGTTGTTTTCTTTCAGAACTTTCGCTTATGAGAAGACAAATGTCGAGTAACTTTAGGCTGCATGGACCCCCAGATCATTTGAGCATCATTTCGATTTTATTCATCGTCCGATATGACCAAAGAGGATACTAAACAAAACAAAACAAAACAAACAAACAAAATTCGTATAATCTGTTATTCACCTATCCAAATATTACATTTAATAAAATATTACTATACTATGATCTTTTGATATATTTTTTAAAACACTCAATAAGTAGGCTATTTCTATTTTTGTTTTCTCTGGCACATGCCTATGCAAGTGAAGGTGTTACTGTGTTCCACATTTGTGGGAGCCTCTGTGCATTTTACGAACAGGAGTTTCAAAATCGAAAAAGATATAAATACAAAATTTGACATTTAAATTAGATATATACAAAAATTCGAGGACAATATGTTCAAGAGAGTATGTCCAACACAAATTGATATTTATTTAGAATATTTTTTTTTATTTCTCAAAATTACTCTAATGATTTTGATTAACGTTTTGTACGAGTTGCATGACAAATAGAGTATATCTATATATTTGATATTTTTTCTCCGAAAAATCTAGGAAGTTCCTTCAGATGAATGGATATTGTGTGTAGCCGGTAAACCTAAGAAATAGAAAAAGTGTAAAACACACAATCGCAAATATTAAAATTTTCTGTGCAATTGACCTTTTCAATGTATCCCTCATTATAGTTTTGAATTTACTGGTATTTTATACATGTTTACTGTTGTATCATTAGTCATTCGCTTATCGCGGTCATATAAACCCCAAACTCCAAAGTTAAGTTTTTAAAAACTCTAACTTGCTCTAGCTGTTCCATAAACAAACTATTTCTACAATATATTATTCTTGTATGCATATCATGACAATCAAAATAAATAATAGCAGAATCGGTCTTATTGCTTGCTTCCTTGTAAGTAGGAGATGTAATGAGGTAATAATGCATTAGACTAAAGCGATAATCATATATTTTAAAACCTGCTCGCTATGTGAAACAATTGAGGCTCGGTTTGCTTTGCATGGCTCCCTTTGGGAAAAGTTAGGTAGTTTAAAATTGAAACCAATAGCAAGGAATATCTCAAAAAACATCAACTCAACAAGAAAAACGCATACGAAATAAATCTTGTGTTTTAACGAGATCTACATTTTTTTATGTAGTACGTTTTTTGTCTATCTCTTATTGTTTAACCGTTGTGCAAAATTCTGCATAAAGATCTTCAGAGGCTATTCCAAGAAAATTCAAAACATACATTTTGTTTGTGGTGCAAATATCTTTAATATACTGTATTTTAATAAGGCCATTTTTGAGAGAAACAACATTTTCAAAATATTTTCCATGAGAGGGTAGTTTGTGTGGGTAGGAAGATTTTCTTGAACATCCATGTTGCATCCTTGGAAAATATTGAACACACCAAGTTACTTTTTGGATGGATTACAATACTTTCTCTAGCCGCTATGTACATTGTACGTACATACGTGCTAGAGAAAGTAGAAATCTGATGTATTCTATTCACATGATTTTCTCTTACCGTTCTGCAAACAAACTATTCATACAACAATTATCATTTTGTCTATATCATGCTAGTCCAGATAAGCATTAGCAGAAATGGTCTTACTACTTGATTCCTTCTAAGTAGAAGGGAAACATTCCAAAGCGATAGACATATTTTTTTAAAAGCTGGTCCCTATGTGAATAATTGAAGCTCGGTTTGCTTTGCAAGACCAGTGAAACAAAACCGAGATGAAAGGAAAGGAAAATCCGTCTGAGAAAGGTTAACTTACCAATAACAAGTAACATCTTCGAAACCGTCAAATCTACAACAAAAATGCATATGACATACACTTTATGTTTTAACGAGATCTGCAGTTTTTTCTGTAGTAAATCAATTTCTTAGGTTTACTACTTTTACAAAATTCAGCAAAATTCATCCAGTATGAATAGGTCTTTATAAGCTATTCCAAAACAAATCGACATACACTATATTTATCATAGGTAAATATCTATAATATACGCTATTTTAATGAAAATCGTTAGAGCCATTTTTCACAAAAACAAAATTAGCAAAAATGTTTCCATGTAAAGGGTAATTTGGAGTGGGGGAATTTTTTTAAAATCTACACGTCGCATCCTTGGAAGATGCTAAACTTAAATACCAAGTTTGGTTTGTTACTGTCTCTGAGTTTTTTAGTATGTTGCCCACAGATACACACACATGGACCTTTTTCTAAAAATGCTTTTTTAGAGTCAGTGAACTTCAAAACATGGTTTTCCCACCTATCATTCCACCACTTGCTCCAAGATCACCTCTCATTTCATCCATTTTACCACCATATCATGTGGTCCTCTTCCTCACTCTCATACCATGCATCGGGCTGATCGCGCATCCTGGCCACTCTCTCTAATCCAGAGTCCTTCTGTTCCTCAAGAGGCAAATGACATAAGGCGCTGGCTTTTACGGTAAGTCCTGGAGGGAGGGGGGAGGGGTGTAAGTCCTTCGTACAAGGAGGGTAAGCAGCGAAAGAAGAAGAATACAATGCAACTCACAAAAAGTGCTACAAAAATGTTTAAATTCATGGGCTCTCAAAACATGCTTTTTCAATGAAATATCAACATACATTTTTGTGTGAAATTCAATACATATCTCCTGGTCCCGATGACATTCACCGACAAATGTTGCTTCACCTCCCACCTGCAGCCGTTACATTCCTTCTGGACCTCTATAACCACATTTGGCGCGAACAGGTTTTCCCGCCTGTGTGGCGAGAGGGTATTGTCATTCCTATCCCTCGTCCTGGCAAAGACCGGACCCTCCCATCCTCTTACCGGCCGATTTGCCTCACGAGCGTCGTTTGCAAGACTATGGAACGCATGATCAGTATTCGGTTTACTTGGTGGTTGGAGGCGAACGAAGTGCTCTGTTCCGAGCAGTGCGGATTTCGTCGCGGTCGTTCAAGCGTTGATAACCTGGCGCGTATGGAAGCTTATGTACGGAATGCTTTCCTTCTGAAGCAGCAAGTCGTGAGTGTCTTTTTTGACCTCGAGAGGGCTTACGACACTACTTGGCGATATGGTATTCTGCGTAATTTGCACAGTTCAGGGTTACGCGGCCATCTGGCCCTATTTTTGTGCAACTTTCTCCAGCTGCGCTGCTTTCGTGTCCGTATTGGCAATACTCTCTCGAGGGAGAAGATTCAGGAGAACGGTGTACCACAAGGTTCCGTTCTTAGTGTTATGCTTTTTGCCGTGGCCATCAACGGCATTACTAGCGTGATTCGTAGTGGGATATCATCGTCCCTGTATGTGGATGACTTTGCGCTGTACTATCGCTCCTACAGCACTGAACATCTCGAACGACAACTCCAGCTCTCCATAAACTCCATCGCTGGTTGGGCGCTTCGCAATGGTTTTCGTTTTTCCCCTACGAAAACTCAGTGCATACACTTCCACCGTCTTCGCGGAGTACACCCTCCTCCTGACCTCCAATTGAACGGTGTGCCACTGCCTTTCGTTCCGTCCTTGAAGTTCTTAGGTCTCCACCTAGACCGTGAACTTTCTTGGGTACCCCACATCCGATACCTTCGTGCCTCCTGTGACCGATCGCTGCGGATCCTCAAACTGCTTTCTGGTGCGTCGTGGGGCGGCGATCGTTCAGTGATGCTGCGTTTGTACCGTTCACTCGTTCGCTCAAAACTAGACTACGGTTGTTTTATTTACGGCGCAGCGACCGCCTCTAAACTTCGCCTTTTAGACACCGTTCATCATATCGGTTTACGTCTTGCTACAGGAGCCTTCCGCACTAGTCGTGTGGAGTGCTTGTATGCCGATGCTGGTGAACCCCCACTTGCAGTGCGTCGCTCATTTTTACTTTGTTCGTATGCTGCTAAGTTGTCTGCGAACCCCCACCACCCTTGTTTTAACCCTGTGTTACGCCCGGATTATTCACACCGCTATCTGAGGAACGCCACTGCTTCACGCCCCTGTGGTATTCGGTTTCGTGAACTGCTCTCCGATAGGGGTCTCAGATTGCCTCCTGTGGAGCGTGCTTTTGTTTATCCGGAACCTGCTTGGCAACTGAGGCGTCCTAGTTTCGACCTGACCCTCTCCAACCTTGTGAAACGTTCGACCGCTCCGGAGGTATTTCAGCGACTGTTTTACGAACTTTTAAGCAATTACCGGGCATATGCACCGGTATTCACTGACGGCTCCCAGCTGGCAGGAGCTACAGGTTGTGCCTTTTATTTCAATAGAGTAACACATAATTATCGCCTTGCGGACACCAGTTCGGTATTCACCGCCGAACTGTACGCTATCTTTTACTTTCTAGATTTTATCTCGCTTTTAGCACCTGGTAGTTTTCTTGTTTGCAGCGATTCCTTGAGTGCCCTACAGGCTCTGCAGCAGTATAGTGGCTCCTCATCACTCGTTATGCGCATTCAATCTCGCCTTTCTGAATTGATTGCTTGCAGCTACCAGTTCATCTTCACGTGGGTTCCAGGTCATTTCGGTATTGCAGGTAATGAGGTAGCGGATAGGTCTGCCAAGGCTGCCTGCTCCTTGCAGGATTATTCGGAAGCGGCTGTGCCCTCAGGGGATGTTTCACGTTACTTTCGCAGGTCTCTTCGTTTAGCTTGGCAGCAATCTTGGCAAAACTTAGCAGGTACACAGCTTCGCATACTCAAAGACACGGTACAGCCATGGCTCACATCTTGCCAGCCAAACCGGCGCCGCGAGGTTATCCTTACGCGTCTGCGTATCGGTCACACGCGGCTAACACATGGCTACCTTCTACGCGCTGAGCCAGCTCCTATATATCAGACCTGCGATGTTCGTCTCTCTGTGGCACATGTGTTGCTTGATTGTCCGAACTTTCATCGTGAACGGCAATCCATCGGCCTGGGTACCTCCTTACCTGCCATTTTATGCGACGACGCCAATTCCGTCGATATGGTGCTACGCTTTGTTGCCTCTATTGGCCTCAGCAAAGACATCTGACCTGTTTCATGCGTGTGTGCAATTTTAGCCTTTTTAACTTTTTAGACTCTGACTTTTACCATATGGGACCACTTTTTGTGTGTGTGTTTTTAGTTTTTTAACCGTTTAGACTTGGTTTTATCACCCGGGCCTTTTCTCGTGTGTGCCTTTGTAAGGGTTTTTAGCACATTTTAACTTTTCTTCTCTAGATTTGTTTTTAATGTGTTTTTCCTTTTCTTAACTTCGGGCCCAAATGACCTAGTTGTCGACGGGACCTTAAATACTACTCACTCACTCACTCAATACATATCTGTTCATTAGGTACGTGTCAGCGAAAGAAAGAAAGAAAGAAAGAAAAATAACAGAATTTAGAATCGCTATATTCTATAAGATGCTTTTTTTTATTTATATTTGATGCTCCTTTTCATTTTCTATCATGTTATAATGTATTCTTTTGGATGATTATTACAATTATTATCAATTAGTATAATGCTGTGTCTCTATGGCAACCCCTCCTCTAGAGGAAGCTGTATTGAATATTTTCATTCTGAATATAACAAAGTTTTCATTTAATAGAGATTTTTAAATGAATTATTTTATTACATTTAACACATTTCTTACATATACATTAAATACATAAATGCTCCAAAAATAAATACATATAATTATATTTGGAACAGACCGTCGACTGCATTCTGCTCAACTTTTGTAACGTATTTAAACAAGTACCCAAAGGTCTGTTCCAACAAGTCACTCATAGATTGAACATGTGCAGTAAACAACTGCCAGCTACATTCAAGCGTGCCAACAAACGCCGGATTGCGTCAAAGAACATCAGAATCAGTGCATAGCAAATATTACGACCGGCGAACGATGTAAAAACCAACGCATGCGCAGTAGATAACTCCGGACCAGTAAGTGGCTATCCTACAATGATTCGTTTGCTGAGAAAACGAACTTTATGCTTTTCACATCGGTAAAAGGTTGAGATTTTTATGCAAGAGACTGAGAGTAAGGCGAGGTAATTTATTGTAAGATGTTAACTAGCTGTGTTGTATAAATATGCAGAGCTGAAATAGTGCAAATTTGCATGTAAAGATTCAAACTATTCGTAGCGAAAGTTTCTTGACATTTATAAAATAAACTATATTCTGTTCTGTCCGAGTTCTTTAACACCATGGCCAAGGTTTCGTCCATAATTTTCATTGGTTGTAGATTTTGGCAAAGAAAACAGATCATGCAAAGGAAACGGCATTTCAATGTAATTCCTTGGTAACGTCTTTTGAAAAGCAACATATTTTAAAAGATTTGCTTATCGATTTAACCCAATGTAGTGTCTCATTTCTCTTGTAGGTACCTACAAGGAAATAGGCAATAAGATTATTTTTTTAAAATGTTTATCTTGACTAGCACACGGTAGATAGAATAATACACTTTTGAAGGCCTAATTTGTTTCAGAATATGTAGAAAAATCATTTGAATGAACACATCCACTTTATGTTTGAATTTGACAACGTTACACTTGATGTTAAGTAGTCCTGAAAAAGTTTGCTATTTTAAAACTCGCCCATTTATTAAAGAATTGTGTGTTCATTTCCAATTTGATCCATTTTAAATTAAAGTCACTCGGGATAATAATGTTGTATATCATTTAAGGTGCAGTCAAAGAATTATAGAGTATTCTTTCTATAATTATCATAAATGTTAATGTTGTAAATGTGTCATTTAAAACATGTGAATGTGTGGTTATTATAAAACTGTAGTTTGTGGTAAAATTCTGAAGAAATGTCATTACTTTCAATATATTTTTATTACCCTCACCGTCTTCCACAGCATTTGAAAATGCCACGAAATCCTCATCTGTGATGACTATAATTTCTTTACACATTTGACTAAGATGTACCAAGTACACAGTTTCAACCACTATCTCGAAGAGACGCAGCTGTGCATAGGGAATATTAATTTCTGGCAATATAGTTTCTTCAGGTGTTCTCTCAAACTTACACAATCAATGGCGATATTTCATTTTAGTTAGGTGAGGCTGCTGATATGTCTAGTCACTTATCTGTTTCAGAACAAAAACATATGTCAGCATAAAACTTATTAACCATCCAAAGTTCTACATATTGACACTGAACGTTCTGTACAAATTGAATTCAAAGCTACATATTTGGTCATCGCTGAAAAATGCTGTGAGCGTCTGAGACATGCGTTGGTCGTCTTGATGTAAGACTTCCAGTTTGTTGAGGTAAAACTTCGTAGACTTTGACTCCATCGAAGTGAGGTAACAAACCAGATGAATGATTAGCAGTATGATGATAAAATACGTATTCTCAATTAAATTCGGTTATTAAGGTATTAGCGAGGTGAAGGATTTCACATGTTATACTGCATATTGTTAAACCAATGGGCAGAGAGAAATATTCACGTACAACTTTTGCAATTTCATGGACAAGGGAATATATCTTCCTCAGTTTCGTACATTGATCCCGTTTTGGTATAGTAATCAAATACTTGTTCAGAAGACCATATTTCTGTTTTAGAACTAAAGTCGCGCATGTGAACTTCAAAATCAATACGCTGTCTACCAAATGCGTTATTTTAAAGCCGAGAAGATAAACGTGACACAAATTGTCGCTACATAGTGTCAACATGAAACAATACCATGATATTTAAAGTTGACATAAACATGATGATGGCAAGAAACTTCCTGTATATGCGGAAGAGATTCTATACTTTACCTGCTCGGTAGAAGACAAATTGCAGTTGAGATATTATCGTAAGGAACGTTGGAATGTTTTCTCGTTTTAAAATTCCACATCGCAAAATAATCGAAAACCCTGCGCAAACTTGAAATTTGATAAAAAGTGCGCTTGTTAAAATTAACTTGAACTTGACACCAAAATTCTGGAATGAGGCCAAGAAAAGATAAGGAAATGAAAGAAATACAATGGCGCAGAAGAAAATAAGCCATTTCTGCATCGCTTGTCAACATTACCGTCTGAAACTATACCAAAGGCACTAGATATCAGCAGCAACGGCTTTACCGTCCGGTTGATGTCTCTTGGATTACTTTCTGAAGCATTTGATGATATTTTCGGTTTGACTACAGTGCGTCTCCTGCCCTGCATTTTAAATATCAAGTTGGGGGACTTACAGGTGTGAACAATTTTTCAATCCCCTTGCAGTTATTGCTGTTAACGACTCCTGGCTCTACGTTTTTAAGTATATCCTGGAGTTCATCAAGTAAAACCGCACTATTCTTAATCTGCATCAGCCATATTTGATATTAGAGGTGACAAAGCAATGAAGTTATAGCCTCAATGTCAAACACAAAAAATCTTATGTGTACCATTCACATGACTTTCTCTACATCTCTGTAACAAGTTATTGTTATCCCTCTATTTACTTCATGCTACTCGAAAACAAATTAGCAGAAATAGTCTTATTACCTGTTTCCTTGTAAGTAGAAGCGAAATAAGGGAGTACCATAGGTTAAAGTGGTAGACAAAAGCTGGTTGCTATGTGACTGAAGTTCCTTTGTTTATATGGACAGGAGTTGACAAATTCCTATATGAGAAAAGTAAGTTTTTCATAGCTGAAACCAAAAACAATGAATATCTCAAAAACGATCAACTCCACGAAAAAAATGTATTCAACATAAATTGTGTCTTTTAACGTGCTCTACATTTCTTGTGTAGTAAGTTTTTTATCTAAGTCTTATGGTTTAGCAGTCTTATGCAACATTTCGTAAAATTCGTCCAGAATAAAGTAGTCTTCAGAGGATATTCCCAGAAAATTCAAGATATGCATTTTGTTTGTCAGGTAAATATCTTTAATATATGATATTTTAATCAAAATCGTTTGAGCCATTTTTGTGAAAATCAAAAATTTTTAAAAATGTTCCATGTAAAGAGTAGTTTGGGGTGGGGGGATTTTTCTCAAAATCCTCGTGTCGCATCCCAGAAAGATACTAAACTTAAATACCAAGTTTGGTATTTCACCGACTTTTCACACACGGACCTTTTTGTGAAAATGCTTTTTTTGCATATAAGGGACCCTAAAGCATATATTTCCGATGAAATCTCGGTATCGATTTTTGGGTAGAGTGTAATACCTTCTCTATACACTATGCACATAGTGCGTATAGAGCAAGTAAAAATATGTGGAGTGAATCAATTAATTTAAAGTATTGTGTTTAAAAAAGTTTTATGGCCTAATGGAAACCCTCATGAACTACCGGTAGTGATTGTCACACTATTGTCCCTACTTTGAACCCTGTTTGTTTGTAGTAGGTGTCCCGGATTTCTTCCAGGTACGACACGTAAAGAAAAACGGGCAGTTGTTTGCCAGCTACGATGCTGACATCTGCCAGAATGGGCTGTGTGTAATTGCAGGCTCCAAATGAGATATCCAATACGGAGTAACTGCTACAAACATAACAGTGCAAATTCTAATGAAGACGATGACAATAATAATAATAATAATAATAATAATAATAATAATAATATATTATTATTAATAGCTTAAATAAATTTGCTTTTCACATCTATCTGTATGTGTGCGCTTATTATGTATTTACTTTCTCTTAACGTCATCAGATTTAAAAGTTATACTTTTACGTACTACTTAATCTTATTCCCATATGAATATGGTGATGCTTGTCCTTTGGCGCTGTTCCCTTTCCTTCCCCCCCCCCCCTATGTTTTGCTTGAATGAGGATAGTTAAGATCTAAATGTGCTCCAAAGTCCAAAATATATACAAGTGGATATGAATAAACATTTATTAAGATACGCGTCTTCGGTAGATAAATACAGGCTTGCATAAAATAGGTAGAATACTACATACCGTTTCTGAAGACTAAAGGTTTACTGCTCACAGATAGAATAATTGTAATGTGAGGTTAGGGCCCACGTCGACAGTTTGGTTACTACTGGGTGCCATGTTGCCGACCGTAGCAAAATTCCACAGCACCAACCACAATCAAGACGAGTTTGATTGTTTCTATGCTGTGTTAATGCAATATTCTTGGAAAGCTCTGATTGTTGTTGTATGAAGAGAATAAGAAATGGTACATGTAACGCACACCTGTTGGTGACATTCATGTGAAAACTGCATTAATACAAAGAAACCAATACTTTGTATAGAAATGTTTCCTAAAGTCAAACGGGGCATGTACCATTCCGTAGGTAAAGCTTCTGTAAGCACGGTTTTAAGTTCTTGACAATAACTCCCATACGTCCTCGTGGAACACCCTCGACCTTTCATCACATGCACAGCGCATCCAGGTTATGGGCAATTATACTCCAACTCAGGGCAGCGGTTGAAACATTACTAGCGCTTGCTTGATGTAAACGTTGCGTGTAGATCTCCCAGTGCATCTACGTTATCAGGGACAAGCGTATCGCACGGTATAGGCTGTATTGTTTTTCAAGTATAAGAGTAACCATCACTCTTTTTTACTTCTACGTGTAGTTGTTTCTATCTCTACTAACATCATTCTAGCGTGATGCCAATTAGCAAAATATCTCCTATGAGAATCAAGCATTTATTTAGTCCGGCGTTGTGAACAGAGAATTATTCTTTTTCAGTGCACAGGGATGTGTGTGTCATTTCTAGCTTATAGATTTTAACCCCCAATTACAGTGGAACGTTTGCTTCCCTTTATGACAGTTTATAAACCTTCAGAGTAACGATTATAATGACTCAGCGAAGGGTGTGGCAAGGGATAAAGAATTATTTAGCTAAGGGTGTGGTCAGTGACAGTATTGGATAAACTTCGAAGCAAGCGAAATGCACCGAATTTTACTAAAGGAACATTGCAGGGGGTTTTACTAAAGGAACCGTCCTGCTGTGCCTGGTACGTGTGTGGAGTTTACAATGCAGGGTAACAACATAACTCACGTTTCACCAACAGTTACACTAAACGACTCAACGGAACAACCAAGAGACATCTACTGGGCTGCGAAACCAATGCTGATTTTATCGAGTGTTTTTGGTTTTTATCCTGCCAGTCGTTTTGGTAAACGAAGCAGATATGTTTTGTTTTTGACGTGGAGCGTTGTTGATGTTGCAATTGCTTCTTATTTTTTGCGTGCGTACATCTCTAATAGCAAGCACTTTGGGATTATTTTAACACTTTGTTTATATTTTGCATTCGAAACCTGTTCCTATTTATCTACTATTCTTTGCTGTGGCGTCTTCAAAAGAGAGAACGTTGCAGGGTTTTTATCAACAATATCTAGTGTGGATAAAGCATTCACCCAGAAAGGTAAAGCACAGAATCTTTACGTCAGATCCAGGTTACTGATTGGAGTACTTCTGTTAGCAATATCTGCCATGATAATTTTTGATTCCTTTTATGCTTTTGAATGTGACACAAACTTACAATGCATTTTATTTTCTCTCTCTCAAATAACGCGCCTTGTAGTCAACATTATAGTCGTTCAGTTTATATGCTGCGTGTTACTATTGAAACAAAAGTACTCTCTGGTCAACAAGTGTTTGTTAACGCTGTCGATAGAGGACTCTCCAGTGACTCAATGCATCCAGCTTCGGGAAACATATTCTTTAATACATGATGCTGCCAAACTAATAAATCAATATTTTTCTGTATTGGTAGCTTCAACAGTTTTATGGATGGCGGGTGATATTATGCACATTTGTAATACCTTGTTAATTGAACACGAAGAACTGAACTTTAACAGAACTATTTTAGTTATCTGTTTCGGCGTCCTCATACTCGCAGAACTGTTGAGCATACACTTGGCACCCCACCTAACGTTGATGGAGTCAAATGCTACAAGAATTTATCTCAAGAAAGTAGAAGTCCTACGTCAATCAGATCAACGTCTGAGTGAAGTACTTAGGGCTTTTATCAGTGATGTCGAAATACTGAGTTTTGAAGTGAACGTGTTTGGTGTCTTCAGAATAGATCTGAAGTATTTTGTATGCTTGATAGGGCTGATCTTGAGTTATATTGTAGTTCTGGCACAATTAAAATAAGTGTTCAAGAAACAAAACAATAAATATTTTATACAAGAACAGTTACAGATGTGAAGTATATGATTTTTTTTTAACCTTAGCTATATATAGATTATAGCTATACGGAAGATTATAGCTGAAAATATGTAATCTTGGAGTTGGCTGGATTGCTGTTCCTCTCTGGGGGTGCACCCCTCCTTGTCCTGACCCTCATTGTGGTAGCTGTGTTGAAACATGTTTTGTAAATTTAAATTTGGCACTGGATCTGTTACGTTGGCCACATTCACTGTTGGCGGAACTGCAAATTTTGTTTGGCGCCAAAACGATGGCTGATACAGCTTTGGCCTTTATTCCCTACTATGGAAGGCGATAATTCGTTATTATTTGTTGCCAGGGATCACTTCAAGTAAATACTAGCTGCATCGTCAATGAATATAAGAATCTCAATCCCCATGCTTGGTTGGTAAGATCTTATAGAAGTTAAAAGTAATTTGGTTGGTTTTGGAGCATTAAAAGTTTTATTCGTGGAAAATATTATAACATCGTGGCGTATCAAGACGTGAAACTTGAACTGATTTTGTTTACAGAAATTGTGCTTAGTACCTGTCTTATGGTAGGTACTGACATAAATTATTCATGAGAATTATTACACTACATGATTTTATATATAATTACTATAATATTAACCTCAATTTCCGGGATTAGTTCACAGCGTCCATGTGCTGCTACTTCTTCTCTTCACAGACGCTATACACCGGAACTTTTTAACGTTTTCATTCAAATCATAAATGTGAAGATCATTGTTTTTAATCTGCACGTCACCATGGAGAGGACAGATTTCCTTGTTCTCATCACTTTTCGTTAAATACATATACAATGTACGTTTTTACATGCTCATAGTAATTAAAATTAATGCAGTTAAATAATTTACATAATAATGCTCGTACTATCATTACATTTTCTAAATTAGCTAATTGTTAATTTTAGTGTTCCTCCTTTGTTACATTCTTAAACAAATTGCAGCATCCGGTATATCGTAATCTCTTTTGTTCTCCTCCTCATCCTCCTCCCATTTTACATGCTTATTTAGGTTTTATTTGTTTAATAGACTTTCATAAACACTAATTTTTAGTTATTTTATATTTATATATAATAATAATGGCGAGTTACATTTATTACATATTCATGGCTAAGATACTTTCGTTAAATACGCCATTTTAAGGAGTTTTCGTGCGTATCGTGAAGCGATGACGTCACGTTTTAATTTCTTCGCAATTTTCCTTTGCTTTCACGTGCCAAACATCAATATTTTATGGTTTTTAGTACATTTTTAGGGCAGTATATTTTTATTTTTAGTTGCCTAGATTGCTTCAAGCTTAAATTCTGCATCAGTAGGTAAACTATAAAATTAGTTTTTGCAAAACTCTTAAATCATAACCCAATCGCAAAGTTAGGATATAGATATCTAGCATAGAGAGAGATTTTATATGGTACACTGAATATAACGTAACATTTTTATTTCTTCTCTTGGCAGAGGAAGTAACTCCCAATACTCGACCAGTAGTTCTCACAGAATATGCAGGTATAGAAGTCCCCGATTAAAACATTGCACTTTGTGACAAATCTTCGCGCTCGCCTGTCTAAAACCATAACTAAAAACTAAAGGAATGTTCAATCCTATTTTACAGATCACTGTTGTATTTCAAACAAAAGAAAACAAATTGCCTGAAATATGTTGTGATGGCACAATTAGTGGATTGATTAGAATTAAGATAGTTTGACTCAAATTTCCTCTCGTTCAACACTAACAAAACAATGTCTTCCTCTTCTCTTTATCATATATCAGATTCGAACCTTTAAGTTACTGCCGTTAAAATACCTAACTATAATAGCTGTCTTAATAATATGTAATCTGTAATAAGAAAACCAACTCCACAAAAGCAACAAAAACATGTAGGAATAACATATCAAAACTCATATTGGGATAAACATATTACCGCTGAACAGTCTTGTTCAAATATATTAGAGATGTTGTTATATTGCAGTAATGTTTACTTATTGGTATACTCCGTTTTTCAGAAGGGTATTATAGGTTTGGACCCTTAATCTTATTACAAAGAAAATTAATTAAAGTGAGTTTGAAAAAAATATATTTATAATTAAAATGAACCTCGTTATAGAATTCAGTGTTGATAAACTCCACGAAATTTATAACACACCCTTCGCCCCCCCCCCCCAAAAAGGTCATGTCTGGAATGCAAAATTTGCCTAAGTCCCTCATGGCACAGCGCCTTGTTTACACCATTCGCGATTCAGTTGTGCAGCGGCAGCAACAAGCTCTCATAAGTTGCAAATCTTAATATTACTAACTCATATGATAAATTATCATAGCCAAATACATAATTAGTTTCTTCAACAGCAAACTATAATATTAACAAAACATATTAACTACCCAAAACATGATACAGTTAGGATTGTAAAACCTGCTACCTTCTATGTGTGTTCCCTGTAGTGCTGTGTCAAAATGTAGATTCTTTCTGTGGTGAGGGTCGCATGTAGTAAGCATTTTTCTCTTTCTCTTAATGATCTTGAATCAGCACATATGAACTATTTATCTTAAATATACTTATTTCATGCACGACATTCAGTACAATTAATAATATGATAGTTATTACGATGATTCTTTGAGTGTTTATTCTATTCTGCACACGAAGGCATGTGGTGAATAGAAATACTAAAGGTATTAAAAAAAGCAATGTTATAAAATATTACTAAGACTCATTTATTTTAATTAACATACCCTTTACAAAGCGAATAAATACACCCTTCATAAACCAATCCATGGTGATATTCTCATACGAGGTAACATTTTCTACCACACGTAAGGGAAAGGTGATTGTCTATCGTCCAAATGTTCCCGATACGATACAAAATATGTGATTCACATTTCCATCATGGTCGCGTATCTGTATCGTGTTGGAGTTGGATATCAAGGAACGGTTTAGTTGTCTTGTAGTAGCTTGCCGATGCAATGAACGGTGTGAAATACACGGAAATACTCGATAATACTTTGATTTCCTCTGAGAATGCGTTCTCTATTGAGAATATGTGGGCGAAGGACAAAATATTCAAGAAGCCAGGGGTCTTGTAGCTTGTGGCTTGTAGCTAAGCATTTATTTTGTTTATGCCCCAACGTATAGCGCAGTTATACTTTCTGTGGGTTCATACACTCGATATTAATTGTGCTTCTTTTTTGTTCAGTTTCAGAAGGTAACAGTTTATTTACACATTTTTTACTTCCTCTATATGTACAATGTACATAGTGTATAGAGAAGGTATTGCACTCCACCAAAAAATTCGATACCGAGATTTACAGGAAATATATGTTTTAGGGTCACCTGTGTCCAAAAAAATCATTTTCAGAAAAAGGTCCGTGTGTGTGTCCGTGTGTCTGTGAACACGATCACTCAAAAACGAAAAGTCGATAAAATACCAAAGTTGGCATTTAAGTTTAGTATCTTCCAGGGATGCGACACAAACATTTTGAGAAAAATCCCCCCACCCCAAACTACCCTTTACATGGAACTTTTTTCGAAAATTTTGATTTTCTCAAAACTTGCTCAACGATTTTGATTAAAATTTCGTATATTAATGATATTTACCTGACAAATAAAATGTATATCTTGAATTTTCTGGGAATATCCTCTGAAGACTACTTTATTCTGGAGGAATTTTACGGAATTTCTCATAACTGCTAAACCGTAAGAGATGGATAAAAACTTACAACACAAAAAATGAAGAGCACCTTAAAACACACAATTTATCTTATATAAGTTTTTTTCGAGGAGTTGATCGATTTTTAGATACTCATTGTTTTTGGTTTCAGCTTTAAAAAACCATACTTTTCTCATACAGGAATTTGTCAACTCCTGTCCATACAAGCAAAGGAACTTCAGTCTCGTAGCAACCAACCAAGTACTATTAACCAATAGTACTCCCTTATTTCGCTTCTACTTACAAGGAAGCAAGTAATAAGACTATTTCTGCTACTTTTTTTTTTTTTCGATTAGAAGGAAGTCAATAGAAGCACGCAGTTTTTTAACAATTTGTTTTAGAGATATAGAGAAAGTCATGTGAATGGAACATATCAGATTTTTTTAGTTGTTTAACGCGAGTAATAAGAGAATTATGTGTCTGTGTGCATAGAATAGACCCATAACTTCAGATATTAGAGTTATATTTTTGCAATATTATGTTTTACATATCCAGTCATAAAATTAACAAACACAAAAAATTTGAAACTAGGAACTTATGAGTGGAAGCAGTACTCAGAAGTTAACTGGTGTGCTGTGAGTTAGTGGCCAGTGTACAGTTCTTTTATGTGCGTTTTGAACACAGCTTTTTCGAAAGTAACCGAAGCTCTTTGATCGACACATGGAATCTCGGGATGACTCCTTTTTTGTGTGTGTGTTTTTTGCTACGGGTGTACAAACAATGTACATAGTAGCTGGAGAAGGTATGTATTCTACCAAAAATTTTGATGTCGAGATTTCACCGGAAAGATATCTTTTGAGGAGTAAGAAAAAAGCGTTTTTAGAAAAAGGTCCATGTGTGTATCTGTGGACAGCATAGCTCAAAAACGAAAAACAGTTGAATAAATTGAATATTACTTTCTCCAAAGGTATAATGTATATAGTGTGTAGAGAAGGTATTGTGTTCTATCAATGAAGACCATGAAATTGACTTAAGACTGTACTAGCGTTGCACAAAGATCCATATTTTGGAACAGGACATAATAGAAAGTACTGTAATCAGAAACGAACCCAATAACATACCCGGATAGCGGTTGACCATCTTTGCCGTACATAATATTTCAGGAAACACCAATCGATACAAAATGGTTAGTGATGGTTTTTCACTGGACAAAAATAAATACTTTTGGGCAGCAATAAAGGAGTTGGGCACAATTGCTATACCGAAAGCTTGGTTTTTTATAGATCCTTGACTTACTGGAGGCCCAAGAAGATATACTTGTATCACAGACACATATGCAGGAAAGTTTTAGATTTTCTTTAGTGAAACCCAATCACAAAATCGTTTATAATCTGTCAGCCCTTATTAAGAGAGAAATGTCTAATCCGATTATTGAGCATACCTTCTCTTGTACATTTGCTTTGGCTGTAATATTGTAGTTGTCTGTATGTTTCACTTGGTGATAAAAGTCCTGAAATGCGTACCCTTTTGTGGGTGATAGTGTGGATCTTCAGCACATGTAAAATCAATACAGTTCCATATTTTCCATACACGTGTTGTGGAATGCGTGACCCCTAGAGGCAGGATTGTTGGGATATTATTGCATCGGGATTAAAATCACCTTCTCGATGTGTAACTATACGCATTTCTTTTTTAAATTAAATTAAAATTAAGTAATTCAATATTTAGACTGGGAGGTTTTGAAATAAATGCTCCATACCAAAATTATAAACATTTTTGAAAACAGTTTTTTGGAATCATAATTTAAATTAAAGGGAATTAATAGTCATGCAGATCCAAACACTACATTTAGAAAACATTTCTGTCTGATTGTATAGAGAGGGAAGGAGAAAGAGTGAGAGATATGGAGAGAAAATAAACGCAGTAGTTACAGCAATAATCTAGCGCAAATTCGGTTTCTGCCAATTTTTTCGCATTGTTCTACAAACGAGTAGCAAACGAACCAATGTCATGTTCAATTAACACAAATTCAAAATTGTATATACCATTTTATAGGTCGGAAGTTATTTAATCTGTAACAAAATTAAATTGTAAGTAAGCATCATTCCTAACAACCACCAAAAGTTCTTCATATCCAGCTTGAAAATGCCATATATGTTGAACTCGAAACGAAAAATCCATATATCGCTGAGAAATCTTCTGATGATTTCATTAAGGCGTTGGTCTGATGAATGAAACACTTCCAGTTTCTTGAGAAGAATTCCTACACCTTTTGACTCTAAAGAAGTTGAATGACAAGACCAGTGCATGCTGAGAAGTTCCACAAGAAGGATGATAATGTAGTACATCAATACAATGCTTGTGTACATACTGGTCTTACTACGTAATAGTACCAGAGTGTTGCAGACATGTAGAATGTCACATGTGTGCCATAAAATAGTTGCAGCTATGGGTGCGGAAAAATAGTGGTTCATCAATTCAGCAGCCTCGTAAAGCAAGCAATTCATTTCACGCAGTTTGATACATTGTGCTGAAGGATTTGTATTTGTTGACAATGTCAGCAGGCGTTTGAAGATGAGGGAGTACTTCTGTTTCAGAATCAATGTAAAAACATTAAGCAGTAAAATCATACTGTTTACTACCCAAAATGTTAGAGGAGAAAGAGTGTAGTATATGTAGCATAAAGGTGTATTACAACTACTCAACATCAATTCGCAGTAAACACAAGCAATGCTGAGACAAAATAACAGCAAACATACAAGGGTACATGTCCTGATGTTGCTGTAGAAATTCGTTGATTCTACTGAGTTTTGGTCCTTATCCAATTTCGAGATTATAGAAAGAAATTTTGGAAAGTTTTCTCGTTTTAAAACGCCACAGAAGAGATTCATCAACAATGCTGCACCTATCTTTGGTATAATAAACAAAAAGCTAGTAAGAATTATCAAAGTGTGTTGTTCTTCAATCATAAGAAAATAAACCACCCCGCTTGTTACAAAAATAACGCTCCAAGTGAAGAGTAAAACGTTCCTTTTTCGGTTATCATGACAATCGACTGAAGCAATACCAAACACGCTGGAAGCAAGCAGTAGTGGGTTCACTGCCCAGTAGATGTTTCTTGATTCTTTAGTTCTCGAAGCACAAGACTGAACGAAGACGATGTTGTTACCCCTCATGTTGAAGCACTTTCTAACTGCTGCAGCTCTGAATTCATGAGTATTTCAAGTATAAGTTGGTTTGGACGACAAGATAATCAATACTAGTTTGATAGAGTGATACTTTGCTGACGGGAGTAAAACACCCTCATAAAGACAGCATGTCGGTAAGAGCCGCTTCTAAGTACCCAATAATTCATCATACAATCAGTGGCGTGCATTCAGATGAAGCAAATGATGGTATGCTTCAATGCTATAAGCAGTGGTAAACTTTGTGTTGAAATTTATTTTAAAAATCTGATGTGTTACATTCACATGACTGTTTCTAGCTGTTCTACTAACCTCTTAAGAAAGATTAATCTTCTTTCTACGCTACGCTAATCGAGATAAACATTAGCCGAATGTTCTTATTACGTAGTTCCTTTTAAGCAGAAGGGAACTAAGGGAATACAGAAGGCTAAAGCGATAGCTAAATGTTTTAACGGCTGTTGTTATGCGGTTGTCACTGCAATTCCCTTCTTTGCTTGGCTAGGAGTAGAACAAAAGAAACCCGGACTATTCCTGTCTGAGAAAGATAGAAGTACTTTACAATTGAAAGCAACAGCAAGGAATATCTCGGAAAAGGCTACAAAAATGCAAAGGACACAAATCGTGTGTATTGACGAGATCTACATTTTTTGTAAGCAAGTTTTGTCGATCTCTTCCGGTTTAGCAAAATTCGGCAAAATCCATTCAGAATGCAAAAGTATTCAGAGGCTATTCCCAGAAAATTCAAGATATTCATTTTATGTAGGATGTAAATATCTTTAATATACGGTATTTTAATCAAAATCGTTACTCACTTTTGAGAAAATCCATGTAAAGGGTAGTTTGTGGTGTGGGGATTTTCTAGAAAGTCTTCGTCTCGCATTCTTGGAAGGTAATAAATCTAAATACCTAGTTTAGTGCTTGACGGTATTTTAGTTTTTGAGCTATACTGTCCACACACACACACACGCACAGACCTTTTTCTAATTTTTTTCCCCCACTCTTCTTAAGAAAACTTATTATTTTATCTACTTCTTATTAATCCAGATAAAGTTTCATTACAGATTTGCACATTTCTTTGTAGAATTCAGTAAATAAACCGATAGTCAT
Source organism: Hymenopus coronatus (assembly GCA_030762935.1). NCBI lineage: Eukaryota > Metazoa > Arthropoda > Insecta > Mantodea > Hymenopodidae > Hymenopus > Hymenopus coronatus. Next base: position 122,690,703 of record CM060886.1, read on the forward strand.
ATTTATAACAGCGTGTCGCTGCGTTATGACTTTGAAATTCGATATTTTTTCATAGTAAAACGTAGTGGCTTAGCCACTGCGAAAAGCGTAGGTATTGGAAGATTCATACCAGCAACAAGGAATATCTTAGAAATGGTAAATGCTACAAACATTTTATAACACATAACTTGTGAAAGTTGACGAGATCTGCATTTTTGTGTATTAAGGTGTTGTTTATATCTTACGGTTTATCAGTTATTTAAGTCATTCGATTGAACACTAAAACCTGTTACCCAAAAAATCAATATATCCATTTTACTCATCATGTAAATGTAATAATATATGTACTTTAGTCAAAATCGTTAGTAATGGTTTTGAAAGAAATACAAAATGTCGAATAGTTTTCCATGTAAAAATAGATACTAAACTTACATAACAAGTTATCGACTTTCCGTCTGATATGCTGTCCATAGACAGACAGATCCTTTTTATATTGTTTAACGCCCGCTTTTACTACATAAGGCACCACAGGCAATGAAACTGATAACAACTGATACGGATGAGGATGGAGCACCAGTGAAATGCGATGGCAGGGGAACCTGGCGAACCCAGAGAAAGCCGCCCTAGCACCTCTTTGTCCACCATATATCCCACATGTGGTCGTCTGGGATCAAACACTTGCCGCCTTGGTGAGAGGCGAATGTTTAGCCTCTCAGCCACGGCGCGGCCAAGAAACACACATACACACGAGAGATCTTTTTTTATAAATATGGCTTTTTCGATTCAGGGAACTCAAAATATATATTTATAGTTAAACCTATGATTCGAATTTTTGGGGTGGAATGCAGTATCTTCTATTCCTATTACGACGTGTTAGAGAAAGTAAAAACTCGTTGAGTGTATGGGGAGTTATTGTATAAACTTATCTTTAGCTCTATACATTATGTACATGGTACGTGTAGGGAAAGTAAACATGTGTTAGACAATACTCAAAGAAACAAAAGAGAACTGGTTTATCCTGAAACAGACGATTAGCATATTCACAATATTCCCTTTTCTTATAAATGATGTTCTACCACCTACTGAGTACTCGACGAATTTGTCACCGGAACACAACAAAACGCACGATGGGTAGTCTTTCAATTCGTAGAGCCTATTGGCATTGGTTGTATCGACTTAATTGTTTAGCATTTTAACCAAAATACGAGTAATAATCATCTGGACAGCAAGGCAACAATTTTAACTTTCTCTACATGTATTGTGTATGTAGTGTATTGTTCATTTCTCCCGAAAATTGGATACTGAGATTTTACCAGAAAACAGTTTAAGGGTGCCCTGTATCTAGAAAAGGCATTTTTAGAAAATGGCCATGTGTCCATGTGTTTGTGAACACGACAACGTGGTATATAAGTTTAGTATCTTTCAAGGATGCGAGACGAAGATTTTGAGGAAATCTCCCCACTCCAAACTACCCTTTACTTGGAAAAACTTTAGAGAATTTTGTTTTTATCTAAAAACGGCTTTTGATTATAATACCGTATATTAAATATATTTACATGACAAATAAAATTTTATGTGAATAGTCTCTATAGACCTCTTTATTCTCAATGAGTTTTGCATAACTGGTAAACTGTAAGAGATAGACAAAATCTCACTCTAGAAAAAAATATAATTTTTATTAAAACACACAAGTTATGTCATATAATTTTTTTCGTAGACTTGACCATTTTTAAGATATTCATTGTTATTGCTTCAGTTTTAAAATACTTTAACTTTTCATACGTGGGAATATGTCAACTGCTAACAATGCAAAGAAACGGATTTCATCCATATGGCAACCAGCTTTTAAAATATTTGACTACGCTTTAGCCTAGTATATTTCCTTATTGTGATCATTTTTACTAATGTTTATTTCGATTAGCATGAAGTAGGCAGAAGAATATGCAATTTAACAATAATTTTTTGCCGAGATGTAGAGAAAGTCATGAGACTAGTATATATATTTTAGACTTCCTTCCAGCCAACTTGTTTACCCTTTGAAGTTTTCGTCGCTTAACTGTGCAATGTCTAAGATATTTTTATTTCTACCAGTAGCCCAATGTTTTACTCTGTCTAAAAGCCTTCAAATTGCGAATCATTTAGGGACGTTAATACGATGGATATTGTCCATATATCCAAGCTGACTGATATGGGCATATCTGACTCCGTTGGAGCAACTTAACACAATAAACACACGCTGCTCTGTAATATAACCCACGATAACTAGACAGTCAACAGTCAGCTTCACAAAGTTATTCCCAATACACATCATAACTAGCAAATACAGTTACTCTCTGAAGACACGCCAGCGACAGATGTCAATTGGTGAATGTTCCGCAGCAGTGAAAGCAGCTAAACCTGAAATTGCGCAATTGGTTTTATCAGTTTTAGAATCCGACTCCACAGAACAAAAAGCCATGATGACTACTATGGACCCTGCAACAATGACAATGGAAATGATCATGGTGATGATCATTTATAATCATTATCAACATAATCTCCTTATAATATAATATGTTTCAAATGGTTTAGAAATTCGTCCTTTCCATACTCCGTTTTTTGGTGATTCATCACTCCATATGAGCAACACAAGTGTTCCAGTTGCCCATTACTGGCACAGATGAAGTTTTCTCATCCATTAATATTTAGTTATTTCCTTCATTTCCCTTTAGCACGCGAATGTTTCATTTGAACATGTAAATTATAATTATTCTCTCTGTCACTCAAATGAATATTGATCTTAAAATGTTTACGAAAGGACATATTATTACTAGAACTTCATACTGTATGCAGCTCACCGACGAGATGCTCCTTCAGTCTTCTACATCTTCTAAAGTTTCTACTGTTGGGTCAACAAAAGTCACAAGAGATATCTACTGGGCAGCAAAACCATTGCTAGTTGTTTCCAGCGCGTTTGGTTTTGCCCCAGCCGGTTGGCTTGGTAGCAGGAGTAGAATTCTTCTACTCTCCTTATGGTGTATTATATTTGTATCCGGTCCTTGCATGAAACTCCCTTTGGATTTGCTAGCTAAAAAGGATATAAAGTATATCCTTACAGACAATTTATTAATCGCATTCAAGACCCTTTTTGGAATACTGATGATTGTTTTCTGTGGTGTTTTAAGACGAGATAACGTAGTAAAGTTTCTATCTGCAGTTTCAGAACTTGATGATATTTTCCTACAAGCAGGGAGAGCGGGGAATGTGTATCGCAGATCCAGAATATTTGTTTACATCCTTATGTTTGTGTCGGTTGTGTGTGTCGCTGTTTTTTACTCGACTTACATTCTTACGACATGTAACACATTATTGTGTCGTATTTACTTCTTTGGCTCTGAAATGACTTATGTGGTAAGTAACGTAATCGTATCACAGTTCATTTGCTCCACGCTGGTTCTGAAACAGAAATAGGCTCTCTTAAACAAGTGTTTGCTATCACATTCGACAGCTTCGAAAGTACATATGAAACTGCGAGAGCTGTATTATTTACTATATGACATTGGCACTTTATTAAAGGAATACTTTTCGCTGCCCATTGGATCCATGATATGCTGGATCACTTGCAATATTCTTCACGTGTGTAACGCGTTGATTATGGACCTTGATCGGGCGAGTAACTTGGAGAACATTCATTTGATATTATATGTCCTCTGCATGCTTGCTGGACTGTTCATCATGCACTTGTCCTGTCATGCCATTTCGGTGGAGTCAAAAGCAGCAAGAGGCTACATCAAGAAACTCGAAATATTACATCAGACTGATCCACGGCTAGTTGAAATACTCACAGCGTTCCTCAACGACATTGACAAGTTCCATTTTCAGTTCAGTGTGTGCGACATCTTCAAGCTAGACATGAACAACTTTGGGTATCTGATTGGACTTGTGGTAATGTGAATTTTAGCTCTGGCGCGGTTTAAATGAGTTAGTAATTTAAAGGAAAGTGATATGAATATGTATTCACGATGGCATCAGAACAAATTACCTCCATCTTGAATGATGTGACTGGCAGCCATTGGGTTAGAGAAATAGGTGTTGTTTTGGATGAACTCCTTGTGAGCCTACAGAGGCTAAAGGCGTCTATCTTTCAATCTTAACATGTTGTTTGCATGATGTATAGTAGCAATAACATTGTATGTGTCTAAATATAATGGTGTACAATACAGAACGCCATCTGTTTAAGTGTTAAGTTTTGCCAGAACGGCAACACGTGTGGTGTGCCAGCTTAAATTTATAAAGACATTCTTTAGTATCGTTATTCCTAATATGTATTTATGTTGTTAGATTAAAACATGCAGGGTCCGTGTTGGACCAAAGAAACAGATAGATAATAGCTATAATAAAGAAAAACTAGACGAAATAGATATTATTGAGGAAAGGAGCCCAAGAAAATCCTTCGTTGCATTACCCGTTTTTATGCCGAGGTAAGTGGCAGGCCTGTATGCTCTAAACATCAAAATCTGGGGAATGCTTAAAAATAAGGTTTATTAAATAAGACTCCATAGGCTCGACGAATTAAAAGACAGTATACGGTTTCTAATATTTTGGTAGCAGATATATATCAAATGTAGATGCAGGCTTGTATAGGACCGGATGGCATAATTTCTTCTGAAAGGTAAGCGTAGGGTATTTATTATTGTAGGGTGTTAATTATTGTTTCGCAAGAAGGAATTTTCTTCCTGTAGTAGTGGCGTTAGAGTGGCGGTGTGCCAGTCGCGTCGTCCAAGCCCTCAGCGTAGAGATAGTTTATCTCAAAAGGGATTGGGGATTTATTTGCCAAATAGAGGGTCTGTAAGAGCTTTGACTATATAAGTTTGGATAAGTAGAATCAGACTGAAAAATTCGATGCTATAGCCGGGATTTGAACCACAGATCTTCTGGTCTATTCGGTTGCTCTACCACTGAGCTACCATTGTATTGTTGTACTGTTTAAAATTAAAGCTACATGACTATTCGTACATAAAACCCTTCTAATGCAAAAATGCGACTTATTCAGCGGAATTTCATACAACCCCCTGTGGTGTTTCAAAAATGCTAATACTCTCTAGCTCGATAACAAGACGTTTACGAACGAACATCCTCAATAAAAAAAAAAAAAAACTCAATTGTAGCCCCAGAGTCGCGCCTTAAAATTGATCAATGTTATTCTGACTCATGGTGTATAAGCACTTCAAAAGTGTTCACGGAAATTACCTAAACAATCAAAGAAATTCCAATAAAATTCAGAAAATTTCATGGTTACCTAAAATGCAGGGATATTCCAATAAATTTCAGAAAAATTCACGAAAATTTCCTAAAAATTCAGGGAAATTTCGATAAAATTGGGTAAAATTCACGGATATTACTTAAATTTCAGGGAAAATCATAACTTTAACCAACTTCACTGCAATAACCTAAGAATTCAGGGAAATTCCGATAAAATTTAGGCAATTTCACGAAAGTCACCTAAAAATACCGGGAAAGTTTGACAAAATTCAGATAATTTCACGGAAGTTACTACAAAATTCAGGAAAATTTCGATAAAATTCAGAAAATGTCAAGCAAATTTCCTAAAAATCCAGGCACATTTTACGGAAATTGTATAATATTTCAGGAAAGCTACGCTAATTTCAGAGAATTTCACGGAAAATTCCAAACGTTTCAGGAAAATTCCAATAAAGATCAGACAATTCACTGAAATTACCTATAAATTCAGGGAAATTCCGATAAAATTCATTCAATTCCTCGGAAATTACCTTAATATTCAGGGAAATTTAATAAAATTAGGACAGTTTCACGAAGTTACCTATAAATTTAACGATCTTCCGATAAAATTCCCACGATTTTGCGGAAATTACCTAAAAATTCACGGAAATTCCATTTAAATTTAGGCAAATTCACGGAAAGCACCTAATAATTCAGGAAAGTTAGGATAAAATCCAGATAATTTCACGGAGATTACCAAACGATTCAGGGAAATTTCGATAAAATTCACAAATTTCACGGAAATTACTTGAAATTCTGGGAAATTTCAGTAAAATTCAGAAAATTTCACGAAAATTGTTTAAAATTAAGGAAAATTTCTCACAAATTCAGATAATTTAACGGAAACTGTTTAAAAATTCAGGGAAATATCCAAATTTCACGAAATTTACCTAAATTTTAGGCAAATTCCAATCAAATTTAAGTATTCCTTGCAAATTACCTAATAATTCCGGACAGCTACGATAAAATTCAAAGAATTTCACGGAAATTAACTAAAAATTCCCAGAAATTTCGATAAAATTCGGACAATTTCACGAGATTCCACCGGAAATACATGTTTTAGGACCCCCTGAATCCCAAAAAAGCATTTTCAGAAACGGATCCACGCGCGCGCGCGTGTGTGTCTTTGTCTGTCTGTGTCTGTGGACAGTATAGCTCAAAAACGAAAAGACGGCTAAATACCAACTAGTTATTTAAGTTTGGTATCTCTCAAGGATGCAACACCAAGATTTTTAAGAAAATCCCACACCCCTAACTATCCCGTACATGGAAAAATTTTCGAAAAGTTTGTTTTTCTTAAAAATGGCTTTAACGATATTGATTAAAATACAACATATTAAAGCCATTTATATCGCAAATAAAATGTATATCTAGAATTTTCTGGCTTAAAAAGATCTGTTTATTCTGGATGAATTTTGCTTAATTTGGCATAACTAATAAACCGTAAGAGATAGACAAAAACTTACTATACAAAAAATGAAGATCTTGTTAAACTACACAAGTTATACCATGTACATTTTTTTCGTGGAGCTTGCCGTTTTTGAAGTATTCCTTGTTATTAGTTTCAGTTGTGAACTACTTATACTTTTCTCAGAGGAAAGTGTTAGTTTTTCTTTTGTTCTACTCCGGGCTAAGCAAAGGAGCGATTTACAATGACAATCGCATAATGAAGCTTTTAAAACATTTGACTATCACTTTAACCTAGTGCATTCCCTTAGTTGTCTCCTACTTATAAGGAACTAAGTAATACAATTTTGCTAATGTTTATCTTGATTAGCACGGTGTTGAAAGAAGAATTTCTTTTGTAAGAAATTTGTTTGTAGAGTAGCTAGAGAAATTCATGTGAGTGTAATACATCCGATTTTTTTAAAGAATATTCACATATAAAACTATGAAATATAAAAGTACTTTGAAATGTTATAACTTACTTATAAAGGAAAAGATAGGTTAAAACCTATAAATTCGATCCTTAATTGCGTAACCAATTTAAACTACATATCATACTCAAACTACTGCGCTTGTAGTTACGAGAATACTCGAGTCGCCTCGCTCGTGAGCACAAGTTCTCGATACAAGAGATTCTCGTTGCCACACTCTCGAAAGGTTCCGTGGCTTACGTGTAATAAGCGAGAGTGACTCGGGTTTTGGGAGCACCGGTTGAATGCGATAGCGGGGAAACCGGAGAACCCGGAGAAAAGTCGCCCTGCGCCGCTTTGTCCACCAAAAATCCCACATGCAGCCGCCTGGGATCCAACCCTTGGTGAGAAGCCAATGTTCTGACTACTCGGCCACGGCGCACACAAACACACACACATACACACACAATGGTGGAGTTTTTTTCTAAATATGTTTTTTTTTGGATTCAGGGACCTCAAAATATATATTTGTAGTGAAAGCTGCAATTCAAATTTTTGGGCAGTACCTTCTGTTCCTACTATGACGTGGTAGACAAATTAAAAACTCGTTGATCAATGGGAATTTTTTGTATTAACTTATTTTAGGTATTTCTGACAGAGATCACATCAAGAATTTAAATAAGGAGAGCAGAGCAAGCCAATTAATCTGACACCAAAAACGTTATATATAAACACACACACACACACACACACACACCCACACACACACACAATGTTAAGTTTTAATGTTTCAGAGAAAATTTTAAACCGTATAACTCTTTTCCATACCTCCATAATTATTTAGAAGAAATACATTATTAGAGATGTCAATTAAAAAGGATTACTTGCAACAACAAAGTTTTTGGAAATTCCATAGATACAGCATTTCGTCAGAATTTATACTAAAGTCACAAACTACAAGAGAAAAAATCTGACGTGTCCATTCAAATGGCTTTCTGCACATCGCTGTAAGAAATTGTTGTTAAAAAGCGTATTCATCTATCCACTTAATTTTAATTGAGACAAACATTAGTATAAATTGTCTTAATTACTTGATTCCTTGCAAGTAGAAGAAAAATAATGGAATGCACTAGACTAAAACGATAGTCAAATATTTTAAAAGCTGGTTGTCATGTGGACGAAATTCGTTTCTATGCATGACAAGGAGTTTATATCTTTCCGCGTGAGATAAGTTTAAGTATTTTGAATCTGAAACAAATAACAAAGAACATCTCAGAAATGGTCAATTCCACGAAAAAAACGTATACGACATAGATTGTGTGTTTTAATGAGATCTACGTTGTAGTAAGCTTTTGTCTTATTTTTTTAGTTTACCAGTTAACGCAAAATTCAACAAAATTCATCCAGAATAAATAGGTCTTCAGAGGCTATCCCTAGAAAATTCAAGATATACCATGTACATGTCTTAAATATAAGATTTTCATCAAAATCGTTAAAGCCATTTTTGAGAAATCCAACATTTTTGATTTTTTTTTTTTCATGTAAAGGATAGTTGGAGGTGGGGGAGGGATTTTCTTGAAAATCTTCGTGTCGCATCCTTGGAAAATACTGAAGTTAAATATTAATTTTGGTATTTAACGAAATTTTCGTTTTTGAGCTTTGCTGCTCATACACCCATCCACACACACACACACACACACACACACACACACACACACACACACACACTTGACATTTTTCTAAAACTGCTTTTTTTTATTGTATTTTGGGTGAAATCTCGGTGTCGAATTTTTGGGTACAATACACTATGCACATTGTACGTGTGAGAATGAAAAAAGATGTAGCTCAGTTTGTTTTATTTCGAATCGTGTCACTGAAATCCAAATGTGAAATATAAGAGAATGCTCATATTGAAAGTAGAATAAGTGCATTTGCAGAACGTTTGAATCCCAATGTTAAAGATAAAATAGAAGGCATTTTAAAAAATTGCTGCCGTATGACTTTGTCTAAAGTGGACTCCATTGTGAGAATAGAAACTGATGATAGAATAACAATAAAAGCTTTAGATTGTTTGTTTGAGCCTTCAAGGGTAGTTATTAAATTAAGTATAGATGAATTAAATAACGCAATGACAACCAAGTTCATTTAAAACATTTTGTTTTAGTTCTGATTTACTTCTTTATTACAATGAGCATTCTTGAACAGCTGTGCAATGGCAGTAACGGTAAAATATTAGATCTAGTAACAGCACTCTTGATTGAAAGCAAAAGTTGTGTCTTGCCACGTTCTCTGGAACAGTTCATTCAGAATCAAGGGCCAACCAACAAACAAATTTCCCTATTTTTTGTTTTTGTTTTTGTCTGCAAACTACATGTTTTAAAATTAAGTTGGTACTGTAGGAAGTTTCATGCTGGTGTTCATGATTCCTCCGTTTCGACTTCATCAGTCGCAAACCGCTTGCCTCCAAGGTGCGACTTGAGTTGTGGAAAGAAGTTGAAATCGCTCGGAGTATGATCCGGAGAATTAGGTGGATGGGGAAAAAGATCCCATCTAAAGTTCTGCACCAACCTAGGACCCACCTTTATAGATTTTTCAATACTGCAGCACATCTGACAGGATCGTCGCAATAGAGGAGCGACCTATTTCCATACCAGGAGACAGTCGATTCATTATCTCATCAATGCTGACGGGTTGATCTTTGTCCACCACCTTCCGAACGGTAGCGGGCTTGCCGCTGCGCTCTTCTTCATGAATTTTGCCGTCCTTCCAGGAATCATGAACGCCAGCGGCGAATCCTTTCATCATAAACTTCATTTTCACCGTTTTTTTTATAGTGTTTAACGCCCGCTTTCACTATCATGGCACCGCCAGGTGATGACAATGGTGATACATGGGGTGAAGATGGAGCACCGATGGAATGTGATCGCGTGGGAAACCGGAGAATCCGGAGAAAACCAGTCCCTGCGCCGCTTTGTCCACCACAAAACTCACATGCGGTCGCTTGGGATCAAGCCCCGGGCTATCTAAGAGAGAGGCGCATGGTGTAACCACTCGGCCACGGTGCGGCTCGATTTTCGCCGTGGAAAAGCGAATGGCAGAACGGTGTCCACAAGCGGACCCGCTTTAAATGGTAGCTCCATGGCAGCTGGCACCGAACTGACGAACGCGGAGAGAGCGCATGCTGTTGAAGGTCAAGTGCAGTCACCATTCCCCTATGAAAATTCCTACAGTGCCAACTTAATTTTTAAAAATGTGAATTTCAGATAAAAAAATAGGGGAACATATTTATTGGAAGGCCCTCGTATATCAAAAGCTGATAGCGGCAGATATTTCCCTACGTGTAACTGGTGCTTCAATATTTTTTGTTTGTATTTATATACACATTGGACGAGGAATATATTATGGTTCATATAAATTAAAAAATCAAAATAAGTGCTGATAGAGAATTGGATCTCCACCCCCAGCTGGTCAAAGAAACATGTATTGAGATGTATTCTCTTTTGTAACATAGAGAAGGAGAACTACGAAAAACGACATAGACAACTTATTGTATGTTGCAGGAAGGTTGTGTCTGATTTGATTATATTCAAGGTATTGATTTGCAATGAAACTTGAATTTTGAATCAAATTTGGAACTAAGTTGTCACTTTTAATTTCAGTTATATCATTTATCATTAATTCTGTCCGAAAGTTAACACAAAATTGATGTGAGTTTATGGACATATTCCACACATACACTATTAAGTTAACTAAACTTTTAACGCGAATTTTGCCTCTGCTTATAGCACTGAAGCATGACATCATTTACTTCAATTGAATGCAAGTCACTGATTGAATAATGAATTATAGGACACTTAGAAGCGACTCTTACCGACATGCTGTCTTTATGAGGGTGTTTCATTCCCATCAGCAAAGTATCACTCTATCAGACAAGTATTGATTATCTTGTCCAAACCAACTTATACTTGAAATTGTCATGCATTCAGAGCTGCAGCAAGAAGAACGTTACAGTACTTCAATATGAGGAGTAACAACATCGTCTTCGTTCAGCCTTGTGCTTCGGGAACTAAAGAATCAAGAGACATCTACTGGGCAGTGAACCCACTACTGCTTGCTTCCAGCGTGTTTGGTATTGCTTCAGTTGGTTGTCATGGCAACCGAAAAAGTAACTTTTTACTCTTCACTTGGAGCGTTATATTTTTAACAAGCGGTGTGGTTTATTTTCTTCTTTTTGAAGAACAACACTTTTTGATAAGTCTTACTAAATTTTTGTTTATAATACAAAAGATAGGTTCAGCATTGTTGATAAATCTCTTCTGTGGCGTTTTAAAACGAGAAAACTTTCCAAAATTTCTATCTATAATCTCGAAATTGGATAAGAACCAAAACTCAGTAGAACCAACTAATTTTTACAGAAACATCAGGACATTTACCCTTGTATGTATGTTGTTATTCTCTCTCAGCATTGCTTGTGTTTATTGCGAATTGATGTTGAGTAGTTGTGCACCTTTATGCTACATATACTACACTCTTTCTCCATTAACATTTTGGGTGGTAAACAGTATGATTTTACTGCTTAATGTTACTACATTGATTCTGAAACAGAAGTACTCCCTCATCAACAAGTGCCTGCTAACATTGCCAACAAATACAAATCCTTCAGCACAATGTATCAAACTGCGTGAAATGAATTGTTTGCTTCACGAGGCTGCTGAATTGATGAACCATTATTTATCCACACCCATAGCTGCAACTATTTTATGGCAAACATGTGACACTCTACATGTCTGCAACACTCTGGTACTATTACGTAATAAGATCAACATTTACACAAGTATTGTAATGATATACTACATGATCATCCTTCTTGTAGAACTTCTCAGCATGCACTGGTCTTGCCATTCAACTTCTTTGGAGTCAAAGAGTGTAGGAATTCTTCTCAAGAAACTGGAAGTGTTTCATTCATCAGACGACGCCTTAATGAAATTATCAGAAGATTTCTCAGCGACATACGGATTTTTCGTTTCGAGTTCAACATATATGGCATTTTCAAGCTGGATATGAAGAATTTCTGGTGGCTGTTAGGAATGATGTTTACTTACAATTTAATTTTGATACACAATCAATAACTTCCGACAAAGAAAATGGGACATACAATTTTAATTTTTTTATTAATTAAAAGTGGCATTGGTTCGCTTGTTATTCATATGTAGGATAATGGCAGAAGCCGAATTTCAGCTAGCATTATTACGGTAACTACTGCGTTTATTTTCTCTCCATATCTCTCCCTCCTTCTTCTGTTCTCTCCATACACTCCACACAGAAATATTTTCTAAATGTCATGCTTGGTTCTATATGATTATTAATATCCTTTAACTTAAATTACGTATCCAAAATAAAAAAGCTTTCAGAAATGTTTCTAATTTTGATATGCGGCATTTATTTCAAAACTTCCAAGTCCTAATATGTGTTTACTTACTTTTAATTTAGTTTTAACAAAATATACGTATATTTACATCTCAAGGAGGTTGAAATCGCTATGTAACAATATCCCAACATTACTGCCTCTAGGAGTCACGTATTCCATAAGATATGAAGAGAAGATATGGAACTGTTTTGATTTTACATGAGCTGAAGATCCACAGTATCATCCACAGAAGAGTACACATTGCAGGACTTCCGTCGCCGAGTGGGGCCTGCAGATGGAAACATAAAGACATCTACCATATTCCGGCCAAAGCAAATGTGCAAGAGAAAGTATGTTCAACAGTCGGATTAGGCATTTCTCTGTTAATAAGGGCTGGTTATAAAAGCTTTTGTGATTGGGTTTCAGTAAATAAAATCTAAAATTTTTCAAGCTAAGTGTCTGTGACACAAGCATATCTTCTTGGGCCACCAGCAAGTCAAGAGGTTATAAACAATCAAGCTTTTGGGATAGAAATTATGCCCATCTACTTCATTGCTGCCACAAAATTATTTATTATTGTCCAATGTAAACACATCACTACCCATTTTGTACCATTACTGCAATATTATGTAAGGCAAAGATGGTCAACCACTATCCGGATATAGTATTGAGTTCGTTTCTAATTACAGTACTTCCTGTTATATCCTATTCTAAAATATGAATCTGTGTTCAACTATAGTACAGTCTAAAATCTAATTTAATGGCCTTCATATATGTTTTATTCTGCCACTGCAGATTTTTTTGGGAAGATTCAAAAGTTTATAGCTCTCGTCGTCTTTATTGCCACGTCCTGCTGTTCTCATGGTTAGCCCAACTTTAAGAATTTGCATGGAATGCGATAAACATCAGGCTCTTTAGGCCAAAATCGCTATTTACCATCTTAAGAGATAATCTAACTTAAGAAGTAACTTGTGTACGTCCTTGACAAAAACTGCATCATAATGTAAGAGGTTATCAATTGTTTTTTTTTTTTATTTTGTTTTTCGATAAAAGTGTAGATCTCCTGAAAGAGGTGTGTGACTGAAGGTTCCAAATTACAAATTAATAATTCTAGCGTTTATAAATTTATACCACTGATGTAATATAATACAAATGAGTTGCAGTGAAAATTTGTTTAATTTTGCTCTAATGGTCATATTAATGTTTTTGTCACATTACTAAAAAAGTTCATTGCCACAAAAAAATTAAATTTGATATAATATTTTCACAATACACCTACTTTTTGAAGTTTCCCTAGGTATATCTGAGGAAGAAAAATGCCGAAAATATTAATAGCGAAAAAACAAGAAAAAATTGGAATGCATAGCTCATATTAAAATCCACAGGTTAGTAGGTTGGGCCCTCAGCTTTCCTTTTCCTCTCCTCTGCTGCTGTTTTTCCTGTACTTTTCTTCTTGCGTTGCTGCTTAACTTCTGAATAACTTCGTTTTTTACTTTGCACGATTCTAATTAGATCTCGTCGAACTGATGCTTTTCTTGCCGAGTTCCAGTTTCAGCTCTAATGCTTTGCAGATACTCCCGCGACTTAAGGCATTTATAAATGGCGCCAGGTGGCCAGTTATACCTTTTTTGTAATCCGGAATGTTTTAATTATTTTATGGAATTAAAATAAAAAAGTCAATTTTTTTTTTTTTTCTTTTCGTAAAATTTCAATCATACATACCATTAAAAAGGCAATTTGTGTCATAGAGTTGACAATTTGCGGGATATTCCTTTCAGTTTTAAAATACTTAAAATTTTCTCATGCGGGAATTTGTTAAGTCTTGATCATGCAAAGAAACAAGTTTCAATCACAGGGCAACAGCTTTAAAAGGATTTGCTTAACAGTTTAGATTCCGTTCCACTTAAAAGGAGTTAAGCAATAAATCGATTTTTACTAACTTTAGTTTATCTTGATTAGCACGAAGTAGAGAGAAGAATCAGATTTTATAAGAATAATCTGGTGCAGAATAGCTACAGAAGATCATCTATAATATGCGACATTTTAATCAAAATCGTTAGTTATTTTTAGAACACCGAAAAACAATCCATGTAAATGTTAGTTTCAAAACTTATTTTCATTGAAATCTCGGTATCGAATTTTGGGGTGGAATTCAATACATTCGTTATTTACTATGTACATATTACGCATGGACAAAGTAATATACAATTTTGTAAAATACCCTAAACTTCCGGCTAAAATAATAAGTGTCGCATGTGCAAAACTAAGAAAGAAAACAAAATATTCCTGCATGAGTTAGCAAAATGTTACCGGAGAAAAATCAAAATCGTCGAATAGAAACAACACGGTTAATGTCTCCTTATTGTATCGTATTGAATAATTTACAGTACAATCTGAGTATTATTGTTTCTTGAATTTTAAATTATACATCAAGCATTGAAATATTTCTTTAACAAAAGTCACTTCATTTCGCTTGTTTGGAAGCTAATGAATAGTGTTTCTGAGCACATACTTGGCTGAAACATTAAGGATCGATACTCTGTAAATGGAAGCCAAACGAAGAGGTAAATGATAGGTAGAAAATGTACTACATTAACGTACATGTCGCATGTAATAATAGGAGTGTAACAATGTCCAAACAAATGCTTGAGATCCTCACATGTGATAACTAATGGGGTTTTCTCATTTAGAGAGACTAGTGTCCTTGCATGCAAGCGTCTATTTGAATTCACATGTGATATAATGATACCATTGAGCTCGTGAAATTGTTACGATGGCGATTCAAGAAGTTCTCCATGTGACACAGAGATGGCATTGCCAGTATCAAATATCAAGGATAGTTATGAGCAAACGGAGCAGGATTTCATCACTTATGTGCATAGTCGCCTGAGGTGCTTCTGGAAACCGCCAAGAGCAAGTTCTCCATGTGACACAGAGATGGCATTGCCAATATCAAATATCAAATATAGATATCACCAAATGGAGGAGGATTTAGCCGCTTATGTGTATGGTCGCCTGAGGTGCTTCTGGAAACCTCTAAGTTGAAGTTCTCCATGTGACCCAGAGATGGCATTGCCAATATCAAATATCAAGGATAGTTATCACCAAACGGAGCAGGAATTCGCCACTTATGTGCATGGTCGCCTGAGGTACTTCTGGAAACCTCCAAGAGGAAAGGCTGAAGCGAAAGACACCGAGGATACTAGAATCAGACACAGGCGGGCACCATTTTTAGGATATTTTCCAAAATTAATGTCAACTCAATTCAAAGACAAACCGTTGGCAACTTTAACTTTTTCTACCACGTTCAGAGTAGGTAAAGAGCGCATTTCATTTTACCCATAAAAATGTGATATCTAGAGCTCCTCAGAAATGAAATTTTTCGGATCCTCTGAATTCACTCAGGGAAACCATTGTTATTTTTGCATAGTTAAGGTAGCAGAATATAATGCTAAAAATAGGAAAGATCTTATATATCCTAGAATTCCCTCTGACATTCGGCACGTACCTCATGGTTCTGATATTCCGGCTCCCTTGCACCCTGAATCAGCTATATTGCCATCTGCAGCACTGGAACTGTATCTCCAGTGGATCATACTTATGAACCAAATAATTCTGATCATCATAGAGGGTTTAATTAAAATGAGCTTAACGAGTTAGTGAGGGATTTACATTTGCCGAAAAAATCAGCAGAACTGTTAGGCTCTAGATTAAAGGAATAGAAAATATTGGCTGATGATACAGGTACAGGCACCGCGAGAAGGAACTTGTCCTCCCCCCCTTTTTTTCTGAAGAAGACAATTTGGTGCATTGCAAAAACATCTTTGCTGTCCTAAAATTTTATAACAAAAACTATAGTTCCAAAGAATGAAGGTTATTCAAAGATTCTTCTCAAAAAGGTCTTAAAGATGTTTTGCTTCTTAATGAAAACATTCGTCCTTCCATTCCTGTAGCCCACTCTTTTGGTTTAAAGGTGACATATGAAAATATAAAGTGTTATTAGAAAAACTCCAGTACGAAAACCACCTATGACTGGTCTATGGAGGTTTCAAGATAATTGGACAGGTTCGCTTCATAAAATACTCTTGTTTCTCATGTGAATGAGAGAGATGAGTTGGGTCAGAACACTGGCAAAGGGAATGGTGGCCACATAGGACTAATTTAATACCAGGTGAAAAAATATAAAAAGTGTAACTCTTGTTGACCCCTCAAAATATTGTTGCCACTTCTCCATGTAAAATTAGATTTAATAAAACAATTTGCGAAATCTCTAAATAAAGACAGCGAGTGCTTTAAATACCTTTGTGTTGCACTTCTTTCATTATCCTATAAAAAACGAAAACTGGGTATTCACTGGCTTACAAATTCGAAAACTGATGATGGATTAGTCAGTTCGAGAATATTATTAGTCGAGAAGTGAAGGATGCCTGGAGTGGTTTTAAAAATGTTGTTTTTAATTTCCTTGGAAATAAAAAAGACCCAAATGATACCAACACAGTGAAAGTGATGCTATAAAATTTCAAACAGATTGGGTACAACATGAGTATCAAAGTGCATTCCTTCATTCTCATCTAAATTATTTCCCGAATATTTTAGGAGATTTTAATGAGGAACAGGGTGAAGGATTTCACCACAATATATAAAAATATGGAAATTAGGTATCAAGGGAAGTGGAGTGTTAGCATCATGGCTGACTATTGCTGGATGTTAAAAAGGGACTGCCTTGAACAACATGCGAGAAGGTCAAAGAGGAGAACATTGAAATGGAATATTGAGGCAATTATTATTACGTAATGATTAATTAGTGATAACCAGCACATTCGGCCAAGATTTTCACATAACATTCTTGTTGAAAGAATTGTTTATTACGTTTCACAAAGCTATAATTTCATTTCTAGCTACTGCTGAATATTTTGAAAACCTATTATGATGGTAGAAAATGGAGATAATTTTTCGAATTCAGCACAAAATTTCGTTTGGAATAAACATAAGGTTTAAAAATAAAAGTTTTGAAAAGCAGAACGGTGTTACCTGTAATCCGTAACAGCGGGGCTGTACAGAATTACAGTTATAAGAGGTTAAGGCCAAGAATCGCCATAAATATCTTCTGGATCATTGTACAATAATTTTAAAAAGAACCGCCGGATGTAATTCAATTAATTTAAATCGCCATTCGATATTAAAACGTTACTCGTGTAACGATGAATAAGGTAGCTGATTATAGCTAAATTACAAACGTGCAACAAATACTATTAGATACTTGTCTATATAATATGGAAATTGTACATACGTGCTAGAGAAGATAAAAATTAATGGTCATCCGGTGGATGACTCTTTTACCGCCAAAGAATACTTGTACCATATTCGCCATTATGATAGTCTGCTATAACATGGAAAACTCTCTGGTGGATGTTAAGGATATCACCCATCCGTTGTTTTGCATACCTTTGTGTTAATATCAGGAGATTTTCTATCCGCTATTAGTAGCAGGACTGTCTACAGTTACAATGGGACGGTTAATCATAAATATCTTCTGGATAATTGTACAATCATTTCTCAAAGAACCACGGCAAGTAATTCCATTAATTTAGCGCGTTATTTGACATTAAAGGACTATCTGAGTCACGACCAGTAAATAAGTAATTATTGCTAAGTAACAAGCTTGCGTCTGGCATTGTTTTACATTTAGCAATTAATTTTCTCAAAGATGTAATCTATGTAAAGTACACCGACCGCATTAGTAAATTAACTCTTATACACAAACCAATTTAGCGATTACAATCGATAGTTGTATGAATATTGCTAAGAAGTCATCAGAAGTGCATGTGAAGTGAGACGTCTTGAAGTTCTAGCATCTGCCCCAGCGTATGTACAAGACATTAATATGTCGGCGGCTAACATGATTTTAGTTCAGTCTCGTGAATCGTTCAGTGATTCAGGAAATGGCGTCTATTGGGCGGCAAAACCACTACTAACTATCTCCAGTGTGTTTGGTGTTGTTGGCGATCGTTACAGAATTCCATTGCTTCTACTCTGGGGATGTGTGTTTCTAGTCTGTCCTTGCTGTTTTCCTTTTTTAGATTTACCAGATAAGAGAGAAGCGAAAGTAATTTTAACAGGGACTGTATTTCTCATACTCAGAACAATTACTGCATTGCTGGTAATGTATGGCGGAGCTTTGAAAGGGAAAAGTGTTCTAATATTTCTCTCAGCGGTATCGCAATTGGATGATATCTTCTGTAGAGAATGCAAAGAACAAATTCTCTACCGTGGAGCTAAGGCATTTTTTGGTATCCTTACATTCCTGTCCTTCTTCAGTGTTCTATCCCTTTACTTCTCTAATTTGTTTATCACATGCGATACAGTCACATGTTATGTGTATTATTCTTTTGCCCCAGTAACAATTTTGGCAATCAAAGTGATGACAATACAACTTATATGTTCAACGCTGCTTCTGAAACAGAAATACGCTTTCATCAACAAGCTGGTGTTGAAAGTATCAAAAGAGGAGTCTATACTAACCCAATACATGAAATTACGAGAGATGTATTCCTTGTTATATGAAATTTCTATTCTTATAACTGGATATTTCTCTCTACCTATTGCAGTGACATTTTGTTGGATGATTTGTGATATTCTTCACGTCTGTAACTTGCTGATAATAGGATATTCAAATCTAACCTGGCAAAGGAGCA
Source organism: Hymenopus coronatus (assembly GCA_030762935.1). Classification (NCBI taxonomy): domain Eukaryota; kingdom Metazoa; phylum Arthropoda; class Insecta; order Mantodea; family Hymenopodidae; genus Hymenopus; species Hymenopus coronatus. The sequence goes on from CM060886.1 coordinate 122,709,920, forward strand.
CTGAGCTGGTATGTTACCTTGTTTTGCTTTTAGCAGAACTACTAAGTATTCACATATCTTGTCATTTGGCTATGATGGAGTCAAAGACATCCAGAAGCTATATCAAGATAAGGCAAGTGTCCCATCAGACAGATCCACGATTGGCTGAAATACTTGGAGAATTCCTTGAAGATATCGAAAAATTCCACTTCCAATTCACTGTGTACGATACTTTCACTGTGGATATGAAGAACTATGGTTACCTAATGGGCTTGGTGTTGACATATATTTTAGTTCTCGTCCAGTTCAAATAAATTGGATTTCTCAAGAAAAAAAAATGGTTTTAATAATATGCTTCAAAGAACATAGGAAGTTCTCAATAGCTGAAACAATTGGTGACCAACTAATGATTTATAAAACAGTTATTAATTGAGACTGTTGGTAAGGTGTAGATTTTCTAACCTTATTCTTGGAATATACATTTCCTTCCTGTGCTTTTCGCTTGCTTAAAATTTAGATTTTACGAAGGTGTATACGAAGATGTCTGGGAAAGTAAAAAACTGATCAGCTGTCTTCAGTTATTAATGCCATTGCAGGACTAAACTGAACTATGGTTCTCAAGCAGCAATATGCTCGTCTGAACAAACATGTATCATTGCTGTCAACAGAGGAAGTTTTCCATGCACAGTGTAGAAATCCGCATAATAAATATTGGTATAGGATACTGATAAGTTAACATAGGAAAACTTACCGCTTCAAATTGGATTTAGAATTTACTGAATTACTTCGTATATTAGTAAAGCAATACTTATTGACCAAGAATGAGTCAGTTCAGTTAGTATGTGAAATGGCATTTGCTTTATTAGTGCTATGCTTATTCTTATGGGGCTGCGGAGCATACATTTGTTTTCCATGATGTAGATCAAGGCATTAAGAACATTATAAAGAGGCTAGAAGTGTCACATCAGACACTTGCATTGCTGATTGAAACATCCCTGCGTTTCTCAAGATATTGACAGGTTTTATTTCAGCCCAGTATGATATCTTAAAGGGAGAAACGAATAACTTTGGGTACTTTAAGTAGCTGCAAGTCTTCAAGAAATAAGCAAGTGAAGAACAGCGCCACTACATCAAAGCATTGGAATGCGACACCTGGCCGCAATGGAGGTTATGAGATTTCTGTTGGGTCATCAACGTCTATAAAAGGAACGCTGCAAGTCAGACGAGTCAGTTTCGACTGTGAGTTCATAGCATGTACCAGTTGTATCGAAGTGAAGAGACAGGAATCACGATACGTTGAAGTGAGGATAGAAAAATTGCTGTGAAAGCAGAATAAAAACAGATATGAGTAGTAAAGAGATTAAGCTACACTTTTTTACTTTCTCTAGCCCGTAAGTACAATGTACTTGGTGGCTAGAGAAGGTAATCCCTTTACATGGAACATTTTTCAAACATTTTGATTTTCTCAATTATGCCCCTAACGATTTTTATTAAAATGTCATATCATATCCTTAGGATATTGTTTTTACAAACGAAATGTATATTTTGAATTTTCTGGGAATAACCTCAAAGACCTCTTCATTGTAGATGACTTTTGTATAGCTTTTGTATAACTGGTAAACCATAAGAGATAGAAAAAACTTACTATACAAAAATGTATATCTTATTAAAACATACGAGTACAATTTGTCATGTAGAGGAAACCGCTTTCGAGATATTCCGAGTTATTGGTTTCAGTTTTATGGTACCTAAAATATTCTCAAACAGGAGATATCTTCTTTTTTTGGTAGTGTTTAACGCCCACTTTTACTACATGTGGCACCGCAGGCGATACTTTTCTTTTCGTCTCTTGTTTGTTTACTCCTAGCAAGCAAAGAGAATCGAATTTAGATTGTTTCAATAAGTGACCGGATTTTAAAAGATCTGACTATCGCTTTAGTTACTGTATTCCCTTATTTCCCTTCTACTTACAAAGAAGCAAGTACTAAGACCAATTTTGCCAATGTCTTGATTTGCATGACTTACATAAAAATAATCTTATATAAGGATAGCATTTTATGGAACATCTCGAGAAACTCATGTGAGTGCAACACATAAGATGTCTGTGAGCAACATCAAAAAACGAAAAGTGCGTTAAATACGAATTTTGACATTCAAGTTCAACATTTTCCAATACGCGACACGAAGGTTCTCAAGAAAATACCCGCACGCCAAAATACTCTTTACATGGAACATTTCTTTAAATTCTAATTTTATCAAAAATGGCTATCGATTTTGATTAAATTATAAGACGTAATATTTAAGATATTTTAAAGACAAATAAAACGTATATCGTATTTCCTGGGAATAGCCTGTGAAGTCCTTTTCAATCTGGACTTTGTCATAACTCTAAACAGTAAGAATTACACAAAAACTTAACACCTAGACATTGTTAAAGCACACACTTTCTGTCAAATACGTTTTACTTTCTCTAGCACATATGTACAATGCACATAATAGGTAAAGTATTGTATTCCACCCAAAATTCAATACAGAGTTTCAATGGAAATACATATTTTGAGATCTTCTGAATCAAAAGAACCATTTTTAGAAATAGCTCAGTGTGATAGTGTGTTTGGGCGTGCGTGTGTGTGTGTGGAGAGGGGTAGCATAACTCTAAAACGAAGATATTCCTCTTTCAGTTTACTATCTTTCAAGGATGCGACATGAAGTTTTTCAAAAAAATTCCCCAGCCTAAATTACTCTAAGCTCCCCTTCACCCTAACCTTTTTTTTTTAATAGCTCTAATGTTGTTTTTTTAAATATCGTATATTAAATATATTTACATCATGAATAAAATTAATATCTTGAAATTTCAGGAAATATAGCCTAATAGGTCCTCCTTATGCTGGATGAATTTTTGCATAACTCTAAACCGTAAGAGATAGATAAAATCTTAGAACACAAACAATGTGGATCTGGTTAAAACATGCAATTTATGTTATATACATTTTGTGGATTTAACCATTTTTTCAGACATTTCCTTATCATTTCTTTCATTTTAAATGCTGAAACTTTACTCAAGCGGAAATTTGTAATTTCTTTTTATTTTGTTTTATTGTCGGTCATGCAAACAGAACCGAATTTCAATCACATAGAAGCCTGTTTTTAAAATATTTGACTGTCGCTTTGTCCTAGTTTATTCCTTTATTTCCCATCTACTTATAAGGAACCAGATAAGATAACCGTTTCTGCTGACATTTGCCTTGATTAGCGTGGCGTAAGAATATTTTGTATAGAATAAGCTTTGTAAGAATATTTTGCATAGAATAGATAGAGAGAATGGAACATATCAATTTTTTTCCTAACCATGCATGGAGCCAATCAAATTTCAATGTCACAGCATAGTGATCATGTCTTAAGGGGAGTCAATATGCCAGTGTTAAAGTGTAACCCATTATCTCAGCAACTAAGAAAATGCGCTAAAACTTTTCAAGGTATATTCAGCAACACCTTTTCTGTTGATTGATGAAAATAGAATACTCCTGTTCATTAGAAGAAAAGGTATGATTTTTTTTTTTAAATAAAGCTCTCAAAATTTTACTGAAAAAATATTTTTTTTAAATTTAAAGAAATAACCAATCTATATTTATAAATTTTTTTCTTTAAAATAAGTGTTATTTAGGTGGAAATGTGTGGTAAATTTTTTAGCCCTTAGTGTCAGTTTCTGAGATAATAGGGCATTTGTATTCAAAACTTTATTTCTTCAGGTATTGCTTTCAAAAAAAAAAAAAAAAAAAAACCTAACTTTAAACACAATTTCAAAATTTTCACATGAAGGAAATATGAACAGAATGTCAATGCTGCGAATATCTAAAGTAAAGCTTTCCGATCAAAAATCAGAAGAAAAAAATCTCTTCTTTAACACTAATATTTACAAAGTTGATGTTTTACCAAGTGGTAGTACAAAAATGTTCTAAAAGACTACTACGTAGAATTGTCTTCAACAATATTTTAAACTGCTTAAAATAAGCGTATCTCTATGAAAGCTATACCAAAATATTTATATGGAATTGAAACATGAAAATGGGAAATCCCATTTCGACTCCCCTTTAAAGAATAAGAAGAATACGCTTTTGAAAGAATACTTTGTTGCACAATGGGTAGAGAAAGCAATGTGTACGGTTAACGCAACTCTTTTTACTACATGCTAAATGCTTTGGCTTTTATTTCGGAGCACACATTTGGATCCCAGTATTTTCTTTTGGAGCTGGTATCTATGGACGGAGCTGCTGCTGAATAACTATTTTCCCACTATAGTGAACTCTTTTTGATTTTTTAAGTTCCCCTATCAATTCTCTAGAACATTCTAGATCTATATGATATATTTCTGATGTACCTTCTACACAAGTGCTATAGGATGATGATAAACTAGCACATATTACATATAAGATAGCTTATCGTAAAACTTGACTTAAAACATTTTCCCTCAAACTCCGAATTGAAGAATTAGATATGCATCAATATATTTCATACTCTAATGACTAAGCTATTGATTTTCATAAACATCTGAAATGCGCTGCCACAAGTAGCTCATTAAAAGTAAAACTGCAACGCCGTGACAGAAATCGTGGATAGAGAACATAGCAGACTGTTTTCAGTTTAACACAACAATTAAAATGAAGGGTTGTAAGCATATTTTAGTCAAAACTCACCAGGTATCTGCGATAATAACAGCAAATACTTCATCTAAATACTCGAGAGACGTCTTCTGGGCATCGAAACCATTACTAGTTCTATCCAGCGTGTTTGGACTGGCTTCAGTAGGATGTTTCGGCAACCGCTGCAGAGATTTTTTACTCCTCACGTGGAGCTTTGTTTTGTTATCGAGTCCTTTCCTGTTCTACCTTTCGGGACTCATTTATAGCAAACAAATAAATTACGCTGTCACAACTTATCTATATTTTGCACTGCAGATACTTTCTAATCTGTTAGTCATTCTTTACTGTGGTGTTTTAAAACGAGAGAATATCCCAAAGTTCTTGAGGGCGGTTTCTCATTTGGATGAGATGTTTCTTCGTGCAGGGAAAACTCAGCCAGAATATTTTAAGGTGAAGCTCTTTTTTGGTGTGTTTATATTCGGGTCATTTGCCATCACAATTTTATGCTGTTGCATTGTGTGGAGTGACTGTAAAAGAGGTTTGTGTGTTGCTTATTTCTTTGCGAAGGTTCTAACACAATTGATATTCACTGTAATGATGCTGCAGTTTATTTTCTGGGTATTAATTCTGAAGCAGAAATATGCTCTTCTGAATGAATGCTTACTGACGCCGCCAATACTGGCAGATCTACAGCAGCTGCGTCAGATGTATTCTCTACTCTATGATGCTGCCAACTTAATAAAGGAATGTTTCTCCCTGCCTGTTGCTTCAGCAATTTGCTTGATAATGATCAAAGTTCTTCACTTAAATAATGCGCTGATAATGGAACATGAAAAGCTCAGGTTGAGCGGGATTGTAGTGCTGATATTTTTGATTATCCTGAGCTTCATTCAACTGCTGATCATGCACGTATCTTGCCACGTGGCTTCAGTGGAATCAAAGGCTACAAGGGTTTACCTAAAAAAATTGGAAGTCTCGCACAAGGCAGATCAACGACTCCTCGAAGTACTCTTGCCGTTTCTCAATGATATTCAGATCCTCAAATTCGATTTCGACATTAATGGTATCTTTACTGTTGACATGAAGACTTTTGGATGTTTGCTGGGGGTTATATTCACCTATATATTAGTGCTCGTCCAGTTAAAATAACCTCAAAGTGTAACTAAATGCTACTCATAGATACATGTCAGACAAGGAACTCTAATGATGAGTAAAGTTTAGCCAAACTGAATAAACATTGCAGTTTAATATTGTTTAACAGACTATCAACATTTCAAGTGCGTGTTTTGAAATGTTATAGAAGAAGCAAAATATCTGTAAAGGTTCTTATGTTGACTGTTCCACTTCAAAAAAGTGAATGTTTACGGGGAAAAAATACAAATATTAAGAACTTTCTATGGATGGATAAGGCTAAGATGTCGCCGATTTCATTGCAGCTTTGAAGGTGCATAGCATAAATAACTGATCTGTTCCGTTCACATGAATTTCACTACCTGTTTTGCAAATAGACTTTCTTATAAAAGGTTATTCTTATATCTACTTCATGCCAATCGAGAAAAAAATCAGCAGAAATTGTATTATTAACTCGTTCCTTGTATGTAGAGAGGAAAGAAGGGAATGCATTAGACTAAAACTGGAAGTCAATTCTTTTGAAAACTGTTCAATATATGAAGATTTGAAAATTACGTTTTCTTTGCATGACCACAAATAAAGCAAAAGAAAAACGAATGACAACCTCTCATTTGTGATTAAGTCCGCATTTACGCAATAACCAGGAATAATTGAGAAGTTGTTAACTCAACAAAAAACTATGTGACATAAATCGTATGCTTTAACGAGCTTTAACTTTTACTTTCTTTACACGTACTATGTATATAGTGCATAGAGAAGGTATTGTATTCCATCCAAAATTTTGGTGTTGAGATTTCACGGAAAAGCCTCTTTTGAGGGCACCGGAGTCCATAAAAAGCATATTTAGAAAAAAGTTCGTGTGTGTTTGTGTGTCTGTTTATAAACAAATTCAAAAGCGAAGAGACCGCTTAAGTAACAACTTGGTATTTCACTTTATTATCTTCCTAGGATGCGACTCGAAGATTTTAAAGAAAATACCGCTTACCCAAACTACCCTTGACATGACAATTTTTTTAAAATTTTGTTTTTCTCAAAAATGGTTCTAACGGTTTTGATTAAAATACCGTATATGCAAGTTATTTACAACAGAAATAAAATGAATATTTTGAATTTTCTGGGAAAAGCATCTGCAGAGCACTTTTGTTGATTTTTACAAAATTTGCATAACGGTTAATTCGTAAAAGATAGACAAAAACTTACTACAAAGAAAAAAGTCAATTTCAGTGACAATCGCATTTCGACTATCGCTTTAGCATAGCGCATTCCCTTAGTTCCCTTCTGCTTAAAAGGAACTAAATAATAAGAACATTCTGCTAAAGTTTATCTCGATTAGCATTGTGTATAAAGAAGAATAATCTTTTGTAAGAAGTCTGTTTGTAGAACAGTTACAGAAAGTCGTGTGAGTGTAATACATCAGATATTTTTACGTGGTAAGATATGTATGTGTATTTGCTGCGGTTCACTAGCTATGCAAAAGTCATTCAGACTATAGAGGTCCTCAGAGGATATCCCCAGGGAGTTCAAGATATATATTATTTGTCATACAAATATATGTAATATACGGTATTGTAAACCAAATCGTTAGGGACATTATTGAGCAAGTTAATTTTCTAAACTTTTTCCATGTAAATGGTAACTTGTGGTACGCGAATTCTCTTGAAAATCTTCGCGTCCATCTTTGGAAGACGCTGAACTTAAACATTAACTTTGGTATTTAACGTATTCTTTGTTTTTACCTTCTCTAGCATTGTATACATTGTGCATAGTGGAAAGAGAAGTTATTTCACCCAAATATTCGATACCAAGATTTAACCAGAAATACATGTTTTGAGATCCCCCGAATACAAAAAAATAGAAATATGTTCGTATGTGTATGTATGTGGGTCTCTAAGCATCATAGCTGAAAAACAAAAAGTCGGTTAAGCACCAAACTACCCTAACTTACCCTTTACCCTTACACATATTTTTTTAATAACTCCAATGATTTTTTTAAGTACCGTATGTCAAAGATATTTACATGTTGCATAAAATTAATATCTTGAATTTTCAGGAAATATAGCCCATGAGGAATTCTTTATTCTGGACGAATTTTGCACAACTCAAAACCGTAAGAGATAAATAAAAGTTTATAGCAAAAAAAACATGGATCCGGTTAAAACATGCAATGCAATTTATGTTGTATACATTTTGTGAAGATATAGGGGTACGGAGGAATGGAGGGAAAAATATTTACCGCGATTCTTTACCACCGCGAATGTAGAGCTAGAAGCATGTTGGACTCTGCTGGCAGGCACGGAAGACGTAGACGAGAGGTAAATTTATACCTAACCAAGACAGCTGAGATCTGAGAAGGCTGCCAATAGTGAAGAGGGGGGGGGGTTAAGAACAACTAAACAAAACTGACTACAATGTTTTACATGCATATATTTTATGTCATACTTGTGTCACTGTTATGTTATGGTTTTATATATTGTGTATATATTATGTGTGTATATTTCCTTTAAGTGTATTTATCTATTATAATAGGGTACATTTATGCTTCTGAATAAGGTGTACTTTGTGCTGTAAATTTAAATTGCTGTATTTGAATATCTTTGTCTTTTTATTTTCGTATTAATTTTTTAATTCTTAGTTGTTGTTTTAAAACCATTTTCGCGATATTCCTTATTATTTCAGATTTAAAATACTGAAACTTTACTCTAGGGGAAATTTGAAATTCTTTTTTCTGTCGCACATGCAAACAGAACCGAATTTCATTCACATAGAAGCCTGCTTTTAAAGTATTTGACTATCGCTTTATCCTAATGTGTTCCTTTATTTCTGTTCGACTTAGAGGGAACTAGATAGGAAGACTATTTCTGCTGGTATTTACCTTGAGGAGTGTGACATACACAAGAAGAATTTGTAAGAATATTTTGTATAGAATAAGCTTTATAAGAATATTTTGTATAGAATAGGTAGAGAGAATGGAACACATCAATTTTCTTCTCTGGCTATACATGGACAAATTAAAATTTCAACGCCAAAATATACAGATAATATCTTATGGGGGTCAATATGCCCTATTCTGCCAATGTTTAAGTTTGACCCATTATCTCAGCAACTATTTAAGATAATGAGCAAACTTTTTCAGGTATATCCAGCAATACCTTTACTGTTGATTGATGCAAAATAGAATACTTCTGTTCGTTAGAAGGAAAGATATTTTTTTTTTTTTTAAAAATAAAGCTGTTAAATTTTTATTGAAATATATATATATATTTTTAAATTTAAAGAAATAACTAATCTATATACATGAAAACCTTTTCGTTAAAATAACTCCTATTTAGGTGGAAATGTGTGGTAAAAGTTTCAGCCCTTAGTGCCAATTATTTTCTGAGGTAATGGGGCATTTGTATTGACAATTTTGCTTCTTCAGGTGCTACTAAACAACTATTTTAGTTTCTCTACACGTACTATGTGCATAGTGTATAGAGAGGGTATTGTATTGCACCCAAAATTCAACAGAAAAGCATTTTTAGAAAAACGTCCGTGTGTGGGTCTGTGTCTTTGGGCAGCATAGCTCAAAAACGAAAAGTCCGTTAAATCTAAACCCGGTATTTAAATTCAGTATCTTCCAAAGATGCGACACGAAGATTTTCAAGAAAATCCCCCCACCACACATTAACCTTTATATGAAAAATTCTTCTAATTTTTTTATTTTCTACAAAAATGACTAACGATATTGATTAAAATACCTTATTACTTTCTCTACACGTACTGTGTACATAGTGTATAGAGAAGATATTGCACTCCACCAAAAAATTCGACACCCAGATTTCACCGGAAATATATGTTTTAGGGTCCCCTGTATCAAAAAAAAAGAAGTATTTTTAGAAAAAGGTCCGTGTGTGTCTCAGTGTGTCCTGTGTCTGTGAACACAATAACTCAAAAACGAAAAGCTGCTAAAATACCAAACTTGGTATTTAAGTTTAGTATCTTCGGATACGACACGAAGATTTTGAGAAAAATGCCCCCACCTCTAACTACCCTTTACATGGAACTTTTTTCGAAAATTTTGATTTTCTAAAAAATGGCTCTAACGATTTTGATTAAAGTATCGTATGTTGAAGATATTTACCTGAAAAAGAAAGTGTATATTTTTAATTTTCTGGGAATAGCCTCCGAAGACTACTTTATTCTGAGTGAATTTTACGGAATTTTGCATAACAGCTAAACAGTAAGAAATTGACAAAAACTTACCACACAAAAATGTAAAGCACTTTAAAACACACAATGTATGCTATTTACATTTTTTTCGTGGAGCTGATTTTTTTTGGGATATTCCTTGTTTTTGGTTTCAGCTTTGAAACACTTAACTTTTCTCATACAGGAATTTGTCAACTCCTGTCCATACAAACAAAGAAACTTCATTCACATAGCAACTAGCTTTTGACTACCACTTTAACCTATGGTATTCCCTTATTTCGCTTCTACTTACAAGGAGGCAACTAATAAGACTATTTCTGGTAATTTTTTCTCGATTAGCATGAAGTAAATAGAAGCATAAGCTTTCTAACAATAATGTGTTGCAGAGATGTAAAGAAAGGCATGTGAATGGAACACATCAGATTTTTTTTAAGATATTTACATCATAAATAAAATTAAATTCTGTGGGAATAGCCTCTTTATTCTTGATGAATTTTGTGGAATTTTGCATAACTGGTAAACCATAAGAGGTAGACAAAAACTTACTACACTAAAAATGTAGACCTCGTTAAAACATAATTTATGTTATATGCATTTTTTCGTGGAGCTCACTGTTTTTGAAGTATTTATTGTAATTGATTTCAGTTTTAAAATACTTTTACGTTTTTTCATACGGGAATTTGTCAACACAGCCACGTAATGCTAACGGCTTTCAATCCCATGGCAACCACATTTTAAAACATTTGACTGTTGGTTTAGCCTAGTGTATTCCCTTATTTTCCTTCTACTTTGGAAGCAAGTAATCAAGTCATTTCTGCTAACTTTTTTCTGGATTATCATGAAATAAATAGAAAGATAAGCTTTTTATGAATAATTTGTTCCAGAGATGTACAGAAAGTCATGTGAATGGAAGCCATGAGATTTTTCCGCTCTATAGTGAACCTTTCTTTGTTTGTTTGAGATCCCCTATCAATTCTTTAGAACGTTCTAGATCTATGCGATAAATTTCTGAAGTACCTTCTACACAAATGGATAGACCGATGATAAACTAGCACATATTACATATAAGATCGCTTAGGATGATGATAAACAAGCACATATTACATATAAGATCGCTTATCGTAAAACTTGCACTTAAAACATTTTCCCTCGAACTCCTAATCGATGAATTAGATATGCATCAGTATATTTAATATTCTAAAGCCCTAAGCAATTGATTTTAATAGACATATAAAATGTACTACCACAAGTAGCTCATTATAAGTAAAACTGTCGCTCTATGACAGAAATCGTTGTATAGAGAAAATAGCAGACTGTTAGCAGTTTAACAGAATAACTAAAATGAAGGTTTGTAAACAGATTTTAGTCAAAACTCAGCAGGTATCTGCGGCAATGACGGCAAATGCTTCATCTAAATACTCGAGAGACGTCTTCTGGGCATCGAAACCATTACTAGTTCTATCCAGCGTGTTTGGACTGGCTTCAGTAGGATGTTTCGGCAACCGCTGCAGAGATTTTTTACTCCTCACGTGGAGCTTTGTTTTGTTATCGAGTCCTTTCCTGTTCTACTATTCGGGACGCGTTTATAACAAAGAAATAAAGTACGCTGTCACAACTTGGCTGTATTCTGCACTCCAAATACCTTCTCTTCTGTTGGTCATTCTTTACTGTGGTGTTTTAAAGCGAGACAATATCCCAAAGTTCTTGAGGGTAGTGTCTCATTTGGATGAGATGTTTCTTCGTGCAGGGAAAACTCAGCCTGAATATTTTAAGACGAGGCTCTTTTTTGGTGTGTTTATATTCGGGTCATTTGTCATCATAATTTTATGCTGTTGCTTCGTGTTGTGCGACTGTAAAAGAGATTTGTGTGTTGCTTATTTCTTTGCGAAAGTTCTAACGCAATTGATATTCACTGTAATGATGCTGCAGTTTATTTTCTGGGTATTAATTCTGAAGCAGAAATATGCTCTTCTGAATGAATACTTACTGACGCCGCCAATACTGGCAGATCTACAGCAGCTGCGTCAGATGTATTCTCTACTCTATGATGCTGCCAACTTAATAAAGGAATGTTTCTCCCTGCCTGTTGCTTCAGCAATTTGCTTGATGACGATCAACGTTCTTCACTTAAGCAATGTGCTGATAATGGAACATGAAAAGATCGGCTTGAAAACAATTGCAATGCTGACATTTTTAATTTTTCTCCGCTTCACTCAACTGCTGATCATGCACATGGCTTGCCACGTGGCTTCAGTGGAATCAAAGGCTGCAAGGGTTTACTTGAAAAAATTGGAAGTCGCGCATCACACAGATCAACGACTCATTGAAGTACTCTTGCCCTTTCTCAATGATATTCAGATCCTCAAATTCGATTTCGACATTAACAGCATCTTTACTGTTGACATGAAGACCTTCGGGTGTTTGCTTGGGGCTATATTCACCTATATATTAGTACTCGTACAGTTAAAATAACCTCAAAGTGTAACCAAATGCTATTCATAGACGCGTGCCAGACAAGGAAGGAACTGTGATGATGTGAAAGGCCCAGGAAAGCTAAATAAACATTGCACTATATTGTTTCAACAACATATCAACCTTACAAGTGTGAGTTTTAAAATGCTGCAGAAGAAGAGAAATATCTGAAGAGGTGCTGATAGAATAATAATTCATTATGTTGACTGTTTCACTTCAAAAATATGTATGTTTACGGGGAAAAAATATAAATATTGAGAACATTCTATGGATACATAGGGCTATGGCGTTGCCGATTTCACTGTGGCTTTAAAGGTGCATCCGGATAAAGTTGAAATCACTTTCACTACATATTATCCAAACAAACTATTCCTACAAATTCTTCACATTAATCGAAAAGAAAAATTAACAAAACTGGTCTCGTTACTTAGTTCTTTGTATGTAAAGGAGAAATAAGTAAATACACTAGGCTCAAGCGCTAGTCTAATGCTTTAAAAGCTGATCGCTAATTGATGACTTTGAAATAAGGCTATCTATTACGAGAATATAATTTTCAGCTCTAAATTCGGCACATACAAAAACTGTCATAAAATTATTATGGATTAGGCAGTCGTACATAACCAGATGGCACATTCCTGGCCCACTCCAAGAGAGATGGCGGTTGCTAGCGCAGGTCGCAGTCACGTTGTGTAGTGTGGTAGACACGCCGGCGCGGGACAGGTCACCTTAGTAATGGAAAACGTAGCATGTGGGTGTGGCGTATGACAGTCATTGTTTCTTTGCTGCCTAATCCCAAATGTGTAAGATTTTTAAACACACATAAAACTTTAAATAGAAGAGTTTGATAGTTACATCAAGTTTCGGACAAGTCAAAGGGTAAGCTAATCGACTGCTATCTTCGTTTGGTGTCATTTTGAAACGACTTGTATATGATGTAATTGAGTGTTTTAACGAAATCTACATTTTTGTACAGTATATTTTTGGCTATCTCTCACCTTTTGCCAGTCATGCAAATTATTCAGAATGAAGAGGACTTAAGACGCTATTTCCAGAACATTCAAGAGTCACATCTTAATTGTCATGTAAATAATTCTTAATATGAGGTGTCGCGCTCTTAGAAGTTGCTGAAGTCAAAAATCAAGTTTTGTATCTCACCGACTTGAGGTTTTGAGCTGTAACTTAACAAACCACGCATACGCGCACACACTTGCATACACAAAGACGTTTTTCTAAAAAGTGTGTTTTTTTTAACTCAAGGGGCCCTAAAAGTCGTACTTTCAGTGAGATATCGCTATTGAATTTTTGTGTGGAATGCAATATCTTCTCTACCTATGTACTATAAAAAAGTAGAGAAAATAATAAAAATGTTAGTTTTTTGTGCAGGTCAGAGCTAAGGTAACACCGATTTCAAAGCAGCTTTGAAGGTGCATACGCATAAAAAAACTGATGTGTTCCGTTCACATGACTTTCACTCCCTATTTTGCAAATAGACTTCCTTATAAAACGTTATTCTTATATCTACTTCATGCTAATTGAGAAAAAAATCAGCAAAAATTGTCTTACTAGTTCATTGTGTGTAGAAAATAAAGAAGGGAATACATTAGACTAAGATAGTAGTCAATTCTTTTGAAACCTGGCCACTAAGTGAAGACTTAGAATTTTTGTTCTCTTTGCATGACCAGGAATTAAAAAAAAAAAAAAAAAAAAAAAAAAAGGAATGGCAAAACTTTGTGATTATGTCCTATCGGAACATTTACTCAATATCCAGGAATACCTTGGAAATTGTTAACTCAACAAAAAACGTATCTAATATAAATTGTGTGCTTTGATGAAGTCTACATTTTTGGGTGGTAAGACATGTCTATTTGCTGCGGTTCACCAGTTATGCAAAAGTCATTCAGAATGAAGAGATCCTCAGAGGATATCCCTAAGGGCTCAAGATATACATATTATTTGTCATGCGAATATCTTAAATTACGGTATTTTAAACCAAATCGTTACGGCCGTTTTTGAGAAAGTCAATATTTTAGAACTGTTTTTCCATGCATAGGGTAGTTTGTGGTAGAGGAATTCTCTTGAAAATCTTCGCGTTCATCTTTGGAAAACGCTAAATTTAAACATTAATTTTGGTATTTAACGGTTTTTTCGTTTTTTTTTTTACTTTCTCTGGCATGTGTGTAGAATGTGCATAGTGGAAAGATGCGGTATTTCACCCAAATATTGGATATTGGATACCAAGAATTAACTAGAGATATATACAAACATTTTTTTTTTTTAGTAAAATGTCCATGTGTATGTGTCTGTGGGTAGTATAGCTCAAGAACAAAATGTCTGTTAAATACCGACTTTCGTTTTTGGAAGATGAAAAACCACCTCAGCATTCACCCGGTGACCGCAGGGAAACCATGAAAAACCCATGGGTCTGAGCGTGCTGTCGCCAGGCCTCGAACCCAGGATTTTGCAAATGCGAGTCACATACGTTACCGCGGTCCCACTTCGAGAACCGACTGACTTTGAAAAGTGTAACGTGTCCCATTACACATGACTTTCTCTACATCGCTGTAAGAAATAATTGTTAAAAAACTTATTCTTCTATCCATGAACATCATACTAATCGAGATAAACATTAGCAGGAATTGTCTTTATTACTTGCTTCCTTGTATGTAGAAGCGAAATAAGGGAATACAGTAGCCTAAAGCGATAGTCAAATTTTTCCCAGAGAATTCAAAATATATATATTATTTATCACGTAAATAGCTTTAATATATGGTGTGTTATCAAAATCCTTTAAGCTATTTTTGTCATCTAAAGGTAGCTTGGCATCCTTGGAAAATACTATACCAGTTACCAAGTTAGGTATTACACCGCGTTTTGGAGCTATGCTGTACACACACACACATACACACACACACACACACACACACACACACACACACACACACACACACACACACACACACGCTCACTCAAGAATCTTTTTCCAAAAATCCGCTTTTGATTCAAGGACCCTAAAACATCTATTTTCAATGAAATCTTAGAATCGAATTTTTGTGTGGTATATAAATCTTTCCCTACCTACTAAGTATGTATATAGTACATGTAGAGGACGTAAAAAGTGATTACAGAAGTTACCACATTGGTGCCCAGGTGTTTACAGTTTAATAGAGAATGTGTTGAGAAAGTGCTATGTCAGCCGAGGAATAGAGGCCCTTAGTGAACGTAAACAAATAATAAAGGTGCAAATCATATTACGAGGGGCATACTGAAAGTCATGAGCAACACTGTTTTACAATCTTAATATTTATTTTAAGCCAATCCAAATACATCATCATAATCTACAGACTTTCTTTCACTTTTCGACATAGTCTCCATTGTTTTGCACACATTTTTCCCATCGTTCTACAAGTTTGAAAATGCCATTGTGATAGAACTCCGTTCCAGCTGCCCGCAGACCCTGACGCACTGCTTTCCGAATATCCTCCAGCGTCTCGTAGCGTTGGCCACGCATCTGCTCCTTCACAGAACCGAAAAGATGGTAGTCGGAGGGTATCAAGTCGGGACTGAAGGGAGGATGTGGAAGAGTTTCCCACCCTAATGCCCTGATCTTCTCCATAGTGGCACGGGCAGTATGCGGACGCGCATTATCCTGTTGAAGGATGATCCTCTTTCCAGGGCGTTTATCACGCAAAGCCCGACGGAGCTTCAGAAGTGTCTTGATGTAGCGGGCAGAATTTATGGTTTGTCCAGGTTCAAGAAAGTCAACCAGAATGCAACCTTGTGCATCCCAAAAGACACTTCCCATAACTTTTCCTACAGACTGCACTGTCTTCGCTTTCTTCTTCGATGGTGAGTTCAAGTGGTGCCATTCCATACTCTGACGTTTCGTTTCTGGCTCATAGTGATGGAACCAGCTCTCATCTCCAGTCACAATACACGTCAAAAATACATCACCTTCATTATGAAATCTGTGAAGAAGGTTTTGTGCAATGGTTCTTCTCTGAAGTTTGTGGTCTTCAGTCAATAAACGGGGGACCCAACGGGCACAGACCTTTCGATAACCCAAGCTGTGGATCATTTCTTGCACTGCACTATGTCCTATTCCAAGTTGCGCAGCAATTTCATTCACAGTGAAACGCCTATCTCCTGAAATGAGCTCTTTCCTTGTTGCGTTCTGTAGAGGCAGTTCGAGGACGCCCGCTACGAGGCGCATTTTGCAGACTCGTGTTTCCATCTTTGAAATGTTTCACCCATCTTCTAACACTGCTGGCACCCATGCAGACACCTCCATACGCACGTTGAAGTCTGAGATGAATTTCAGGAGCAGATTTTCCTTCTTTCACAAGGAATTCAATTACAGCACGCTGTCGAAACGAAACATCAATGTCAGCCATTTTTCAAACACAGTCTGTGGTCACGTGATAGAAGCTAATGACGTCACAATATGTCAACATGTGGCTTAAAGTGTGTAGATTACGATCCTGCAATTCGTTTCGTTACATTGTTGAAATTTAAATGTTTACAATGGGTTGCTCGTGACTTTCATGCCCCTCGTAGAACGCTGCTCGTAGCAAAGAATTCTGTCTTCTTGGTAAATACATACTTAGCAATGCTTTTGGACTGACACTTTTATCATAAACACAGGACTTTCTCTAGCTCTTTCAAGTACAAAGTATTCATACAAAAGATTATTCTTTTATCTATATCATGCAAATCGAGAATAGGTATTATTAATTCTTCCTTATATGTAGAAGGAAAATAAGGAAATACATTATGCTAAAGCGATATTTAAATCTTTTAAAAACTGATCGCTATGTGAAACAGTTGAGATTCGGTTTGCTTTGCATAGTCTCTTTTTGGTAGTTTAAAACTGAAACCAATAACAAAGAATATCTCAAACAGCCAACTCTACAAGAAAACCGCATATGACTTAAATATGTGCTTTAACGAGATATACATTTTTGTGTTAAGTTTTTGTCTATCTCTTACGGTTTAACCTTTAACCGTTGTGCAATCTTCTGCTAAACTCATCTTTAATAAAGAGGTCTTTAGAGGTTAGTCCCAGAAAATTCAAAATATACATTTTATATGTGATGTAAAAAATCTTTTAAAATACGCTATTTTAATCAAAATCGTTAGAGCCGTTTTAGAGAAAAATAAAATTTTAAATATGTTTCAATGTAAAAAGTAGTTGTGGAGGGAGGAATCTTGAAAATCTTCGTGTCGCATCCTTGGAAGATCCTGTTCACATGACCGTACTGTAATAACTGTCTAGTTCCAGTTCTTTCACCACCTGTATACATTCTTGGGTTCCATTTAGAATTTCTTCGTTTGGCGCATGCAATTTAGAGATACCGCATGCTCTCCTTAAGAAGCCAATTTCTTGATGTATAAATAAGTTTAAAATAATATATATTATTGACAAAACCTGCTTGTTATATTAATAAAACTTTTATTATACTATTTTATTATTTACTACTACTTCTGCTACTGCTACTACTCATTAATTCAAATAAAATCTGCATTTTTCTGAAGATAACAGTCTCACGAATTTATCTTAGTGATTTACTGTTTTAAAACAATAATGAGAATAAAACTAAAGATTCCGTAACAAATGGAATTTCTGAAACCTTTTACAGATTATTTTATTATAAAATTGTAGAGAACATGAAGATAAATGATATGACGAAATATTTAACTATAAATTATTCAAATGTCAATATTTTACCATATTATAATATGTAATTAACATTGTAATAGCGACAGGAGTGCTTCAGGTTAGTGGATTAATTGTGAAGTCGCAAGGCCTATATGTCTTAAGTCTATGGCAACGGAGCAGTTTCTGAGATTCCTGTGTACGGGGTGTGGAGGGAAGGGCAGACAGAACAGACTGTCCAAGTCATATTTTGCAATTACATATGCACGAAACAAACATTTCCTCGCTGAATTTTCCCTTCCAGACAACTTTACGATTCTCGTTGCCGTATCTGCCCGTATTCTTCTCTGCGAGTTTCTCTACATCGACAGTAAAAGAAACGATCTTTGGCGATACAATTTGCTGGAATTTTAGTAAAAAGTATGTTAAAATGTTGTTCTCTAAATTTTGTCTTATTCTAATACTCTTTGTATTCCTCAACATACACGTTTTATCTGAATTATACACAGGTCACCAACCACGAAGATTGTATACGCACTCAACTTAAATCAGAATATTACAATACTGTAAATGGTTATTTTCTTCAGATATGGCACGGAGAATTTCATTTTCTTGAACATACGTCTTACGTAAAGTATGCGGAGATGCTAAAAAATAAAACTACGTCATGGGCATGCTGAAGATGTCTCAATGAGATAGAACTACAGTGCTTGGACACATTTATTTGAACTCTCTGACATCAAACAACTATTCATTTATTTTGTTTTCAACACTTTCAATGTATTTACAGAGGCATTCAAAAGGCTTCAAGGCAAACAAGAATAAGTGATACACATTGTCGAAATTGAACCAGACTCTCTGGTATCCTTTAAGATTTCCCTAGTTTTTGCTGTCTTTTGTTTATTTGACTCGCTGGAAACACTAATTTTCCTGAACAAATTTCTTACCTGAACTGTGCCAAAACTAAGGCATATGTCAACACCAGACTTGTCAAAAAGCAAAAGTATTTCATGTCAACACTGAAGGTGTCATAAACACAAAACTCAAATCGGAATGTCTGCACATCGTTGATGAACTCTTTGACTGCTTCAATCAGCTGTTCATTTTCCTTGATGGACACTGTCATCTTCTTGAGATAAATGCCTGTATCTTTGGACACAGCTGAAGTGTTGTGACAGGTTAAATGGATCCCCAATAGATCCAGATACATTATCACTATATAAAACATACAGAAGCCACCCTCAATGTTGACCATACTATTCCTTTTCAATATCACCGCGTTGTACATATGTAAAATCACTGAAGTTATCCACCACAAGGCTGAAGCGACTGGAAGTGAAAAGTATTCCTTCATGAAGTTGGTACAGTCGTACAACAAAGCATACGCTTCTCGAAGTTGAGCCACCTGTGTCAATGGAGCTTCCTCAACTGAAATCGTGAGTACGCGCTTGTTGATGTGGCAGTATTTCTGTCTCAGAAGCAACACTGAACAAACAAACTGTTTTAACATCATATTGATTACCAAGTGTGTAAAGTAAGTCAGTATTCTGTAAATTCTACATGATGTAGTGTCACAAATCACAAGAACATAACAGCCGTAAAATATTGAAGTGTTCAACACAGATATAACTGCCATTATATAGAAATATATTCTAGCTCGGCAATATGCTTTTTCTTCTCGCAGGAAGACGTCAACTTGGGATATTATTGAAAGAAATTTGAGGATATTATCTCGCTTCAGTATTCCACAGAATAAAATCAATGAAAATGCTGCCGAGATTCTAAAGGTTAAGAAAACTCCACTTGTGATAAGAAACCTTTCTGTTTGTTTCTCCAAGTCTATAGACTTATAATAAATGCCAACAGCGAACACAGTTCCCCATAGAAGAAGCAACAAATTTCTGATTTGGTTACCATACCAACTAAAGGAACCAATCCCAAAAACACTGGTAATAAATAATAATGGTTTCGATGCCCAGTAAATGTCTTTTTGATGTACATCAACCTTCGGTACACCTACTGGCTTTTTGGCGTTGACAAAAATTATGTTTGGACGTGGCATTTTTAACAGCTCTCAAGAAGCAAAACCTACACGTAAGAAGACTGCCCAGTTAATAATCACAGCTGAGCTAAAACGTATCTTACGGTGATCAATACCGTGCAGTTGCTGAGGGGAAAATAACGATACTAATCATTTTCGGTGCATTAGTGGAATTAAATCATTAATGTCAAGACGTTTTGTTTAGTGCATAATAAGATATAAATCTCACTTAATATGATTAACACACAATAGATTTTTCAATGTTCATGAAGCTTTCATGGAGGTATTTATTTTAGTGTATTGCAAGGTATTAAATCATTAATAACACCAATATAAAGAAACTGAGGGATCATTCATTAATAAATGGCTTTGATAGTACGAAAATTCAATATAAGACATGAAGAAAATACATTCCCAACAATTCTGACATAATAGATTCATAGGACATTCTCTATGTACGAGCCATTCACATTACATCACTTATACAGCGTCTAATAAAATATCATACGCGCACATTTTCTTGGGCGCTTGGGTCCCTTGACTTTATTCGGTAGGTTTCGCACAACTTCGAAAGCACAGCAAACCATTATGCACTCTGATATTTGGTGGCTTCAGTGCTAAGGTTTCATTCTGTCTGTAGATCATAGCGTTCAAGCACATGCACGAGCGCTGTGTTTCTTTCAATAGTTCAGCTAGTTCGCGGTAAATTAAGATAACAGTAGAAAGGTATCGAATAAGGTCAAACCAGAAGTCTGGTAAAACCCAAACCGGAAGTTCCATTCAGTTAAAGATAATTCTGCCACCAGGTGCAAAAAAGATCGCTAGTATCGCTGGCGAAACCCGATGATTTCCGATTTTCGCCTAGATCGGCACCTTGTGTGTTTATTGATAGATGTACAAGCGAGAAAATATTATTCATCACATTATGTTTGTTTTTCGGACATGGCATATTCCTTCATTGGAACATAGGGATAACCTGGTGCATTGGGAAAATTTACGGTGTACGGGTAAAAAATATGTTCACCAACTATTTGACAGTGATTTTAAAGTCGCAGCTCAGGATGCAGTGGGTGCGAAATGGGGCAGAGGGCTACAATAGGGAGGTGGAGAGCATCCCTTGTAGAGATGGAGGCATACAGAGTACCAAACCTTTGGATATTGGTGGGTGCGTCGTGTCCATTTGTCGAATATCAGTAGCAGTCGGGGGAGAGTTGGACCAAGACTAGATTGGCATCTTTAGTAGGGAAATGCAAAAGGAAATCTTAAACAACGTTGCAGAATGTGTGGGTTAAGATTTCTGCACATGCTTCTATAATTTCTTTACAAATGGCATTCAACGTTGGTGGTTTACTGCGATAAATGACATCTTTAACGTCCTCCAAAGGTAAAGTCAAGAGCTCCAGTGACCGTACTGGGAACTCAAATTTGTTTCTTCGTCTTGTTTATTGTCCCTGCAAATTTTCGTCCAGGAAATCACGCCCGCCTCTTTGGTGATAAGGGGCTATACAGTGCTGTATGAAAACTTCACTATTTCCATAATGTGCTGGCATAGCCGGAAATACCTACGTACTTCGCGTTTCCAGATGCATGGTGCCAATAATTGTACTATCAAAGATGAAGGGCTCTTCTAAAACCTTAGATGAAATTGAAATACATTTACATACTCCTAATAGTTTACGGCAATTAATATACAAACTTCTATGAATTATAGAATTCCGCAAATTAATGTTTTCATCTTTTCCTTGCTTTTAAACCACAGTAAAGTACACTGATAAGAAATACACTATGTAAATAAGTGTAAATACAATACAGTTTTGATTTAGTAAGCTAACAAGATGCGTTTCTATGAAATACATTAATATAGGAAAAGAAGTACATCACCTTTGTTTCTTGGAGGGGCGTCGACTTATTCGTATTTTAATTGGAGGTTTTGTAATATCTGAAAATGAAAAACCATCAAGATTTTTTATGTAACACAAAAACGTATCTAAAGCGGCACGTGCTTTAATGTGTATACATTTCGAAATGTCCGTTGCGTTGTCTTTATACACTTCACCATCTAAGTCGCGTTCATCGTCAAATCTCTATGTCATCCTCACTTTCATGTCTGTAGCCTTGATCATCATCATTCGCCTTTTAGCCACTCAGTAATGCCACTTTCTTCCACACCTTCTAATCCTCGTATCTTCTGTAGCAACTGAAATTGAAGTTTTTTTTTCTTGGGAATTAAATTGTTCTGAATATCAGTAAAAATCAGCCTCCATATCCATGAGAGTACATGGTGTTAAATGGTCCCATGATATGTTGATATCGCACAGCGCGTCTAGCAGACTGAATTCCTTTCAGAAAGCACAATTTTTAAAACCATATATGACTTTGATTACACACTTTGCGTGGTCGTAATTTATGTGAAATAAAGTAATCGCGTTAGTTAAAACAAATAAATACAACAGGAAAACTCGGCCCGTCTCTGTCATATGGGGGTATGTGACTGTCTTATCCTGCGATTACGAATGTCAAGTAACTTTGAACTCCATTATCTCGGCATTCATTTGCGCATCATTTTACCGATGTCATTAACCTGTCATCCGAAAAGACCGATCTCTCAGATTAACGGAGGCTAAAATAAAATAAAATACAAAAATTCGAGTGTTGACTAAGTATAAGTATTTTCAAATACGTTATTCACAATACGTTATTTGTGACGGTTTTCACAAATGAGGAAGGTATGGCATTGGAAAAAGTATGTGCACATTTCCGGACTGCCGACCGCATATGTGATGAGAGATAAGATACTCTCAAATTCTTTTCTCTTTGAAGGAGTAGGAATTACTATTTTTGTATTTGTTTGAATGTTTTTTTTTTCCCTCCAGAAATTCAGTTCATTTGAACTGGACGATAACTAAAATGTAAGTCAACATCAGGCCTATAAGATATCCAAAGTTCTTCATGTCCACCGTGAAAGTGTCGTACACACAGAACTCGAAGTGGAATTTATCAATATCATCAATATAAGCCCTGAATATATCGGTCAATCGTGGATCTGCCTGGTGTGTCACTTCCATAACCTTAATGTAGCTTCTTGAAGCCTTTGATTCGGTCATAGCCAGATGACAAGACAGGTGAATACCAAGTAGTTCCATTAGAAGCAAAATAACCTGGATAATTAGTTCAACGTTACTATACCAGGGTAGACTTTCATATTCTAATATGACGACATTGCAGATGTGGAGAATATCGCAAATCATCCAACAAAATGTTATAACAATTGGCAGAGAGAAATACGTATTTATTAACCTGACACTTTTGCTTAACATGCAGTACACTTCTCGTAGTTTCATGCACAATGTCAACGGAGACTCTTTTGTTGATAATATCAGCACATAGTTATTAATGAGAGCGTATTTCTGCTTCAGAAGCAGCGCTGAACACACAAGCTGAATCGTCATTATCTTGATCACCAAAATTGATAATGGGGCAACGGAAAAATAAACATAACATAAGACTTCGTTGCAGTGAGCCAAAAGGTAAGTAAAATAAAGAGCGAGAATACTGAAGAAGGATAGACAGATAAGAACAGAAAGAAATATCTTGGCTCTGTTGTAGGGGTTTCGTTCCTTGTATGCTCTATAGAAGATATAATCAAATTGAGATATTGCTGAAAGAAATGTTTTGACAATGTTGCATTTAAAGGCAGCATTCGACATTACTAGCCATGCTGATATTGTTCTGAGACCTATAAATAGAATTGCTGTTGGAATTTCCTTCGCTTCTGACACGTCAGGTATCTCCAAAAACGGAAAGCAGAAAGCACTTGCTAAAAACACAAAACCCCACAGTAGTAACGAGGGAATTCTGTATCGGTCACTAACACCAAAGACGCCTGAAAGTGTTAGTAGTGGTTTCGCTGCCCAATATATGTCCTTAATCTTTCTTCCTGTGGAGCTGCTCAACCTTCCACTGGACCGAACTGAAATTGTGTTGGTCGTCTGCATGTTAGCTCTTATTACGCTGAGAGATTGCTCGCTACGACGGGTGATTCTAGCCTTCTGTCCTTTGTAAGTGCTTTCGATGGTGTCTACAGTGTCTTCATAAATAATTAATCAATTGCGGCCACTTAGTTGCTAAGTGAATTAAAAGTTAATCTATTAATGTGGTCGATGTAGTTCCACTTAGATGAGAATTACGAGCACCTTGCATAATGTATATGGGAAAAGTATTATTTACTTCATTTATTTAACAGCGGCACTTTCTTTGCAACCTTGTAATTTATAGGAAATGTGGATTTTTTTATGTGTGAATAGTTAGTTTTTGTAAGCACTAAGGGCGCTGATGACCTAGCAGTTGAGAGCCCTTAAAACCCAATCATCATCATATTGCGAGGACTAATCGTGGCAAAGATGTCTTCCAAAGTTGTAAAATAATCGATTTTTTCAGGTTTCCCTTTCTTCTGCATTCTAGCATCGTTCTTTGGAAAAAGTAATTTGTTTCTCACAGGTTTTAATGTGTATACATTTCCGCTAGGACAAGCATTTAAGAAGTTATTGAAATATGATGTATCTGTTATTCTTGTAGGTAAACCAGTAATATGAGAAACAGTATAGCTTCGATGGGACTGCAAACATAAGGAAAGCACACGTTTATGTATTGTAAAAACATTTATTTGTAGTTGCACTTTTATTTTCAACTCGAGAAAGAAAGTTTGAGTACCAGTATTCTAACCGAGCAAGTAGCTCAGGCGTTTTGTCTGGACTGGCATTCCGGAGGTCGTGGGTTTGCTTCCCGAGGCCGATCTTTCTGACCCTTAGATTATTTCGGGGGAGAGGCGTTTCCCGAGTCACGAGGCGAAAACTACAGAAGTTTCTTCATTCCTCGAACTTCCTCTACCTTAATTTCATCTCTATTTTATTTCAACAGGTGTATTTCAGGGTTTTAAGAGTCGAGGTGACTGAGGTTAGTGGCGCCCCGCCGTGGTGAATGCGCTTTGGAAATACAGCTCTTGGCAGCAGGGTGGCGTTGGAATCGTCTATAGGGTATGGGGAAGTTAAACCAGGCTCAAGGCGCGGGCTCCTAGCGTTCCCTATGATGAGGTGAAAAACTGCTTGGGCTATGTTAGGACCCACCAAGGTGGCTCTTTCATGCGGTCGATTTAGGCCGCCTGTTGGATACTCTCATGTCATTCTATCCTCCTGGGTTTGACGCATTCTACTAAAATCTGTCTCTCTCTCTCTCTCTCTCTCTCTCTCTCTCTCTCTCTCTCTCTCTCTCTCTCCCACCTCACACGCAAATACACCAGTATTCTAAACATCACATGACATGTACATGCAATAAGAATAGTCAGAGAGGAGAGAAGAGAGAGAAAGAGAGACAGAGGGTGACAGGCTTACTACATTTAATATAAATTTGAACTTTTTGAGACTATAGATGTTTATTTGCGGGGCTTATATTGATATTTAATACACTACAATAGTAACTTCTTTTAAATAATGCATAATCACAGTTCAGAGTAAAATATTAGTTTTAAACATTCTTATGAGTTCCATTCACATGACTTTCTCTATCTGTTCTGCAAACAAATACTCATTCGCCTTGTTCTTTTATCGATATCATGTTTATCGAGATAAATGTTAGCATAAATTCTCTCATTTCTTGCTTCCTTGTAAACAAAGGGAAATAATGAAGCACGCTGGACTAAAGCGATAGCCAAATCTTTTAAAATGGAAACGGACATGAAGCTTTGTTAAGGACACTCCATAACTACTGTGGTTCTCAGCGTCTCGTTCTATACTGGGCGTGCAAGACTGCCTTAGTTATCTCAGAGACCTCTTCTTTAGGCCTGAATGTCTTTTAGGGACTAATGTCTAAATCTTTTAAGAGTTGGTCGCCGTGTGAACAGTTGAATTTCGGTTCGTTTTGCACGAATAACACTAAAACAAAAGAAATATGAAACGAAATGTGACTTCACGTTTGAGAAAGATTCGCAGTTTAAAAGTGAAACCAATACATAGGAATATTGAAAACCGCCAACCATAGACAAATAAAAAGCATATTATTTGCATAAATTATGTGTTTTAACGAAATGTATATTTTTTGTAACAAGGCTTTGCCTCCCTCTTACGGTTTGCAGGTATTGCAAAAGTCAACCAGGATGAAGACGTCCTTTGAGGCTATCTCCAGAAAATTCAAGATAGACATTTTATTTGACATGTAAATACAGGGTTACTACAAAAGAAATAGACAACTTCAACTGCCTGTAAAACAAAAATCTCTAACAGATAGCAACCTAATTATTTTGGAGGTATGTTGAGAAACTCTCAAAGTTTCGTTTGTTACTATTGATAACGCTGTAGTGTTTTGTTTGTTGTTGCAGCAGCTGAAATGGCGGAAAATCCTGTGGAAAAGGCATATTGCGTGTTGGAATTTGCTAGAACGCAATCAGTAACTGTTGTCCAACGACATTTTAGAACACGTTACCACAAAACGCCACCGACTAGACAGTCAATCTACGACTGGTATAGAAAATTCGAGACAACGGGATGTTTGTGCAAAGGGAAGAGCTCGGGAAGACCAAGAGTTTCGGAAGAAAACGTTGAACGTGTTCGTTCTGCCTACATAAGAAGCCCACAGAAATCGACATCTAGGGCAAGCATGCAATTACAAATTCCACAGCAAACTGTAAGGAAAATCTTGCGGAAGCGACTGCACATGATGCCTTACAGATTACAGATGTTGCAGTTTCTGAGTGAAGAAGATAAGGTCATACGGCGTGACTTTTGCATCGACATGTTGCGACATGATGAAGACGATGCTGGTTTTTGTGAGCGCATCATTTCATTTTTGTGGTAACGTGTTCTAAAATGTCGTTGGACAACAGTTGCTGATTGCGTTCTAGCAAATTCCAACACGCAATATGCCTTTTCCACAGGATTTTCCGCCATTTCAGCTTCTGCAACAACAAACAAAACACTACAGCGTTACCAATAGTAACAAACAAACTTTGAGAGTTTCTCAACATACCACCAAAATAATTAGGTAGCTATCTCTAATAGTTTTTGTTTTACAGGCAGTTGAAGTTGTCTATTTCTTTTGTAGTAACCCTGTATACTTAACCAAAATCGTTAGAGCATTATTACGAAAACAAAATCTTCAACATTTTTTCCGTGTGTAGAGTATTTTGAGGTGGAGATGTTCTTAAACCTCTTCGTGTCACCTCCTTGGAACACGCTAAACTTAATTACCAAGTTTGGTAAATACGTTTTTGTTTTTTCTTTCTTTTTACTTTCTCTACACGTATTATGTGTATAGTGTATAGAGAAGGTATTGCACTCCATTGAAAAATTCGATACCAAGATTTCACCGGAAATATATGTTTTAGGGTCCCTTATATCCAAAAAAATCATTTTCACAAAAAGGTGCGTGTGTGTGTCCGTGTGTCTGTGAACACGATAACTCAAAAACGAAAAGTTGGTAAAATACCACACTTGGTATTTAAGTTTAGTATCTTCCAGGGATGCGATACGAAGATTTTGAGAAAAATCCCGCACCATAAACTACCCTTTACATGGAACTTTTTTCGAAAATTTTGATTTTCGCAAAAACGGCTGTAACGATTTTTATTAAACTATCATATATTAAAGATAAATACCTGACAAACAAAATGCATATCTTGAATTTTCAGGGAAATTCCTCTGAAGACTACTTTATTCTGGACGAATTTTAAGGAATTTTGCATAACCGCTAAACCGTAAGACTTAGATAAAAACTTGCTGCACAAGAAATGTAGAGCACGTTAAAACACACAATTTATGTTATATACATTTTTTGTGGAGTTGATCTTTTTAAGATATTCATTGTTTTTGGTTTCAACTATGAAAATCTTACTTTTCTCATATAGGAATTTGTCAACTCCTGTCAATATAAACAAAGGAACTTCAGTCACATAGCACCCAGCTTTTGACTATCACTTTAACTTATGGTACTCCCTTATTTCGCTTCTACTTACAAGGAAAGTAGTCATAAGACTATTTCTGCTAATTTGTTCTCGAGTAGCATAAAGTAAATAGAGGCATTAGCTTTTTAACAATAATTCGTTGCAGAGATGTAGAGAAAGTCATGTGAATGGTACACATCAGATTTTTTTTTTCTGTTTTTATTTATGTTGTCCACAGATACACATATACACACACTCGGCCCTTTTTCTAAAAATTGTTTTTTCTAGACTCGGGGACCTAAAATCTTATATTTTCGTTGAAATCGTGGTATCGAATTTTTGGGTTGAATAAATTCCTTCTGTGTATCCTATGCACATAGTACGTTTAGAGAAAGTAAAAAGTGAGCATATTAATAGGTTTCGAAAATTTATAAAACAGACGTCACTTCCCCGTCATAATCCGCGCATACCTTATCGTCGATTATTTACCCCTTGGAACATGTGCGTATATTGCTAAACTTTCAAATAAGAGTCTTGAAAGTTGGAATGTTTGCAGGATTTGCGTACATCTCCTCTAATGGGACACTGGTCTGAGTCCTATAAATAAATTCCTGTGGAATTACCATTGCTTCTGTCACGTCAGATATGTCTAAAAACGGAAAACAGGAAACAGCACCTGCTATAAACATAAATCCCGAAAGTAGCAAAAATGGGGATTGTATATCACTCACACGCCTGATTTTGTTAGTAATGATTTCGGTCAAGTCAGCTTTTAATCTCGCTCGTTTCTCGCTGCCGCTAAGCGCGCCTCTCGCAGCCATTAGACGAAGCTGAACACAGTTGGCAGGAGAGAACTTGACCAACGAGCATACGAGATTCTCGATTACTCCCAAGACTCGTACGATTACTAGCAAGATTGCGGTGTAATCCTCGGAAACTCGCATAATCACTTCTTTAAGTTATAATATTTCATCTCTTTAAATGGTTTAATGTTTACACTGCCTACCAGAATAAGGATGATATTTAGATAAATAACTCAGGTAGGTAAAGGGTTAAAACGAAATTTGGTATCACAAAATCTGCAGATATGTATACGCAGTCACCACTTTTATTACAAATAAGTGTGTACCTATATATTGTGTTACTCCTTAGAATTTTATGTTGCAAGTAGATTTTCTGTTCTAATCTGAACATGTTTGAGTATAAGTAAGGTTATACACATAGCACACAAATTATAGATGTGTCATTAACGATAAATATCGTTGATTCAAACCATTTACTGTGAACGCCTTTACTGACATGTACTGTTAAACGATAGGTCATCGTGTATTATTACTAGGGCCTGGATTTTTAACTTCTCATAAAGCAGTTTTAGCTTTTACTATCTTCTACTAGCCTCTTTAGGGTTCCAAGAAATTTTTATAGACTTTTTAGGCTTTTAAACAATGTTTCTAACTTTCTTTTTAAGGGGTTGAGAGACTTTTTCTACCTGTTTAATGGTGTCGACAACAAACGCATTTTATAACACAGTACAGCTAAAAATATGAAAATTATTTTACTATACGGAATAGTGGTATGCAAATATAGTGTAATTCGAGGCAATTTAGTATACAATCTACTCGTGCTAGAACATTTTAACTAAACAATTAAGCATGTATTTTTATTATGTAGCACTCGCATAAAACAAACTTCAGATTTCACCACTATTGCTGTACACAACCAGCCACATATTTCTGTTGACAAAACAAGCTGTCATTAGCGCATGCCTCATACACGCATTTTGTTGTTGTTGTTTTGTTTTGTAGTTTAAGGTCCTTTAACCTGGTTGGTCATATTCGACGATGAATGAAATTGATGAAATGATCTCGGGATCCATGGAGCTTAAAGTTACTCGACTTTCGTCTTCTCAGGATAAGGGAAACCCCCGAAAAAATCTTATCCGGATAGCTCACTCTAAGAGAGATTCGAACTCACGATTTTTTGTTTGTGAGGCAGACACGCTACCACCACACTACCCAGGCGGGCACGCAATTTTTATACCAAACTAAAGATCCTGATAAATTCTTTCATTGGCTAACTTCACACTTTCTCTATAACAAATTATTGTTAATAAGCTTATTCTTTTATGTATTTCATGCTAATCGACAAAAATCAGCAGAAATAGTCTTATTTCTTGCTTTATTGTAAGTGGAAGCGAAATAAGGGAGCACCATAGGTTAAAGTGAAAGCCAAAAGCTGGTTGCTTTGTGACTGAAACTCATTTGTTTGTATGGACACGAGTTGGTAAATTCCTGTATGACAAAAGTATACGTTTTTCAAAGCTGAAACCAAAAACAAGGAATACCTAAAAAACGATCAGCTCCACGAAAAAATTTTATATAGCATAAATTGTGTGTTTCAACGTGCTCTACACTTTTTTGTGTGTTAAGTTTTTGTCCATCTCTTACGGTTTAGTAGATATGCAAAATTCATCCAGAATAAAGTAGTCTTCAGAGGCTATTCCCAGAAAATTCAAGATATACATTTTATTTGACAGGTAAATATCTTTAATATACGATATTTTAATCAAAATCGTTAGAGCCATTTTTTAGAAAATCAAAATTTTCGAAAAAAATTCTATGTAAAGGGTAGTTGGGAGTGGGAGGATTTTTTTGAAAATCTTCGTGTCACATCCTTGGAAGATGCCAAATCTAAATAACAAGTTTGGTCTTTAACGGACTTTTCGTTTTTGAGCTATGCTGCCCACAGACACCCACACACACAGACAGACACACACGGACATTTTTCTAAAAATGCTTTTTTTGGATTCAGGAGTTCTCAAAACATGTATTTCCGATGAAATATCGGTATCGAATTTTTGGGTACATTACAATACCTTCTCTATTCACTATGTACATAGTACGTATAGAGAAAGTAAAAAGATAAACATTAGGAAAACTAAAACTAGTCTTATTACTAGCTTCCTTGTAAGTAGGAGAGAAGTAAGAAAATGCACCAGCCAAGCGATAGTTTCATCCTTTAAAACCCGGTCGCTATGTGTAACAATTGAAGTTCCTATCTCTTTGCTTGCCAGGAGTAAACAAACGAAACATGAGAAGAAAGATATCTTCCTGTTTGATAAAACGTTTAAGTGGCTTAAAATTGACATCATTAATAATGCGGAATATCTCGAAAACGGTTAACTCTACAAAAAAATGTATATACATATATACATACATATATACATACATGTATATATGATATATATAGTCTTTTTAAAGTATATGTACAAATTTTGTGCAGTAAGTTTTTGAAAATCCCTTACGGTTTGCCAGTTATACAAAATTCATCCCGAATCAAAAGTTCTTCAGAAGCTAATCACAAAAAATGCAATATATGCATTTCGTTTGTCATAAAAATATCTTAAACATACGGTATTTTAATCAAATTGTTAGAGCCAGTTTTGAGATAGTCAAAATTTTCGATAAATGTTCCATATAAAGGGTACTTTGGGGTAGGTGGATTTTTCTTAAAATCTTGTGTCGCACCCTAGGAAGATACTCGACTTAAATACCAATCACACACACACACACACACACACACACACACACACACACACACACACACACACACAGGCAACCGTGCGCACAAGACCACACGGAGATGACATTTTCATCCAAAATACCTCAACGGATGTACATCAACTAAATTTTGCCATTTATATTTTACCCATAATGATATTTAATTTTCTCTTAGAGCGAGATACGAAAGCCAGACTCCCGCTATTGTCCTGGCACCAGAACTAGGTAGGTTGTTTGCATGTAGTCTGGTGAAAATGGAAATTTCTTATGCCTTAGCCGTCTTGTGTGAAACTGGTTGTTTTCTGCCGATTCCAGGTAAGCCTTTTTAGGTTAATGTTATCGTTGACTGATCTTGGTTTTAAGAAACACATTTTAACCCCAGAGTTTGGTACTTGTATGACGGATCTTATCATAGACATATTATTAAGTGTTTGCATTATACTTTTATCGAAATTTTTAGGCTCAGGAAATAAATATTGCAATACTTCATTTCAGTTATTGCACTGAGAAGGGCTTTGCATAATCAGTGTACTTAGAGGAACATACAGAAAGGGCACACTTAAATGCAATAACTTGCAAACATTTTATTCACAGCACTCAACATGATTACAAATACATATCAACATCACATCATATTTTGAATACTAAGAGCTAATAGCCCTCTGCTGCTCTAAGTTGGAATGTTCTAACAATATGGGTTCAAGGTGATGTTAATTAGAATGTTAATATGACAGTTCAGTTCATTTGTTATAGTACAATCTAATACTTTCTTCCAAACGATACTAATATGATACTGCCAATTAGATCACATCAGTGAGAAATCATATATGTAAAATACTCATTATGTATTGCTGCCTGAAGTCTAAGGTTTATCCTGTGCATAAAGTAAGTAGGTGTGCACAGTAATTTATTGGATACAACAGTGTGTAATAATTTTAAATTTATAAACTGTACTTTGTGCGATTATTCTTAAAATGCAGTATTTAGTTCTTTGCAATACCAAAGTAGCCAATCAGAGCTTACTGTTGTGCATATTCTATTAGTTAAATAAGCCCTCCTGCAAGATTTCGTTTTGGTCTATCAATGTTTTGATAATCCTTACATTTGATTACTTTGCAGTTTCACAACTTTGAATGCTTCTTCTCTACCCTTTGAGAACCATTAGGTTGACTTTGAAGGAATGTTAGCTACTTTAGTTGTGCCAGAACTAAAATATATGTCAGCACGAAGCCTACCAAACAGACAAAGTTCTTCATATCTACGTTGAAGACGCTGTAGACACTGAAGTCGAAACTCAGTATCTGGATATCACTGAGAAATGCTGTAATTGTTTCACAGAGACGCTGATTTTCTTGAAGAGATGCTTCTATTTTCTTGAGATAAACCCTTGTTGCCTTTGACTCCACCGAAGTTAAATGACAGGACAAATGCATACCCAGCAGTATAAGAAAAACGATGGTAAGGTAACTAATTGGCGCATAATTATTTTCAAAGTTGATTATCAGCGCATTACATATGTGGAGAATGTGACATATCATCCAGCAAACGGTTGCAGCAATAGGTATTGAGAAATATTCGTGTACCATTATGGCAATTCCATGCAACTTGAAATACGTTTCTCGCAAACCCTTGCACTGTGTCAAAGGATTTTCCTCTGTTGATAATTGTATTAAACATTTGTTCAGAACACCATACTTCTGCTTCAGAATCATCGTGGAGCAAATAAATTGTGTTATCATCACGTTCAATGCCAGAAAAGTGGATTGGGAATTAAGATAATACAGGCGACAAATTACTATTTCACACTCAGGAAGAATAAATTAGGTGTAATAAAGTATTATTGCAAAATACTGCAAGGAAACTAGTACACCAATATACAGCCGAGCTTTCTGGTACACTTTCTGTACATTTCGTATATCGAATATATCATCCAGTTGAGATATTGCCGATAGAAACTTTGTGACATTTTCTCGCTTTAAAATACCACAAAAGAGAATCATTAACAAAGCAGAGGCAGTTTTAAACGTAAGAAACAAAGAGCTGGTTAAAATATATTTGGTTTTCTTGTGTTCAGTAAAATCTAACGGCAGTTTTAAACAAGGGCCTGTTACGAAGATAAAACTCCAGCAGAGGAGTAAGAGGCTCCTGCCTCTTTTACCAAGCCAACCAGCTGATGAAAGCCCAAACATGCCAGAGAGGATCAGTAATGGTTTTGCGGTCCAGTAGATATCTACTGAGTGTTTATCTTCACCATTTTCTGATGATACTCGGAGTTTGACAAAAATGGCCCTCATGTGCTTAAATATTCTGCCAAACAATTCGCAAGCTGTAAAAAGAAAAGTCTGTGTGTACTCTCCCTCGGAGTGTTTCTGTTGTTCTAAACTCCATCACATTGTATCCTTATTTGCTTAAGCAAGTCAATATTACTGTGAAGCCATAAGCAAATTGTAATTTACTAATGCATGTAATTCTTTTGCTGAAGACATTGTCAATAATAAACAGTCTGTTATAATAAGAATATTTTCATTTGTATTGGTTTTGCCCATTTCCTTTATAAGCTCGCATTATTGCAACTTTGCCATTGCATTTTTTATTGTTGTAAATTTAAAAGTGACAAAAGTGACAAACTTTGTGAATAAATTTTCTGTTATTATCTATGTCCTTATAGTACTTCTAAATCTCTGCGGTAATTTTTACGCAGAATCAATGGTGTTCATACAGATATTTGCCAACCTTCATCCAAAGATATCTTAAAGAGTGATTATTGTGATTCATTATTTTACATCACTCTAAGCCATTAGTGTCAGTTGTAGTCAAAAGGTTTCCCGTCAGAGCTACTTGTTTGCTTGATTTGAACAGGTGTGTCGTTGGTGAATTTGCTGGATGTCTCTGTATACATTATTGATGAAAGTCTTCTTCCCGTTTTTCTCCAAAGAAAGTCTAGCTATTGTTATGTTTTCTGTCTGTATAAATAACGCCTTTTAAATTCACAATCCACCGTACAGACAATGAGATTATATGGTGATGGTTCTGGACCTCATGATATCCCAAAGTTACTTGTGAAGTTGTGGCACTCATAACCATCTTCGATACTTACGCACCGATGTAAATGACAGAGCTCAGTCTCCTTCACCGAACAATATTTTAAAACCCTTTAACTGAACTTATGGTCATTATGTGATTATCGGCAAGAAGACCAAAGAAGAGAATTTTAGCGTTCATCTATATCATTGAGCCATGCTATAATATTCATAACACTTTCTACTGCCGAGGTTTCTTTATTGGATGCTGGACGGCTGAGGCTAAATTACTTGGACGTTAGCCATTGACCTCAAATGAAGATCATAACTTACAATAGCTTGTAATAATACAGGAAACACAGATGTAATTTGAGGTAAAACTAACCTATGAGTTAAACACTAATTGGATCTAGCTTGACATCCTCAGCAGTGTATGGTTGGCTGTTTAAAACATCAGTGAAGCTTTTGTGATTTTCATTTGCGTCTCTACGTATTCTTTATAAAATAGTTATGTAATTATCTAAAAGATTGTTATTCTTAATCATGTCCATTAACATTGTCACAACGTTACAGTGATATCTGTTACAACGAAGGAAAAATCCCCGGATATTAATGAAAATATCGCCAAATGTTCTGTTTTCCATCTCGTTAAGCCTCCCAATAATTTTCGTAATCCTGAATAAGCTCTAATAGATTTTAAGCGTTTTAGCTTTGACAGAATTGTTGGAAGTTGAGTAGTTTGTAGACAGGCACGAAGATAAACTTTTTGAAATTTGTCTTTGGTGTTACAGTTATTTGATGGCATTAATTCAAACGTTTCACTTTAGAAATGCACTTCAAACCAGTGACATCAATATTCGACTATATAAGAGTGGAATGTGGTGAAAATAGAGCTCTCAAGGCCAGGAATTTAGACAAGAATTGGCATATTGCCTATAACCAGCCAAAAAGTAAGCTTCTCAGTTAATAATAAATATTGATAGCATCGTTTCTGGTGGTACCTTGAATACAATTTTATAAAATGATTTAGCATATACCTGGTAATGAACTGTCCACACAGAAACAAAACATTCTTGTTTAAGCGTTATTAAAAGGCTTTGGCATACAGAAACTTGGTAATATATATGTAGAATTAGAAATGTTCGACTGAAATACACATACTAAATTCTACACAGACCTAAAAAAAAAACGCGTAGCACTCTTATCATAACGTTATAAGTACTATTTCCGGGTTTATTTTATTTTGTGGTGACTTCGTTCTCTTAGTTGCTAAATTGTGGTCGTGTAGAGAATGAAACAACACCAGTCGTGTATTATCCTTACATGCATTATCTGTGAGGAATAAACTATTTCTTTTCTTCAGCACAACAGGCAAATATCCACACATTTACGTACCTTTAAGACTTCAACATGTTCATGTTGAAGTATTTAGGCCTTTAAATGCGTATTAATTTTCGGACATTCACTAATTTCAGCTAGATGTCTCTAGCTTACGTCCGTCACAAGGAATTCTCAATTAAGAAAAATACATATGTATTTGTATTAGCCAAGTCACCACCTCTGCTGACAACAACAGCAGTTGTTCAGGAGAGATTGTTTGTGTTTCACAGCAGGCGTTGAGCAAATGAACTGCAATGCCATACAAATACAAGGACCCTTAGTTACATATGCATCTTCCCAAGAATATTTAACTGACAGTTATCACTAAATATTGCCTTTATAAGTCTAAGCGAAACAACACCATTGTGCAAGCAAAGTGAGCAAAATTTGAAGAAGCAAAAGAAATGCTCATCTTTATTCCTCAACATAAATCTAATTGAGAATTATCCTTTGTGCCTCAATTTTCTGATTGATAAACTTAGGTTTGGTCTCAGATGTGAGATTTCCTATGCCTCATTTAATTCCAAAGTGAATAATGCTTTCTTGAGTAATCCAGTTCATTTGAATTGGACGAGGATTAAAATGTATGTCAACGTCAAGCCTATTAGGTACCAAAAATTCTTCATATCCACCGTGAAAGTTTCGTGCACAGTGAATTCGAAATGGAATTTATGAATATCATCAAGGAATGCCTTGAATATTTCGGCTAGTTGAGGATCTGCCTGATATGACACTTCCATAATCTTAATGTAGGTACTTGATGCCTTTGATTCCACCATAGCCAGGTGACAAGACAAGTGAATACCAAACAATTCCAATATAAAAAAAGCCAGTAAGAAAATCAGCTCAGTCTTCCTGTACCACGTTAAGGTTGCATGTCTTATTATCAATACATTGCAGATATGAAGAATATCACAAATCATCCAGCAAAATGTGGTGGCAATTGGCAGAGAGAAATGCATATTTATCAACTTAACCATTCTGTTTAACTTGCAATACACTTCTCGTAGTTTCATGCACAGTGTAAGCCGAGATTTCTTTGCAGATAATGTCAAGACACACTTGTTGATGAGAGAGTATTTCTGTCTCAAAAGCAGAGCTGAACACATAAGCTGAATCGTCATCACCTTTATTACCAAAATTGTTAGAGGGGCAACGGAAAAATACACATAACATGAGGCTATATTGCAGTTAGACAATATGTAGATAGCATAAAGAGCGAGAATGCTGAAGAAAGACAGAAAGATAAGAACACAAAGGAATATCCTGGCTCTGTTGTAGAGGATTTGCTCTTTGCATGTTCTAGACAAAATACAATCAATTTGGCATACTTCTAAAAGGAACACTGTGATATTTTGGCGCTTAAAAGACCCAGACCACATCACTAGCAATGCTGATACTGTTCTGAGAGCTAAAAATGGAATTCCTATTAGGAACACTTTCGCTTCTATGATGTCCAAAAACGGATAAAAGAAAGCACCTGCGAGAAACACAAACCCCCACAGTAGTAGCCAGGGGATTCTACATCGATCAGTAACACCAAACACGGTTGAAACTGTTAGTAGTGGCTTCGCCGCCCAGTAGACGTCTCTGGTATCTCTCCCTGGAGTGTTGTACAGCCTTTCATTGGACTGTACAGAAATTATGTTTGTCGTCGGCATGCTAGTTTTTGTTTTGCGCTGAGGAATTACTGGCTGACACGGATGATTCGAGCCTTGTGAGCTTTAAAAGCGCTTCTGTCTCCGCAGTGCGTTGACAAAAAATCAATCAATACAGGCGCTTAAGTGATAAGTGGATTAAACGTTAATTTATTAATGCGGTGGGTCTGTTTCCACGTAGGTTAGGATTATTAACAATTTCAAATCTATATACAGCAGCTCCTATTTCCCTTAATTATTTAATACTGGTATTATCATATCAGCTTTATAGCTTATAGAAAATATGCAGTTGTAACAAATCCAGATTCATCTAGCCAACACGGTTTTGTTACGATATTTTCTCCTAATTTATTCCGGTTGTACAGTTTTTTTTTTATCGATTTTAGCATACACTTTTGAAAAAAATAATTAATATTTCAGTAACATAGAGCCTTAAACTCACACCTTTCGCATAGTGCGCCTGTTCTCTTTCTCTCTCCCTCTCTCTCTCTCTGTCCCTCAACGCAATCTACATTATTATATTTGCTGTGCAGTAGGAACTATAATATTGCTCAAAATCACCGGGTTTATTCTATGCTCTCTTTATAGTGTTTTGGTAAATCAAATATGGTAGTTCTACTTTTTGTATGTTAGCGTACTGTATATTATTGTCTATCATGTTATTATGTTATCGTATGTATAAAATATAATCCTAACATACTTATATAAAATATCGTTATGTAAATGGAGATTCAACAATAATAGTGACCGGTTTATGCTCAATATAAACAAAATATATTAACAAAGCTTCTTAAAAAGCTCTACTATCGAACAACTATACACTAACATTATGCTTATACATACCTATTCCAGGTGATATTTTTCAGGAAGAATAATAATAAGCAAGATATTTTGCTGTTTTAGTTTTACACTTCATTGGAAAACCTACCATTGGGCAATAATTAAAATACCACGTAGCAGATATTTTAAGTGGAACCTTAGGGATGATATTCCAAGGTTCTAACAGTCGGCTTGGCCATTATTATTGTTGTTATTATTATTGTTGTTATTATTATTATTATTATTATTATTGTTGTTATTGTGGTTGTGGTTATTGTTGTTATTGTTAATATAGGGAATATTCTCTAATTGCGCTTTTGGATTCCGGAAAGGGCTAAGTTAATGCTGGCGAAAACTCGAAACCAAATTTTGTTTGGATATATTCATATTACTTTTTCATTTAGCACATATAAAATACAATTACGTTTTCTTAACGTAATTTTTCCGCTTTTTGCCTTAAATTTCCATGAATTATGAAAGTATTCCTATCTATTCCAGCAGTTATACTGATGAAATTCCAAGTAAGCGCAGTACAGTAAGAGCATACGATATTACAGGTTACGTATTTTTGTATATTTTTCCAGATTATTCACAAAGTTGATAGTGCTTATCTATGCACATTTTACCTTCTCTATATGTACAATGCACACGGTAGACCTACAAATATTGTATTCCACCCAAAAATCGATTTCGAAATCTCACTGGAAATATGTTTGAGGTTTATTAGATAAAACAAACACATTTTTTTTTTTAAAAAGGGTCATGTGAGTGTGTGTCCGTGCGCGCATGTATGTGTCTGCGCCTGAAAACAGCATAACTCAAAAAGTCGATTAAATACCATACTTGATATTCAGGTTCAGTGTTATCCAGGGACACGACACGAAGGTTTTCAAGAAACCCTTTCACCCCAAACTTCTCTTTACATGGAACAATGTTGATCTTTTCAATAATGGCTCTGAGGATTTTGTGTAAATTACAATATGTTTATGATATTGTACCTGTTGAATTTTCTGAGAGTAGGCGATGAAGATTTCTTCATTCTTGATTAAATTTGTGTAACTGGTAAGCCGTAGAGATAGTCAAAAGCTTAATACAGTATATATATAAATGTGTGTGTGTCGTTAAAAAAGGCAATTTATGTCATATCTTTGTTGCAGAGTTAACCATTTTCAAGATATGCTTTGTCTTTGTTTTTAATTCTATTTTCAACTCTATTACATAGCGACAAGCTTTTAAAATATTTGAGTAATAAGACACTCTCTCCTAGTGTTTAACTTGAAAAATAATATTTTGTACAAATATTTGTTACGGAATAGGAGGAGAAAAATCATGTAAATGGATCACATTGGGGTTTTGCATTATTTTCGAATATTCTGGACTATATGAGCACTAATAATTTGCAGAGTATCAACCCTACCAAACAGCCGAAGTTCCTCAACGCTGAAGATGCCATGTGGGTTGAATTTGAAACTAAGTATCCATATATCCTTGAGGCTTGGCATGAGCATTTCTTTGATCAATCTGATGTGAGACTTCGAGGTTGCTTATATCATTTAATTCCACAGAAGCCAGGTGTCATGCTGGATGGAATGTATGTCCTACAGTGGACTTGCTATGATGTTGGTGGACAGGATAATGAAAACAACAGTATACGTTAATATCTGGTTCTCACCAAGTTCTTTCAAGCTCAGTGTGTTACACAAAGGAAGAAAGAGAGGTAAGGAGATATATTCCATAATCAAAGTCCGTGCCCTTTTATTAGAGGATAAAGTTCCCGTAATTTCTACACATTATTTGCACATATTTGTTCAAGAGAGCATATTTCGGTTTTAGAATCAACATCCCCAAATAAACTACTGTACCATCACACCAATACAGACATTGTTACACTGTTCATTCACTAATACGAGGTACGTCCAGAAAGTAAGTTCCGTTTGGTAATAAAATTAAATTGTGTACAGATACAGAATAATTATTTATTGCACAAAATTCTACAGCTCTTAAACTACTTTTCCACATAACTGCCGAAATTTTGCAGGCATTTGTCATAGCGTGGCACAAGTTTTTGTATACATTCTTCATAGAAGTTTGTCTTCAAAAACTTGGAAACATTTTCTTTCAGCTCTTCGTCATTGTTGAAGTGTTGACCGCCAAGGAAAGACTTGAGATGTAAGAACAGATGAAAGTCGCTAGGAGCGAGGTCAGGGCTGTACGGAGGATGTTCAAACACGTCCCAGCCAAATCCATGTAGGAGGTTTTTCGTCACATTTGCAGTGTGTGGTCCCGCGTTGTCGTGAAGAAAAACAACACCTTTTGACAGCTATGCTCGGCGCTTATTCTGTATTGCGCGGTGCAATTTCCTAAGTGCTTTGTTTGATCACGCGGTAAGAAATTAATGAGTAAGATGCCTTTCAAGTCCCAGAACACTGTGCACATCATTTTTCGACGTGTCAAGATTTGTTTCGGCTTAACCTTTGCTGGGGATGAAGTGTGCCTCCATTCCATTGATTGCCGCTTACTTTCAGGGGTGTCGTAAGAAACCCAAGTCTCATGTCCTGTGACTATCTGCGTCAGAAATTCTTCGCCGTCTTCATCATAACGGGTTAAAAACTGAAGTGCACTACCCATCCGTTTTGTTTTGTGTTGCTCAGTAAGAATCTTTGGTACCCAACGTGAGCAAAGTTTATGAAATTTCAGTTTTTCGGAACAATTTCATGAATTAGTGATCGTGAGCTTTGGGGAAATTCAATAGCGAGAGCACTAATTGTAAACTTGCGGTTTTCCTGGATCTTGTCATCAATCGCGTGAACCAGTTCTTCTGTAACCAAAGATGGACGCTCACATCGTTCTTCATCGTGCACTTCTCTACGTCCTTCATTGAACTGTCGGACCATCTTCTCACCATTGACTCTCTCATCGCATTTTGTCCGTAAACTTCGCAAATTTGCCGATAAATTTCAATTGGTTTCACTTTCCTAGCATTCAGAAAACGAATGACAGATCTTATTTCACAAGCGGCGGGATTTTCAATCAACACCGACATTGTAAAAAAGCACAACAAAGCGTATGTGGCTGACAGCGATCTCAAAATGGCGCACGTTTCTTCTCCTTGATACAGAGCGCCTACCGCGCATGTGCGGAACTGCGATCGCAGCGCTGCAGCGGAGATAAATTGAAACGGAACTTACTTTCTGGATGTACCTCGTACATTTGACAGACAAACTGTGGAATAGTTCATGATTTTAAAACAGCAGAGAAATACCAGCAGATAAAACTGATCTCAAGTGCAAAATTCAGAGTTACTGTTACGATATTACATTTGCGTTATCAAGAAGTCCCAAAAAAGGAATACAAATCTCTATGAGAAGACAAGCCTTGACCAAGATAAACACGCAAGCACTCAGGATACAATCAAAGTGGTTTTGAACCCCAGTAAATATCTCTTGGGACCTTAGTAGCATTGCTTTCTGACGTTTTTAAATATAGCTGCGTTTCACCAAACTCAGTTTACTTCCTTTCATTTTAGGCCTATTAAAGGCTAAATATAGTCAGCAAGTTCTGCTAGGATGATTCACTTTGCTCATTACAATATTTCATCTGGTAATGTGCTACAATTTCTTTTAAAACTCAAGAGACAATTAGGCAATTATAATTTACATATGCGTATCTAACCATCCCTCAAGGATCATGAATAGGGAAGAAAATAAATAATTATAAACCGAGTACTACTTAGCTATTACATATTTGGGCATTTCTGTGCATCCTTAAAAAATCTGATGTATACCATGCTCATGACTTTCAATACATATCGGCAACAAGTTATTGTTAAAAAGCTTTTCTTCTATCTACTTAATGTTAATCGAGATAAACAATGCCAAAATATTGTTATTATTTGCTTTATCATAAGTATAAGGGAAATTAGGGAATACACAATCAGAAAGCGATAGTCAAATATTTTAAAAACTGGTTGCCAAGTGGTGCAAATCAGTTTCTTTACATTGTCAGCAGTTTGCAAATTGCGTAGGAGAAAAGCGAAAATATTTTAAAACTGAAACTAATAACAAAGAATATCTGAAAAATGGCCAATTACACGAAAAAATGTATATTCCATAAATTGTGTGTTTTAACGAGATCATCATTTGTGTGTAATAATTTTTTGTCTATCTCTTACGCTTTACCAGCTAAGCAAAATACACTAAAATTTATGCGGAATAAAGAGGTCTTCAGAGGTTATTCTCAGAAAATTCAAAACATACATTTTATTCTTCTTATAAACGTCTTTAATATACGGTAATTTAGTTAAAATTATTACAGCCATTTTTGAGAAAATTAAAATTTTTCTAAATGTTTTCCATGTAGTTTGAGGTGGGAGGATTTTTTTCAAAATCTTCGTGTCTCATCCTTGGTAGCTACGAAACCAAAATAGTAAGTTTGGTATTTTTCCGAATTTTCGTTTTTGGGTTATCGTGTTCATGCTATTTTTTGGATACAGGGGACCCTAAAACGTGTACTTACGGTGAAATGCAATACCTTTTGGCGGAATGCAATACCTTCTCTATACACTATGTACATAGTAAGTGTAGAGAAAGTAAAAATGTGTCAGATACATACAACATTGTTGATGAAATAGTCACAGATCGTGGGACAAAGAACGGACGATATCTAGATAATCCAACCAGAATTTTTAATAGTATACCTAATATGTCTCCTAGGGACATGTACATTGTAACAAAACATTTAAAAAGTTCCCCCAAACTGAAAACAGCATGCAAAACAAGTTATAGTGAGATGCATTACACTCACACGACTTTCTCAAACTTCCTCTTACAGAATCTTCCTATATACATTCTGTCAAGAAAGTACCGGGAATTGATCATTTAAAAATCCTGTGTAAAAGGGGATTCGAAATTATTGTTGTCGCTGAGTTGGTGCAACTTTCCTCTATATCCACGCGGAGTTTGATCGTCATCTGTAATCTAGTTTGTTTACAGTACGCCATTTTGTTAGTTCATCTCAAAGGTGATTTGCGATTTTATGACGGATACAAATATTGAACAAAGAATCTGTCTCAAATTTTGCATTGAAAATGGTATTTCGTGTGCCGAATCGCTGAAAATGTTAAAGAGGGCTTACGGTGAATCGACTTTATCAAAAACACGTGCATATGAGTGGTACAGTGCATTCAAAAGTGGTCGAGATGTAGTGGGAGATTTGCCTCGCTCTGGTCCGCCATCAGCGGTTTCAACTGAACTGAACATCGCTAAAGTGAAAATCGTCATTTAGGTCTGAGAGAGATTGCCGCTGAATTTTCTGTGTCTCACGAATCAGTTCGTACCATTTTAAGCGATTGTTTGGGCATGACTCGCGTTGCAGTTCGGTTAGTTCCGGAAGACTCTACAAAAACTCAATCGTGTAAGGATTACTGAGAACATGCTAGAATGAGCCAGTTCCGACCCCACATTCATAAAACGCATTGTAACTGGTGATGAGAGGTGTGTTTACGAGTTTGACACCAGTCAACAAGCTTCCGAATGGCGCCTTCCAACTGAACCGATACCTAAAAAGGCACGTCAAACTCGATCAAAACTGAAGGTCATGTTGACATTTTTTTTCGATTGTCGCGGTGTCGCGCACTCAGAGTTCTTGCCAGAAGGTCAGATGGTAAATACAGAGTATTATCTAAGCGATTTGCGGCGTTTGAGAGAACAAATACGGCGAAAAAGGCCAGATTTGTGGAACGACAACTCATGGATTCTGCACCAGAATAATGCACCAGCTCACAAGGCTATTATTGTGAACGAATTTCTGGCCAAAAACTCAACAAATGTCATCGAACAACCACCCTATTCACCTGATCTGGTTCCTGCTGATTTCTTTCTCT
Source organism: Hymenopus coronatus (assembly GCA_030762935.1). Taxonomy (NCBI): domain Eukaryota; kingdom Metazoa; phylum Arthropoda; class Insecta; order Mantodea; family Hymenopodidae; genus Hymenopus; species Hymenopus coronatus. The sequence continues at coordinate 122,754,272 of CM060886.1, forward strand.
TTCCAAAACTCAAGTTACCAATTCGAGGCACCCGTTTTCAGTCGATAGAAGACAAAAAGGAAAATTCGCGGCGACAATTGACATCGATTCCTAAAAGTGCCTACAAAAAATGTTTTGATGACTGGATTATTCGTTGGCATAAATGTTTAATTTCAGAAGGGGCCCACTTTGAAGGCGATAAAATAAAATTGGATGAATAATTCATTTTTTTGTGTTTTATTGGCAAACTCCCGGAACTTTCTTGACACAGTAGTACTGTGAGTTAAGCGAGATGAACCTTTCAGAAAGGATTTCATCACATATTTCCCTAGTACATAAGGGGGATACGTGAGGCTGAAGTAAAGCCGTTGGTCCCGTGTCTTAGATTTACGGCACGTAAAAGAACCTCAAGCCTGATAGAGAGGCCTCTGAGCAAAATTAAGCAGTCTTTCACACCCAATTTAGAATGGGACGCTGAGAACCATAGTAGTTAAAGAGCGTCCATAAATAACACGCCATTTACATTTTTTGTTTGAGGCTGAAGCGATAATCAACCTCAAATGTGGTCCCTTTATGCTGTCTTTAGAATTCCAAATCTTGTATGATCTTAACGAGAAACACTAATATCTACATACTTTCAACTTAAACATGTGATGTAATATTGTAAAATTAAAATAAATAGAAATGAATACCAGTATGAAATTAATGCCACGGTTATTTGAATCGAATTCTTTAACTAGGTCGTACAGTAATTTTTTTCTATTTCTTAAGATTTAATATCTATAAAAACTTAATTTATAATGCGGAGAAATTTGCAGGCTATTCGTAGAGCATTCAGTATCTTTCAGATAGCTTTAATCTATTGATATTGTAATCAAGAGTTAAAGCATTTTTGGGAAAATGAAAAGCATCCAAGAATTTTGTGTGAAACTTGTGGTAGGTTGGGTGATTGTCTTAAAAATGCTCGTGTCATACACTTTTGTAAGTTGCTCGCATTTAATTATAGTATGGTTATTTTATCAGACTTCCGGTTTGGGTTTACAGAATCTGATGGGATTTTTATTTCCTAAAAATGCCTTTTTAGTTTCCGTAGCACGTATGCACAATGTGCATAGTAGATACAAAAGGAATTGTACTCTACCCAAAAATTCGATAGGTACAGAGATTTCTCCGGAAATTTATGTTTTGAGACCGCGGAATCAAAAACAAACAAACAGAAACAAAAACGCATTTTATAAAAGTATCTTTGAGTGCATGTGTGTCAATGGGCAGCATAGCTCAAAAACTGAAAATGAATTAAATACCAAACTTTGTATTAAATATATACAAAGTTTGGTATTTAATTCATATTCAGTTTTTGAGCTATGCTGCCCATTGACACACATACACTCACAGATACTTTTATAAAATGCGTTTATTTATTTATATATTTATATATATATCGTATTTAAGTTCAGCATCTTCCAAGGATGCGACACGAAGATTTTTAAGAAAATCCCCCCAACTATCCCTTACGTGAAATATTTTTCGACTATTTTGATTTTCTCAAAAATGGCTCTAACGAGTATGATTAAAATCCCATATGTTGAACACATTTTCATCACAAACGAAATGGACATCTTAAATTTTGGAGGGAGTCTCTGAAGACCTCTTCATTCTAAGTTAATTTTGTATAACTCGTAAATCGTGAGAGAAAGACAAAAACTTACTACAGAAAGAATGTAGAAATCATTAAAAAAAAAAAAACAATTTATGTCACATAGCTTTATTGTAGAGTTAATTGTTGCTGATATAGGTCTTATTATTTTTTCCATTTTTAAGAGCTTAAAAGTTTTTCCAAGTGGGAGGGAGCTTTAATTTCATATCTTTGTTTTATTCCCAGAATTGCAAAGGATAATCGAATTTCTATAGTTTAGCATAGCGAACAGCTTTTAAAAGATTTGACTATCGTTTTAGTCTAGTGCACTCCCGTGTTTCCTTTCTACTTATAAAGAACCAAGTGATAAGACCATTTCTGCTGATATTTATCTCGATTAGCATGAAGTAAATAAAGGAATAGTCTTCTGTAAGGACATTTGTGGAACAGCTAGAAAAGGTCATGTGAATGAAAGACACCAGAATGTTTTTATTCAGGTAACCCGTCAGCTAATATCTTTTAGCAGGAATTCACCATATCCACACTTAAGTGTAATGTATGTATTACGCTGTCATTATAGCTTGTGTATTATTAACCGCGAAAATATTCCCACTCTCCAAATTAATATAGCTTGTTGATGCTATCATACACACTTATGCTTGAAGTTTCCTGCTCTTTTGGGACTAAAATCTCTGCTTGGGAGCAGAAAAAGTGCCTTATACAAGAAGCCGTAGATGTATGGTGTAGCCGTCGCATGACGTAGGCTACGGTGTAGCACTGTAGCATATCTGCTACATTGTAAACAATGTTCCCCTACTGGCCTCTGGTGCAGTTATCTTGAACTAATTCATTTTGTACATAGCTCGTTCTTGTCTTAGGGCGTATTAGGCCACCAATCTGCCAACAGATGGCAGGACTACCAACAGTTTACCTAGCCAGCTGAAGCCACAAAGTAATGCTGATTGCATTACTCCGAAATACCAACATTGAAATCTTGCAGAAATATATAATTGCCAATTTCTTGACACACTCAGTGTTTCGAAATTAGTTGAAAAAAAACTCTATTGCATCACTCTTGCAAATGAAGTAATATAAACTAGAAAATAAATATGATCTTTATCTCAATCCTCATCACAAATTAAAGTAGGAATTAAATGTAATGTTTAAAGATATTCGCAAGTTCCGTTGAATTTGATTAGTGAAATGTTTTCCTTAGAAATCCAATTCATTTGAATTGGACCAGAACTACAACGTATGTCAATATCAGACCTATTAGGTACCCAAAGTTCTTCATATCCACAGTGAAAGTGTCATATACACTGATTTCGAAGTGAAATTTGTCAATATCATCAAGGAATGCCCTGAATATTTCGGGCAGTCGAGAATCTTCTTGATGTGATAATTCCATAAGTTTGATGTAGCTTTTTGACGCCTTCGACTCAACCATAGCCAAGTGACAAGACAAGTGAATACCAAGTAATTCGATTAGAAACAAAACAATGTAACTGACCATGTCAATCGTATTGTACCAGGTTTTATGTCCTATTATCAGCATATTGCAAACGTGGAGAATATCGCAAATCATCCAACAAAATATTGTGGCAATTGGTAGAGAAAAATGCATATTTATCAACTCGACGATTCTGTTTAACATATAATACACTTCTCGTAGCTTCATGCACGAAGCCAACGGAGAATCCTTTGTTGATAGAATCAGCACACACTTGTTGATGACAGCGTATTTCTGTTTCAGAAGTAGCGCTGAACATATAAGTTGTAACGACGTCACTTTGATCATCAAAATTGTTAATGGGGCAACGATAAAGTACACATAACACGGGGCTGTATTGCAATAAGTCAAGGTGTAGCTGAAATAAAGAGCGAGAATACTGAAGAAATACAGAAATATAAGAATACAAAGGAAGATCCTGGACCTATGGTAGTGAATTTGTTCTTTGCTTGCTCTAGAGATGATACAATCAAATTGAGATACCGCTGAAAGGAATGCTGTGATATTTTCGCGTTTAAACGAACCATGCAGCATCACTATCAAAGCAGATGCTGTCCTGAGTCCTATAAATAGCATTCCTGTCAAAAATACCTTAATTTCTGTCATGTCAGTTATGTCGAAAAACGGGAAACAGCAAGCACCTGTTAGAAACACAAAACCCCACAGCAGCAGCAAAGGGATTTTATATCGGTCACCAACACCAAAGACTTTTGAAAATGTTAGCAGCGGTTTTGCCGCCCAGTAGATGTCTCTTCTAGGGATGTTGTTCAGCCTTTCAGACTGAACAGAAATTGAGTTGCCCGTCGACATGATGTGTTACTCTGGGGAATTACTCGCTGGCACAGGTGATTCTGCCCTTCTAGACTTTTAAAGCGCTTCTGATGTCCTCTGCCGTGTGTCCATAACGAAATAATCAATACAGTCGCTTAGTGGATTATGAGTTAATTTATTAATGGGGTCCGTATACTTCAATAGATTATAATTATAGATTAGAATGAATAATTTAAAAGCTGCTATTTACTTTGTTTATTGAACAGTGAAACCTTCATTGTAACCTTAAATTTATAGGAAGTATTATATAATCTTGACAATGACTTTTTATGAAATATATTGATAATCCCATTTTTAAATGTTCTGGATTTTTCTTCTTTTTCTTCCAATGAGAAAATATATGACCTACATTGTCTAAGTGATTAAATTTACATTACGCACAGCAATTTTATCCGTTCTGTTTGACAATCTCTTATCTCTCTCTGTGAAGTGGACAATAGTGTTAAGACACTACAAACACAAGTAAAAGGTTTAACTGTGGTGTTTCAGATGGTAGTGGGTTTATCTATACAGATAGCATAATGTACATAAAAGAATAATAGTCTCTATTTGGAACAGTTAGAGAAAATGATGTGAATAGTGCACATCAGATTTTTATTTTCTCTAGCACGTATGCGCTTATGCATATATGTTCATAGCAGCTAGAGATGGTGTATTCCAGCAAATGTCGAAATTTCACCAGAAATATATGTTTTGAGATCCTCGAGTCCGAAGAAACATTTTTAGAAAAAGGTCCGTGTGTATCAGTAAGTGTGTCTGTGGACAGCATAGCTCAAAAACGAAAGGACCGTTAAATACCAAACGTGGTATTTATGTTTAGTTTATTCCTAGGATGCGTCACGAAGATTTTCAGGGAGATTTTCACAAACTACCCTTTACATGGAAAAATTTTGTATTTTTTTTTTTCAAAAATGGCTTTAACGATTTTGATTAACATTCCGTATATTAAAGATGTTTATATTACAAATAAAATGTATATTTTGAATTTTCTGGGAATAACCTCTTTCAGACCTCTTTATTCCAGATGAGTTTTGCAGAATTTTGCATAAGGGTTAAACCTTAAGAGATAAACAAAAACTTGGCACACAAAAAATTTAAATCTTGTTAAAACACACAATTTATGTCATATATTTTTTTCCCGGAGTTTGCCATTTTCGGGATATTCCTTGTTATGGTTTCAATTTTAAAATGTCTAACTTTTCTCAAACGGCACCATGCAGAGCTAATCGAACCTCATTATTGTTTCACGTAGCGACCAGCTTTTAAAATATTTGACTATCACTTTAGCCTAATATATTCCCTTTTCCCTTCTACTTACAATGAACCAAATAATAAGACTAAGCCTGTTAATGTTTATCTCGATTAGCATTAAGAAGAATGAGCTTAATTACAATAATTTGTTACAGAAATGTAGAGAAAGTCATGTTAATGGAACACAGCATTTATTTTTTTTATTTTCTATCTATTTTCACAAAGAATATATAATATACCAGCGAATACTTTGGAAACAGGTGTAAATATGATGTCATTTCAAAGGATTCCCTTTGAGTTGCCATATGCCTCACTAGTGGATTTTTGCGAATTTGTTCTGAACAGCGCCTTGCTTCCTGGAGCCCCACCACAATTAAAGGACTTTGGAAAGTCTGCCAGCAGGTGTGGGCTGACATCCCTCTTCCAGCGGTGTTTCAGAGCTACAGTTAAAGCCCGCGGAAATCGCATTCAACGTAACAGCTGGTGGTCAAATTGTATGCCATAATGAATAAAAACATAAGTAAAAACGTGCGAGCAATTCTCTCATTTTATGACCACTAGAAGTCAACAAATGTGTTGCATTTCAACACTCAATTCAATAACAACAAATATGTCGATCTCACATAAATTGTATTTGTTGTGCAGCTAGTTTTTGTACATCTTTTTCATTTATTAATTATGTACTTTTATATAAAAATCATTCAGATTAAAGGTACGTTCAGAAAAGAATACAAGAAACTACAAAATATAAATATTATTTACTATATATGTCTTAAATATTGGGTATTTTAATAAAAAAAAGCCTTAGACACATTTGAGAAAATCAAGAGTAACAAAACTGGTGCATGTAATGCATAGTTTGTTGTTTGGGATGAGTTTATATATATATATAGCTTAACGTCCTTTAACCTGGTTGGTCATATCGGACGATAACTGAAATCAGTGAAATTATTCTCAAACAATTTCGGGGTCCATAGAGCTTAAATTTACTCGACATTCGTTTAATCAGGATAAAGGAAAACCTCGTAAAAAACATTATCCAGGGGACTCATCCTAAGCGAATTTTGAACTCGCGAACTGTTGAATGTGAGCCAGACCTAGCCCCGCATCACCTAGGCTGACTTGGTGGATTTTGTTGAAGTCCTTGGAAGATGCTGAAATTAGCTGAAATTATTCAGTATTTCACGCACATGGGCTATCTAAAAATTCTTTTTACAAGCGCCTGAAAAGTTTATTTCCGGCTAAATGTAATGCGATATCGTATTTTGGATGGAATGCAACATTACCTCTAATTTCTATACATAAGTAGGAGAAAAAGTGAAAAGAAGCAGAATAGTTGTTTGTAAATAAAACAAGCATTGTATGCATACATACATTTTTTTTTATTATTATTATGGTTGTTGTTGTATTATTAACGAGGTCGTTTAACTTGGTTGGTAACTATTGCGACGAAGAATGAAATCGATGACATGAAATGACGCTCAAAGGTCTGTGGCGCTTAAAGTTAATCGGCATTCATCTTCTCGGGATAAGAGTGAACGGTGTTGTACAGTCAAAGACATTAAAAATACGTCTGGCCCTGTGATTTTATGAAAATGTGAACACTTGATGGAGAATCGGGTATTTCCATGATTTTTATTGGTGTCATTCTGGTACAACATACCACGCGAGTAAGCAAATGCAAAACCGATTGGGCAATCCACTACTTCGCCCCTCAGTCACGCTCAACACTCCCTCTGAACAGGTTGGCTTGTTTAAGCAGTGTAAACAGGTGCAACAGCAATGTAAACAGATGAAAGACATGGGCGGAGTCAGCGAAAAGACCCCGTGTTATAAGTAAATTATATCAGCAAATACTTCTAAGATACATAGTACACGTGTGCCCAGTCTATGTTAAACTTTGTTTTAACGTATTTCCACTCACCTTACTGATCAAAGCAGCTTGGAAGAAATAAGATAATCAAGGAAAAGTGCCCAGATTGTGAGTATTTTAAAGTAAAGACAAAGTATGTTTATTCAACTTCAGATCATAATCTATGGTTTGTTAAAAAACAAAATTGATACATTATTTTAATAATTAAGTGTTAATAACATGTAATAGTTATTCTTAAGTTATGAATTGTTTAACTCATGTAATATAATAGTGTATTTACTAAGTTATTCAATCTATGTCACATTAACTGAAAATTGCAAAATAAAAGCCAAGCTAGCCAGTGAGAAGAATGTGGAGGATGCCCGAAGGTATAGTTGCCTGGCCCGCTTTAACAATAGAGCGAAAGGACACAATAGCCGGGCAAAATAAGGGCCTTTGTGTTACTCTGCAAGACTTCTCGAACTTTCTTTCTGCCCAGGCCTAGAACATTCTTCTTCTTTAGTAATCTCTTTTTAATACACAAAACGTAATGTTTCCGTAATTTCTAAGCCTGAAGCTTTGCAAGCCGGTTATGGACAATGTAAGGGACCACTGATGAAGTGAAGTGAGTTAAATATCAATCTAGTGATGATGTCGCTAAGAAAATAACGTGAACGCAGACACTAAGTTATTAGTGTATCAAAAGTTTAATTGGTGTGTTACGTATAGTGCTCCACTGATGTATAAAGTAAATTGAACAGAAACAGGTGATGGGGAAGGTGGACGAATTCTACGAATTAACTTTTGAGCTATAAGTGCCCTTATAAATTAGGACAAGTATTAGACTAATTTCTGACATAAAGTTGGGAAATGTAACCATTATTTCATGTTATATTTACGACAGTTTCTACATTCATAAATGTTTAAAAAAAAAAAAGCAACTGAAAAGTTGCAGTGCGCGAAATTATCCTACCCCATCGGATAAATCTGCGCAACGCATCAAAGAAAACGTGTAAATAATTTAGTAGCTTTATTAACTCGTGAGTTGCAGCGATACATTTTAGTTGTTTGATGTTGATTTGATAATTTAATAGAGATGATGGAACAGCGCCTTTTGTGTATTTCTGTTTTATTTTTTAACTTCTTTAATTCTTTTTCAAATCTCATAAATAACCATCGGCGAATCCCAGCTACTGCGGTCTTTGAGACCGTCTACTACATCCTACATACCTATACCACATCTCATTATCACGCCTAAACTCGGCACACACCAGACAAACGTCGAAATTTAGGGGACGAATGTCATCTTCTTCATCTTCACTATCGGATAGATTTTATTGCCGGCTGCAGGGCTTCCTTTGTTTCTTCCCAACATTTTAGATTTATTTTTTATTTTCAGTTTTCTTCCTTCTCATATTGTTCTCTCTTCTTTCAGCATCTTGAAATTTTCCCTTAATCGTTGTTCCTGTTAAGACTTGGCAATGGAGAAATATCAATGAATCTAACATAAGAAATAGCAGCTGCTGACTAAGGAGAGCTGATACCAGAAGTTGCAGCCACAGGCTCTGAAACATCATTTTGATTTGCACACGCAGAATTGCACCTCATGCCAAGCACAGAATTACCCGCCACAACAGTCATTCGAACAAAGGTTCTAACACTGGTAAAATGCATTTATTTTGAACACTTATCCAATGCAGTATCAAGATAAATAATGGCAGTACGGTAATCAACAGTAAAATAATAAAATAACACTATGCTTATTATTAATATTTAACTCAGTTCCAGGGAAGGGCAACGCTATAACAAATTGGAGCTAAAAATATAAATTGTCATTCACAGCAAACGCTCACTAATAATGGCGGTCTTCTTCCATATAGTAAGTTGCCGGTCTGCTCGCGAGATGTCAGAACTCGACAAATGACTAAATATAACAAAAACGAAGAGAAATACATCCGCGCAGAATTACACTCCTACGCAGAATTCGCCTACCGTCACCTACTTATTAGTTACAATATTGACTTTAAAATATTTCTCTTTTTAAACTACTCAGTGAAAATCTACCTGCAACTAACGAAATGGATACAGCGTGTATTTTGCTCTAGAGACAACCACATACTTTTAATATATGAAATTAATTCTTAAGCTTCAAAAGTTGGTTTTGTCAATTTGTTTTGTGCAGCCAGTTTTATAATAACACTCAGCGGTGTCGCAAAAACAAGCTCAAGAAGAAACACTCAACGACATCTACTGAATTTACAGAAAATAGACGCAACTAATGGAATGGACCGCTCTGTTCTCCCTCGATGAACGTATCACTAATGTTTTCCTACAGATCGTCCACTTAGTCTTATATTGGATGTCTTACACTCTTTACCACATTACTGGAAGATATCTTATCCAGACATCAGCGTTGAATAGAGCTAACTGGCCGCCATATCACTGCTGAGATGACCTACATTATGGTTACATTTGATATCGCACAGGTCCCTTTACATACTCAAAATAGGAAGTCGATATATGGGGAGAATGTGTTGCATGTCCTGTCTGCCAAAACCACTTCTGGGATGTACTGCAATAATAACACCGCATGACAGCGAGCATTGTTGTGCAAAACAGTTAACAAAGCGGCTTCTTAGTCAAGTTTGAAATTTGCAAAATCCGCTGTTATTTCGGAGTAAAGTCAGCTTCTAACACTAAAGACACTGATACAGGTTGAACGTTCAGAGAGATTTTTCGTCTGACTGTATTGAATGTGGATACATGAATAGATCTTGAATTTCTGTCACGTTTCTTTGCATTTCTCCTGCAAGATAATGCCGCTCTGGAATTGTAAACTCCTTTTAGGACATTTCCTAACCACCTATGTTGCGTTTCTGCTACTGTTGGTATGATAAGTGATAGTCGGCAATTGTAATAATATTAACTTTTGAATTTAGGGTAGGATATTGTGGACTAATAGTTAAATATGGATAGACTCTCATATTTACTGTGTTGTAAAATCTAATTAATATGTTATTAATAGTTTTTATTGTTTAATTATTGAAACTGAGCTAGAACCAAAACATAGGTTAGTATAAGACCAACCATATAGCCAAAATTGTTCATATCGACATTGAAGGTGCCATATACACTGACCTCAAAACTGCACATTTGTACATCGTTGAGAAATGCTGTCAGTGTTTCAATGAGCCGCTGATTTTCCTGGTGCGACACTTCCATGTTCTTGAGGTAGAACTTTGTAGCCTTGGATTCCATCGAAGTGAGATGACAAGCCAAATGTATGCTCAGCAATTCCATGAAAACTAAAAAAATAAAGCTGAGCAGCACAATATATTGGTATTTACTGATTTCTTGAAATTGCGTTATCAGGATATTACATATATGAAGAACACTGAATGTCATCCAGTAAATTGCTGAAGCAATAGGCAGAGAGAAATAGCCATTTACCAGCGTAGCAGCATTATATATGTAGGAATAGATCTTTCGCAGCTCCTTGCACTGGGCCACTGGATGGTACTTCGCCGATAATTTGAGCAAGCATTTGTTCAGGACAGCATACTTCTGTTTCAGAATCAATATCGAGCATATAAACTGTAAGATCATAACGTTTGTAGCTAGAAATGTCAGCGGACTGGCAATTAAGTAGATAATACTCAGAGGTTTGTCATAGAATATCAGCAGGAAACCACAGAACACAAAGATGATTCCAAAAGATGAGAAAGAGATAAGTATACCAAGGTATATTCTGGCTCTACTGTACAGATTCTGTGCTCCACATATTTGATACAAGATGATGTCCAGTTGGAATATTGCCGACAAAAATGTTGAGACGTTTTCTCGTTTTAGTATCCCACAACAGAGTAGGAATATAATCCTGTGCAGGTGTGGAATGTAAAATACAGAACGCCTGTTAATACAATTTTAATTTTGAAGTTCTTAACAACGCCCGCAAAGGGAAAAACACTAGGCGATGAAATAAATACAATGCTCCACAAGCTCAGCAGAATATATTTCCTCCAGTTATCAAGCTGACCCCTCGAAGATATGCCAAGTATAGTGGATAAAGTTAATAATGGTTTCGCTGCCCAGTAGATATCTCTGACTTCAGTTTCTAGAGTATTCGGCGATACATACGGTTTCAACAAAATATGTCTACTGTCCTTCATTTTAAATGGTATAAAACATCCTATATGCCCACGAAAAATGGTTACACTAGTTGACTTTCCTCTGTGTCAGATATTATGTATCTCTGATCAATATTTCAGATACTGTTAGATGTGTAATTTTACTAATAAGGAAGACGCATTCCCTAATGTATTAGAAAACTGAAAATATCAACCGGACAATGAAAGTGAAAGTAAAACACTACGTAAACAAACGTTTGGGTTGTCCTGCCTGTGTAATTACGTTTATATTTATTCTACATCTAATTCAAAAGGAAGAAAATTTAATCAGTTACCCAGTAATCATGATAATTTAACTTCATTTACGTAAGGCTAATGGAATATACATTTTGACAGCATTCAACTGTAGTCGATAATTATACGTTAACCGTGAAACTAGCTGATTACAACGAAAAAATGATCACAAAACTTTTGGAAACTATTATTGCCTCAGTGCATTTTATGGAACATACAACTATCAAATTTGTTCCTGAATTAAATTACTTATGAAAACCTAATTTCGTTGCCAGTCAAATAACATACAAAGTGAATATCAGAGCTTCGCAGGTTATTTTCATAAAATTAATAGTAATATGTTACACTTTACATGCTATATTTTAATGCAAATTCTTATACTCATTCTTGAAAAAATAATTTAATACGTTCCATTCACATGACTTTCTCTACCTATTCGACAACAAATACTTTTTACAAAAGCTTATACTGCTGTCTCTCTCATGCTAATCGAGATAAATGGATATATTATTTATTTCCTTGTGAATAGAAAGGAAGTAAGGGGTGCACAAGGCTAAAAGAAGTCAAGTCTTTTAAAATCTTTGCAATGTAATGACATTGAAATTCGGTGCTCTTTGCATGATCAGAAGTAAACAAAGAGATATGAAACGAATGACGATTTTCCGTTTGAGAAAGTATAACTATTTTCAAATTTAAACAAATAACCAGGTATTCCTCGAAAGTGGTTAGCTCCACAAAATAGTATAGGAAATAAAGTGTGTAGCATTATGAGATCTACATTTTTTGTCCATTAAGATTTACTCCATCTCTTATGATTTACCGGTTATGCCAGTCCTCCAGGACGAAGAGAGTTTCAGAGGCTATTCACAGACATTTCAAGATATATGTTTCATTTTTCAAAAAAAAAAAATTTCAAACATATAATATGTTAATCCAAATCCTTACAAAAATGTTTGAGAAACTCAAACATTGCCATTAATGGGTAGTTTGCGGTAGGGTGATTTTCTTGAAAACTCTGCATGTCTCATCCTTCGAAGATGCTGAAATTAAATAGACACTTTTCGTTTTTGAGTCATCGTGCACACACACACAAGAACCTTTTTCTAATTTTATACAGGGGGCCCTAAAACGTGTGTTTCCAGTGAATTATAGCATTTTTGGGTGGAGTGCACTACCTTCTCTACAAATGTACTATGTATGAAGTAGAGAAAGCAAAAAGAATTATATGTTACTAAATGTGCATCATCTATTTACTGTGTAAAGTTGAATCTTCTTTATGTATTCAATGTTGTGATCATGCAATTTGAGAACAATGGTTTACGGCTATTCTTAGTGACACTCTTTGTAATTAGCATAACAGACTTGATAGTCATACATTGATCTTGGCACTCCGCGGCAATATAGTTGAAGATAACAAGAATATACATCCAGAATCTGGAGATAATATATCTTACAGATCATCGTCTGATTGAAAAATTGGCCTCATTCCTCAGCGATGTCCAGATGTTGCGTCACAAGATGATTGCCTATGGCAATTAAAGTGATCAGGAAAGATGTCCGGATTAATTGGATTTATACCACACGTTTCAAAAGCAGAAATTGTGTTTTGGACTGTAGCAGCCATTAAATAAGCGGTGCAGAATAATTTGGAAATTTGGAATATAGTAACCGTCCTTCCTGGATTATTCTTCAGTTACTTTTTCACATCTGTGCTGAAGTATCAAATAAAACGCAACACTGAAGTCAGAATGAAGGCCCTCGGGTAAAATGACACCAAGAATGACTTGGTATATCGTTTTACTCCTAGCCTGATTGTTGATACAAAAATCTAAGTAGATATATGTATTGTCGAAAAATATATTAACTAGAGTGTCACATTATGTACTTGAGCTGGATACTGATTTAAGGAAGATTGAACAATATTCTCACTACAAATGCACAATCTCACCACAATCGTACAAGAAATATAAAAATACAAATATTTGCTTGCGACAGGAAAACGTCACGCATTACATATTGGCCATTTTCCCTCAACAGTAATACCAACATGACTGATATAATGGTGGTTAATTTAAAACAATTGAACGTATAGTTTTGTCAGAAACACCAGTGTGCCACTTTTACCTGATATGTCATTTTAGACTAGTATATCCTAAGAGCTTTGTGATTATAGATATTTCAAGTTCCTGTACTCCTTAATGGCGAGAGAATTGACATTTACAGTACAATGGCTGTCAAATGTACTTAACAGATAATATTATACTCATTATACAGTGGCGTGCAGAGAGGAAACTATAGATAAAGGGTAACGCTTATGGGTAATAAGATGTGACACTCACATATTTTCTCTACTCTTCTTAAGAAAGCTTATTATTTTATCTTCTTCTTAATCGAGATAAACTTCCATTACAGATTTACACATTTATCAATTGAATACAGCAAATAAAAATGTAGATTTTTAAACAGCATGTTGCTACTTTGAAATTAGATACTCTTTGGCATAATAAAACGAATAACGACTTAGCCAATGTGAAAAGAGTAGATGTTGGAAAATTCGAACCAGTAACGAGGAATATTTTCGAAATGATAAATGCTACAAACATTTTATAGCACATAACTTGTGTAATTTGAAGAGATCTGAATGTTTGTGTAGTAAGATTTTGTTTATATCTTGCGGTTTATCAGTTATTTAAGTCATTCAAAATGAAAGTAAGATTGTTAGCAGAAAAATCAATATATTCATTTTACTCATGTGAATCTAAGAAATATATGGTACTTTAATCAAAATCGTTCGTAATAGTTTTGAAAAAAATAAAGAATGTCGAATAGTTTTCCATGTAAAAATAAGTTTTGTCAATAATCTTTATTTCGCATCTTTGGAAGATACTAAACTTGTTAAAAGTTTGGCATTTCTTGGGCTCTTTGAGTTATTCTGTCCATAGAGAGACAAATAGACCTTTATTTATAGTGTTTAACGCCCGCTTGTACTATATATAGCACCGCAGCCAATGACACTGGTATAGAGCCGGTCGTCAGCTTTCAATCTTGCTTGTTTCTCGCTGCCGCGAGGCGCGCCTCTCGCAGCTGAACGCATGGCCGGCACTAGAGAGCTTGACCACCGAGTGTACGAGAGTCTCGATTATTCGCAAGACTCATAAGTCTCATTAATAGCAAGACTGCAGTGTAATGAACGAAAACTCGTACAATCAGTGCTGTAATTTATACTGTTTCATGTTTAAATAATTTAAGATTTAAATAGCCTACCAGGATGAGGATGGTATATAAACTACGCTAAGGAGAGGATTTAAAACGAAATGCGGTGTCACAGAATCTGCAGATATGTGAATTGGCCTGCACTTTTATTACAAATAAATGTGTATATATTTTTTACTCGTAAGACATTTATGTTGCAAGAAGCTATTTTCTGTTGTAATCTGAACATGTTTATACATAGTAACACAAAGTATGGGTATGTTATTAACGATTATTTGCTGATTCAAACCGTTTATTGTGAACGCGTTTGGATATATGTACTGTCAACGATGCGTTATCTTGAGTTATTACTAGTGTACGGATATTTAGCCTTTTATATATGCAGTTTAAGCCTTTTATTATCTTCTATTAGTCTCTTTAGGTTTTTAAAACAATTTTCCTAGCCATTTAACCCTATTTCTAGGGTTTTAAACAATGTTCCTGCCTATTTAAGGAAGTCGACGACAAACGCCCTTTATAACATAATGTAGATAAAAATATGAATACCATTTTACTTCACAGCTCCATTGTACTGTAAATTAAGGCAATTTGTTACGCAGTATACTCGTGCTAGAACATTTTAACTAAAAATTTCAGCATGTATTTTAATATGTATCACTCACATAAAAAAACCTCAAATTTCAACTCTGTTGCTGTATACAACCATCCACATTTCCAGTTTGTTTTTTGTTGTTGTTGCTTTTTAATATATTCCTGTAGGCAGAACAAGATTTTCAACATGGCAAGATGTCACTGCCGTATATTTCATACACGCAATTTCTATACGAAGATAAAAATCGTGGTAAATTATTTCCCTGGCTAACCACACATGTATACTCAAAACAAAGCTAAACGAATTGTTAAACAAAAAATTGTAATTCAAATGAATTGAAAAAGAAACTTATAAACTTTCTGCTGAAATTGATAAAAACCTTATGTTCAGCAAGTTTTAGGTCTTAATGCCCTATTTAGCTCTTTTTTTTTTTTTTTTTTTTTTTTTTACGCAAACTACTTTGCTTGTAGTTACGAGAATACTCGAGTCGCCTCGCTCGCAAGTTCTCGATACAAGAGATTCTCGTTGCCACACTCTCGGAGAACACACTAACGGACTTTTTTTTTCTAAATATGTTTTTTTTTATTCAGGAACCTCAAAACGTATATTTATAGTGAAATATGCGATTCTAATTTACTTGCAACAGTAAAGTTTTTGGAAATTCCCTAGATACAGTATTTCACCAGAATGTTTACTAAAGTCACAAGAGAAAAAGATCTGACGTGTTCCATTCAAATGGCTTTCTGCACATCACTGTAACAAATTATTGTTGAAAAGCGTATTCAAATTGACAATCGAGACAAACATTAATAGAAATTGTCTTAATTGCTTGCTTCCTTGCAAGTAGAAGAAAATAATGGAATGCACTAGACTAAAACGATAGTCAAATCTTTTAAAAGCTGGCTGTCATGTGGATGAAGTTCGTTTCTATGTATAGCCAGAAGTTTATAACTTTCCGTGTGAGATAACTTTAAGTATTTTGAATCTTAAGCAATAAAAAAAGAATATGGTCAATTCCACGAGAAAAAAAACGCATATGACATAAACTGTGTCTTCTAATGAGATTTACGTTTTTGTGAGGTAAGCTTTCGTCTATCTTTTCGTTTACCAGTTACGCAAAATTCAACAAAATTCATTCAGAATAAAGAAGTCTTCAGAAGCTATTCCCAGAAAATTCAAGATATATTATGTATATATCTTAAATATAAGAGATTTTAATCAAAATCGTTACCTTTACCCATTTTTGAGAAAACTAAAATTTTTGAATTTTTTTCATATAAAGGATAGTTGGAGGGATATTTTTTGAAAATCTTCATGTCGTATCCTTGAAAGAATCTGAACTTAAATATTAAGCTTGGTATTTAACGAACTTTTCGTTTTTGAGCTATGCTTTTTTGCATTCAGGAGTCCCCAAAACGTATGTTTCCGATGAAATCTCGGTATCTAATTTTTGGTTGCAATACGATACCTTCTCTGTACGCTATATACAAGTACGTGTAGAGAAAGTAAAAAGCTGTAGCTTAATTTGTTTTATCCCGAATCATTTCACTGAGCCAAACGTGAAATATTAAGAGAGTGCTCATGTTGAAAGCAGAGCAAGTGCATTTGCACATATGAATCCCAATGTTAAAGATACAATAGAAGACTGAACTCTTAAAATGAGTTTTCTGCCGTTAGACTTTATCTAAAGTGCAATAGAAACTGATCACAGAATAACAATAAATCTTTAGATCGTTTGTTTCAGCCTTTAAGGATAGTTACTAAATCAAGTATAGGTGGATTAAATAATGTAATGACAACCAAATGCATTTAAAACAGTTGCTTTTATTCTGATTTACTTCTTTATTCCAACGAACACTTGTCATTCTTGAGCAGCTGAGCCATGGCAGTAACGGTAACATATTACATCTAGTAACAACACTCATGATTGAAAGCAAAAGTTGAGTCTTGTCACATTTTCTGGAAAACTCCCATCAATGTCGAGAGCCATCCAACAAACAAGTTTTCCTAGTTTTTCTTTGCAAACCATAGGTTTTAAAATTAAGTTGGTACCGTAGGAACTTTCATTGGAGTAGGATGGCTGCGCCTGACCTTCAGCAGCTCGTGCTTGCATCGCGTTCGCCAGTACGGGGCCAGCTGCCATGGAGCAAACATTTAAGAGCGTGCCCGCTTGCGAACTCCGTTCTGTTATTCGCTTTTTCACGATGAAAAATGAAATGGTTATCAATTTTCATTGCCATTTAGTGTGAGTTTATTGTGAATGATGCATGAGCATCCAAATTGTTCACCGCTGGAGCTCATGGTTCTTCCACTTGCCTCCAAGGTGCGACTTGAGCTGTGGAAAGAAGTGGAAATCGCTCGGAGCAAGATCCGGAGAATAAGGTGGATGGGGAAAAAGATCCCATTTGAAGTTCTGCAGCAAACGTGGGACCCATCTTGAAGAGACTTTTCGATACTGCAGGACATCTGACAGGATCGTCGCAATAGAAGAGCGTCCAATTTCCATACCAGGAGACAGTGCCACCAATGCTGACGCGTTGATCTTCGTCCACCACATTCCGAACTGCAACAATTGTTGCATTGCCTATAGTGGTAACGGGCCTGCCGCTGCGCTCTTTAACATGTACATTTTGCCGTTCTTCCAGGAACCATGAACGCTAGCGGCGAACTATTTGGATGCTCATGCATCCTTCACCATAAACACACACTAAATGGGGACGAACATTGATATCCGTTTCACTTTCGGCGGTTTTTTTTTTTTTTTTTTTTGTTGATAATTTTTAACTCCCGCTTTTACTACCGTGGTACCGCAGACGATGACAGTGGTGATACATGGAATGAAGATGGAGCGCCGGGGGAATGCGATGGCGGGGGAAACCGGAGACCCGGAGAAAATCTGCCCCTGCGCCGCTTTGTCCACCACAAATCTCACATACGGTCGCTTTGGATTGAAACCGGGCCGTCTATGTGAGAGGCGAATGGTGTAGCCACACGGCCACGGCGCGGCCCGATTTTCGCCGTGAAAAAGCTAATAGCAGAACAGAATTCACAAGCGGACGCGTTTTCAAATTAGCTCCATTGCAGCTGGCAGCGTACTGGCGAACGTGGAGAGAGCAAGTGCTAATAGCTGATAACTTACTTATAACAGAGAGAAGAAGAACTATGAAAAACGAAATTTAAAACGTATTGCTTGATGCAGTTAGGTTGTCTCTGTTTAGATTATATTCATGATATTGATTTGTAAGTAAAGATTTTCAAATTGTAACTAAGTTGTTAATGTTCATTTCAGTCATGCCATTACTCATTAGTTCTGTTCGAATTAATGGACAATATTCCACACATACACTATTAAGTTAATTAAATTTTCTAAAGCGAATTTTGCCTCTGCTTATAACACTGAAGCATTCCATCATTTGCTTCAGCGGAATGCACGCCACTGATTGTATGATGAA